>GL379788.1:1301071-1480885 GCA_000143925.2 Caenorhabditis brenneri | reverse complement strand
GATCCCACTTTTTTTTGGGTGGAACTCGGGCGAGGACTAATTAGTTCAAAAACGCCTCCCTCAAATTGCTCCTTTTACATCTTGTTGACTATTCTTATTTCACTCACTCGGACTCTCCCACCCATTTTAAGCTCATTCCCTCATTCATTTCTTTTTGAACACAAGAACTTGTGTAAATTTGAAAGTGAGTAATGATCACTTTGAACTTCCAGTTTTACAATTTGAGTGGTCAGTTCAAAAAGTGCTTGAGTTTGGGCTACTGGAAACGACAGTTATGCAGAAATTCATTTTTGCCACCTAGGTTTTGAAACGGTAAAATTTTAAGGAAATTTTAAGGAGATTCAGTTACGGAAAAATGGCTTTCAAATAATTAGGATCAAACTGCCAATTTCAAATTTTCCGATCCTAGGTGTTCAAATGATATCTCGTGAAGTTTCACCTCGCTCCCCAGATATTTTTTGATGAAAACTGTCATGTTTTCAGATCATTCTTATTTTTTCAGCTTTCATAGCTGATGCATATTTTCTCCGTTCCAGACCACCTGTTTTGTCTTGGTCTTTTGTTTTCATAGGCATTGTAGGCATTGATCCCCTTTGAAAGAGTCGTCCTAAATCCCGTGAAAATAACTTGATAGTGTCGATTTCAGACCAAAAATGAAATAATTGGTTTGTTGTTCTCTTTCTTCTTAATCATGACGTCAGAATTGAAAATCATCCTTTCCTTCTAGACCAAATTCTTCAGCTGGTTCATTTTTTATCGTTCTATTTTTATAGTTTAATTACCTCCCCTTTGGAACGCCTCTCATGAAATATTCATAGTTATGCTGAATTGTTTCAATTTTTATAGGTGTACCTTTTTTATTAGATCTATTTTTAACATTGTTAGTGACTGAGAAATGTTCTTTTTTCTAAATTGAATTACTTAACTGAATTACTTGACATTGAACAGATCACACCCTCAAACATCACAACGTCATAGTTTATTTTTCTAGGAAACCATATTTTCGTCTAGTTTTAATGTCTGAACTATTTTCAGCGATGGCTACTCTGGAAGTTAGAATAAGTTTCGATTCAAACTGAATTTTTCCGAAACACCAAAGATTTTTCTTTTTCTCCGGTGAACTGTAGCCTGATCTATGATCATGAGTATCGAATTTTACGTAAATGAAAAATGAGAATCATTCCACCACTAGTTTTATATACAAACAATTCCTACCCTCCAATGCTTCCAACTTTTCCCCCTTATTGTGTTTTGATTTTTTGGTGGTTCCCCAACCTTTGATTCCCTTTTCAAATCGTTTTATTTCGCAACAATTAAGGGATATTCCGCCTAGTCGAATCGGTTGTAAAACTTGTTTATAAAGTTCAGTTTATGGTGTTTTGACATCATTCTACCTATGGTTACTGTATCTCTAGAACTTTCGGATTTCGTTAGTTGTTTCTATTGCGTTTAACTCTAGAACTCAAACACTCTGTGTCAAAAACAACGCTTTTAACTTCTAGCCACACACACACACACATGCTGGAATTTTCTTTTTTCTTTTCTTTTTTTTTATTTTCTTGTTCGTTTTATTTTTCTGAAAAACATGGATGGTGAAAAATTTCGCCTTTTCCTCCTCCTCCTCCCTCCTTGGACCAGACGCCACCGGTTTGTAAGAAAAAGAAAAGTGAGAAGCAAAACAAACTGAAATAGAAAAAAATGGAATCTTGAAAAATCTTGAAAAGGAGTAAGAGAGATTAAGTTCCATTTAAAATGCCACCCCATTATTTTGACAATGGGGCTTACTCACCAAGAAGGAACAAAACAAAAGGTGGGAGGCTGATGTCGAACTGTGTTTTGGAAGAAGCTTTTGATTGGAATATACTTGTAGTTTTTTTGAGAATTTGTGTCTGGAGCTTTTATATTGAAAACAAAAATGTGTCGAATTCCAGGAGTTCCAATTTTAGAAGATGTTTTTGAAAACTTCAGTTCAAGTTCTAGTCAGAAATTGCGGACCATGTCTGGTGCAGAGAGTTTAGTGTGCATTGTTGTTTTCTTGGCTTTTGGTTTTGGTTCTAAAAACATGAGGACGGTATGCTAAATCAGAGCGTCGTGAATCAGTACTATAGAACTATCTCTTATTAGAAATCTTCATAATAAGTACTGTCCCAGATCAAAATTGTCTGTCTTTAATGAGATGCACAGTTCACGTGAAATTTTGTGAAAGAAATGGTTCTGAATAGGAACAGTCTGTTCTGACTTGATAAGAGATCTGATTCGAGGCTGTTTTATTTAAGACTGTTCTGAGATGATATTCATGAACGTTTACAGAATATAAATGTTCATGAATATCACCTCTGATTTAGGACATTTCTGATTCAGAAACAGTTCTGATTTGGCATACCGCCAACATAGGCTAAAATCTATATGACTTAAAATCAACTCGGCATCTCAATTCTTGGCGTGTTCCAGAGTGATGATATTATGACAGTAATTCAACAAAAAGTCCCAAATATTTTTTAGTACTGTCTTCCGGGAACCAAAAAAAAAGAGGAAACTTTGGAATACAAGGTTTTTGCTCAGCCCAGCTGATCTGATGTCAGTACCTATTCTAGGTATTTTGAGTGTGAAAAGTCCTTTCCACTCTATTTATGATGCAATCAGCTTGTCCATTCAGATTTTTTGGATTGATAGGGTTAGGGTTGATATGCAGACTCATAATGAAATACTTTTCTTTTTGGATTTCTTTACAACTCATTTTGAAGTTCAATTTTTCACGTAGCACTTCTTCGAACGAAAATGTTTGGACTATCTAAATCTATTCAGGAAATTTGGAACTTACGACCGAAAAAATATCTAGACACTCACAATTTTCATTCTTCTAAATTCCAAACAATTTCTAATTCCTTTTCTAAACTCACACAGACCAAAATGAAATAAACAATCGCTTTGAACAGTTGCTCCGTTCAGTTGCCCTCTGCTCTCTTGTTAATTCTTTCCCCCTCTTGACAAAAGTTCGTTCATTTTAATTCTCGGAGTTCGCCAAAGCCCAGATTGTTCCTTTTTCTCTTTTCAACACGAAGCCAATTTAAAACGACAACTTTAACCATGTTTCCTCAATTCCAATTGGTGTTTGAGCCCTTTCCATCCTCGCGAGTTTTATTTTTATTGCGATGTGTTGCTAGTTTGAGTAATACCAACACCCTCCCCCAACTTCAAGTTGTATAATTTCCGGTGAAACGTTTCTAACGAATGTAGTTTTGTGTTTCAATCTTACCCATCTTTTTTGACGCCTTATATATGACAAAAGAGGAAAACCATGCACACCAGCCACCCATGATCTGTCACTGAGGCGTGTAATCCTTTCTTCCTTCACCACTTCAAAATACTTTGAAGTTTTTCGGGAAGGAAGAGGACAAAACCGGAGGCTATACATTCCAGTTCCATGCTCTTTGTGCCATATTTTATGCTATTTTTGTCGAGACTCGTTTCATATTCTAGGTTTTAAAGTTTTTTTTAAGTGTGTGGGATGCATCCTAAAGTAACTTTTTCTAAGTCTGAAGACATGGTACAAATCAGTATAATAGGGCATCAGAGATGACTAAAAATGCATAACGCTTTCCATAATAAGCCCGTCATTCTATTTATAACCCTAACTAACCTAAACCTTGCTCGACTTCGACTTCCGCTTCCTTGCTGGACATATCTCGAAAAATCTGAAAACCGCAAGGATGCTGCTCTTTGTTTTCTCACAGATCTCGATGGTGCTACTACTAACGGCTCAATTTTCATTCAGGGTCGGTCGCCCCGCACAATTACTTGTTTTATTCACTCCTTTTTTCTCTTCTTTCTTCTTCTTTCTCACTAAAATAAAAATAGTTTTCTCTCCCCTTCTTTGCTTCCGAAGCATCTTCTCCCCTTTTCTTTCACACTCCTTTTGCCACCCTCGATGAACTCGACGTGTGTTATTGTCATTTTCAGTCATTTTTATGCTCATTTCCGTTTTTTATTTCATCTTGCCCTCCTTTCCTTCTGTCTGTGCAATTTTGATCCAAAACGTCATTCCAGAAAACTTGTTGCTCAATGACAAGTATCATACGAACCGAGTATGCAGCCTGCGAAGTTCTCAAGCAACAGAACAATTCCTTTAACTCTGGGTGAGTGATGTTATTGAAATAGGTTTTTTTTCATTCTGTATTCATGATGAACCTAGAGCGCCGTTTTTAATGAGGTGAACTATTTTCAGCGGGTGCGCGGTGGACTTTGACAAGTCACTATGTTGGGCAAGTGCACGGCTGGGACAGCAAATGACCCGAGACTGCCCATTCAAATATTGTACTTCGTTACCGGGATGTGAAGATATCAAAGGTAATTGAGAAAAAATGTAGGATTTCAAAAAATGTATCTTATCCAAAACCGGGAGTGTTGTTAATCCAAACAGTCCAACTCGGTAATGCTAGCACGTTATGAGTTACTGTTTTCTAGACTATTAGTAGTTTTATGCTAGGTGAAGCTCACCTCACTGACCGAATTAGTCCTAACCTTCTACCGTAGTCTTGGGAGATTGTTCAGTTTTGTTCTGCTAGACATGTCTCAATTCTAAGAATGTTTATAACCAAAATAATTAAATTCAATAGTTTTAGGATGTCACAAATGAAAGATCAAAGCGCGAGTTTCCCAACATTTCTGATATAAAACTCTAGACAATCAGTGATTTATGCTAAGAAGGTTACCTATGTCTCCGCTTCTACCGTAACCTTTGCAGATTCTGCTATTGTTGTTTTTCCAGCCATGATTTTCGATCTTACACCCACTCTATGCCAAAGTCTTATGTACTCAAGGTGGACTTGCCACTCGCTTTCTCTCAAAAATAAACCCCACTCATTTTTCTACGTTTATCTAGGTCATTTATAAAAATGCATTAGGGTTAGTCTTTGGGAACACACGTCAAACCACAAACACGAATGTCTTCTCTTGCTAAGCCCGATGGATTCTTAAAAATTCGAAAAACGTTTTTGCCTCTTTTTTCTTCTGGTGATACTTTTATCTTAGTCATTCATCAAACTCGACGCCAACGGACCCGATGCTTCCGGCAGCTAGTGCGAAAAACAAAAAAAAACACAGCGCAACACTCAAACTTTTCTTTTCCCTTTTTCTCCTCCCCTTTTTCTGACGCTAGTATTTTGTACAATTGTGTAGAGGAATTTGAAAAAAGGGATAAGGAAGAAAGAAGGAACGGGAGGAGAAGACGTAAGAAGAACAAAGAAACGCGCGAACATAATTCTTGAATATATGACTAGTAAACTATGGTAATTCCCTAAAGGAACAGCCTATTGTTGCGTTTTACGCATAGAAAACGGGTTAGAACGCATAATGTGAGTAAAAACGTCGAGGGACCTTCTGAACCATATGGATGAATAATTTTCAGACAAATACATGGTATCCCGAAACTGTAACAGCATGGGAGTATGGCAAGACTCGAACTACTCAATGTGCATCAAGGTGGTGGAAGAACATGCCGAATGCTTACAAGGCTTTTGTAGAGTTGTACGTTACTCCAGAATAATTGAAAGGAATCATAAAAATGCGATTTTTCAGTGCCCGGATTTTCTACGAGACTTAGTGATATCAGTGTCATTAACGTTATCAATAGTATCGGTTATACTTCTAGTGGCGGCAATCATCTTATTCTCGGTGTTTGATTCGATTCAGGTAAAAATCTCAAAACCCTATGTCGTTCCTAAAAAAAGATGGGATTATAGTGTCGGAGGTTATCAATCCACAAAAATCTTGCCACTGCTTTCGTGTTTCGATTTGCTGTCCTTGCAATCTGGACCATTGTTCAATCTACTAACCTATTCCAAGACTGCTCTAGGTTCCATCCTCAGCCACTATGGGAACTTGTAAGCTGACCGCTTCCACAAAACCTAGCTAACCGATATTTTTCAGGAATGGATTTGCAAAGCCATCCTCTGGTTTGTTATCTATTTCCAAGTTGCCTCTGTCATGTGGATGCTGATTGAAGGAGCATTCCTATACAGTCGATTCACTGTATTTGCGATGCGTCACAGTGATGCTCCGTGGTCTCTCTACCTGGCTTGTGGATGGGGAGTCCCATTTGTGGTGGTCACCGCTTGGACAGTTGTTCATCAATACAAGTCTAGCCAGCATCCGAACTCGTTCTGTTGGGTACCGTATGCTCAAGGAAATCATCTGTGGATTTTGGCTGGTACAATGGGATCCGCGTTGATAGTAAGTTTAGATAAATGAAATTAAAAGTATAAGATGAGTTTCAGATGAATTTGATATTCCTGTTGATGATCGTGGTGATATTGGTGCAGAAGTTGAGAACGGAGAATTCAGCTGAATCAAAGAAAATTTGGTATGCCAAGTTTTAACTATTTCCTCTGAAAAGTTCACTTATCAGTAATCACTGTTCCGAAATTCCTCAACCCTCTTACCCCATCTCATTCAAAAACCACTCACATAACTCAACTTGATGGAACTTCCACATTTCTCATTTCCCATCTCAAAAATGCTTCCACACATCTCAAAAACTCATAACACGACACAAGACAACACTTTTTTTCCAGGAGAACAATAAAAGCAACTCTTCTGTTAGTGCCACTCCTCGGAATTTCAAACATCCCACTTTTTTACGAGCCGGAGCATCCAAGCTCTGTCTACATGCTTGGCTCGGCTATTTTACAACATAGTCAGGTGAGATAAGCCCCTAAAGATAAGTACATGAAAGAGATCATGTTTCAGGGAATTTTCATCGCAGTTCTCTACTGTTTCCTGAATAGTGAGATTCAGGGAGCACTCAAAAGACAACTTTCGAAAGTTCCATTCGAGTTCTTCAAGTAAGAGTATTAAAACAAAAAAATTGGTTCTGAAACTGGAAATTTCAGGTCTAGGAATCGATTTGAGACAGAAAGAACCTATGTTCCGGAAAATCGAAATGCCACGAAAAACGGTGTACCAATGGAGGAATTGAACGGAACCAAGAAAATTGAAAGTGATAATACTGAATCTCAGGAACAGGTAGATAAAAATGATAGTTTTCCTTAATTCTATAAAATTCTATATTTAGGCCAACGGCGACAAGAAAATCTACTCGGTGACTGCTAAATCCTAAGCCAAAACTACTTTTTCATTCTCCCTAATTGCCAATAATTTAAATGTGATTCCCATCATTTCCAAAACAAGAGTCTTCAATAATTAAGAACATTACCAAACAATAAAACTTCCCCAATCACTTCCCGATTCTTTTCTTCCCTTATTTGCCAAAAAATGTTCTCAACGGGTCTTCACCCAACCAAATAACCCAATGCTTGGTCATTCATTCTGATTCTTCTTCCCAAAACTATGTAAATGTTCACTGATCTCTTCTTATGGTTCCCGAAAGAAATAATAATTAATAACTAATTATACTTTATTCAAATAAATGTTTTACTTTTACAAAAAACTACAATTTCAATTCTGATATGAATCGTCTAGAATAAGTACATAAAATGAGAAAATCGACCAAATAAATGAAACATAGAAAATTGAAAAATATATGCAAATCGTATCTGTATGACAGTTACATTGGGACTTTTTGATTGTCGCAATTCGATTGCAACCACCAAAAATTTTGAGACAAAAATATAATGAGGACCAAATAAATATTTAGAAAGAAAAAAAATAAATTTAGTGTTGTTCTCGATTTGGGAGGTAGTCAGAAGAGCTTGGAGTCGAGTTGACTTGGAATTGGTCATGAGACATCTGAAAAACAAAAAATAATAACTATCAGAAGTTTGTCGCAGAGCAAAAAATTGTTTATATATTTTGCAAGTTTGGCGAGAAAAAATTTGAAAAAATGATATTTAGGACCATCTTTCCCAAAACTTTTTTTTGACTTACCTGTTGTAATCCATATGCGATTGGATGCTTCACATCAAGTGGTTCCTCGGGAGTTGGTCCCGGGAAGCATGAATAATCGAAAGAAGTTGGAGCACTTGCAAACGCTTCGGTCTTGATCTTGTCCCGTTGACGATGCTCCTTCCTTCGCCATTTTGCACGCCGGTTTTGGAACCATACCTAGAAAAATAATTCGTAGAGTTTATTTAACTAACGTTTTATGTCACATCAAAATATCTCGAAGATTCGTTTCAATTGTGACAGATAGTTGCTCGTAAATTGCAACTCGAGAGTTGGGGCCCACATGTGGATGGCATACGTGCTATGACTACGGTAGGAAGGGGAATGAATCAGAAGGGAGTTGGATCAACAATTGTTTTATGACAGGTTGTATATCTTGGGGAGGAGGGGGAGAAAGTGAAGGGTTATATTTTGTTTTGCGGTCAATGGGATTATCAAAAGTCTGATAAGTGATTGGGGACACATAATTTTTTTTTTTTGATTTCGGATGGAAATCCTTGGTTAAAAAGCTTTTTTTGCTATATAAATGATGTGATGAATTACTCTGCTTTCAAGAAAAATGTTTTATATGATTTATGGGGAATCCGGTAATGAAGTTTTGTTTTTTTTTTTGTGGAAATGTTTCCCGGCTTTGAGATTATAAAGTATGAGGTTCAGGTACATGTCGGTACTCAACCGGAAATTACTGCTCTTTTATCAATACTCGTTTTTTTTCATTTTTGCCTAACACCGCTTCATCTTATCTTCCCAACTTAGAGCTCAAAGGTTTCTTAGTCTAAATCTTCCCTTCAAAAATCATTTCATGACATGTTATAATCTTTTTCATCGAGTGACATAAAAAAGAAGCCATAGGATGTGTCACACCTCGACAGAATAAAGATCGAACTATAAGGAAGAAGAAATTTGAAGACCCTGTGCTAGTTTGACTCACTGTTATACGATCCTCCGGAATGTTCAAATAATCAGCCATGTGTTTCTTGGCTTTGTGGTCCGGATAGTGTGAATCTTTGAATGAGTCTTCAAGAAACATAGACTGATGCTCGGTGAAATTGGTACGGAAGCGACGTTTTCCTCCACAAGTTTGGTTATTTGCATTTGTCATAATATTGCCACCAATGACTGTAAAAATTTGTGTTATTTTTCTGTTGTCTGAGTTTTTCAGTGGTGGGCACGACTAAAATATTCTATCAATCAACCTGATCTCCAAGTACAAAATGTTGAAAAAGATCTCTTCGAAAAAGTTTAGTCGGATTACCAAAACCTTTTCTAATCATTTTAATCTTCAAGATTCCAGTAAGAATAGTTTCCAGGTCACTGGGAAGATTAAGCCTCACCCACACCGGATTAACTTTTAATACTGATCTGTTTCAGTGGAAACTATGAGTAGTTAGAACAATAGAAGAATCAAAAAAGCAATAATATATTCTTTCAAAACGATCAAAAATGAACTATTATGTTTTAAAACAAAGCGAACCAACCTGGATTTCCGATGTCTGGAGCTGATATTGATCGAGATCCAGTTTCGAAATATGAGCTGTCTGGGATCACTGAAAAGTCGAAATATGAGAAACATGTTTCCAATTATGTGAACTTACTAGAACCACCATAAGCATGTGGAGAGAACAAATTGGGATCGTGATTTCCAATATGCTCATACGAAGTTAATGGCGGAAGTTGGCCAGTTCCGTGAGCAGATGGAATTGGTGAAACCGTTGAAGGACAATTAAATTCCGATAAATAACGCTGATTCGACATTTGAATGTGGTTATGAAGGGCGAACCCGAGGTTATGGTAGTAGGAGGCGGGCAATTCGTCCACCGCATGCTGTGAATCGCCGCAGCTCCAGCGACGTGCAAGCTGTGGGACCAGATTGCGCGGTGGATCGAATTGTTGAAGACACGGTTGGGGTTGTGGTTGTTGGCCAGGAAAATTGTTAGTGGTGTCGTTGGTGAAGGAAATCTTTGGTAGAAGCATTGGAAGGTCAGGGAAGTCGAACAAGTTGTTAAGGTTAGTGTCGTTAGCCATATTGAGATCGAATCTGAAACTTCACTTCATGAAGAAAAAAACTTAGGAAATTTGAGATAAAGATATAGAAAATTGAACCTAAAATTTAGACTAGCAAAAAGTAAACTGATGTTGAATGAAAGTTTTGAGATTTTTTAGTTCAAAAGTGTTGCTGGTGTTTTTTTTTTATTTTTAGCGGAAATTGAAAATTCATGGGGTAATACCTTGAATTCAGCTATCTGAAAATTTGAAAAAAAAAATTGGATTCATTTTTTCAACGCGATGAGCAGAATGAATGAGCATTTTTATCAATTTCCAAAAAACGTTCTCAAAATCCAGCTCTCCAAAAATTTATTGAAAAGTTCTGAATTTGTGAATAGCATAGTTTTTGAATGAATTAATATATTTGAAACGTTTTGAACCCAATTTTTTTTATTAAATGGGAACGCTGTCGAACTGCAAAAAAACTTTTAAAATATCGAAATAAAGGATACAGGGCAATAAATAAGAAAGGAAAATGAAATAAAATACCTCATTGACTTGAATCGAAACCGCTTTTTCGAAGATTCTCTAGGAAAGAATGCTTCTGCAGAATAATGGATTGTAGGAAGTGCAAATGATTTGTAAAATAAAAAAATGAATAACTGATCTCTCCTGGATCGCTTCTTTTTATCATCCAATTAATCCCCTATATTAATCTCTTTGCTACTCGCCGTCGTTTCTCTGATAAATTTTTTTTTGCGAATGCCATCCTTTTTTTTGTTTCCACCCTCACATCTGAGATTAATTGAGCGGATTAGTTAGTCAGATATCATTGAAATGTCAGTTTTTCAAGGGTGCACTAATCCGAACCAAAGGGAGGACCCCAGGTCGAGGTGGGGGTGGCTATTCTATAGTGACCAAATGGATAGGCTTAATCTTTCTCCATAATCTTTTGTGAGGTGACGCCAACTGAAACACTACAATCCTTTTAATCAGTTCATGAATCAAAATGTTTCTAAGAGGTATAGAAAGCTGTAATTAATCTTTAAAGAAGATTTGATAATGTTAAAAAATGTTTCCTAAGAGAGCAAAAAAGCTGGAAAGAAAGTGAACACATGATTTTGTGCTATGAACTTTTATGGAAAAGGAAACTAATCAGTTTTTCCCAGATTACTTTTCTGAATGATTGTTGGTTCTATTTGTATGGTTAAGTTTCACTCATTCCACTTTTGACTGTCTGATTCCGATTCATAATGTCAAAACGAGACTCGCTCAATGAATTCATTTTTCCGAAGTTAACTGGAGAAACGTCGGTTTGGCGCGGATAAGGTCTTTTTCAATAAATGAATTCTCCGATCAAATTGTTTTTTCTTGATTGATGATCATGGAGTATTTATCAAAGCTGAACCGAGAATAGAACACTTGATTGTTTCGAACGAATTTTGTAGCAACGGTTTAGGCTCGTTTGGTTATCAGTACTCGAATGAAGCTGTGTCAACCTCTAAGTGCAAAACTCAATCAAAAACCCAAAACTTGCCAGGTTATCAAAGCCCTTGAAAAAAATTATCACAAAAAGCAACGTCTCTGGGTCTAACTAGTTTGACATTTTATGAAGTTCGAGAAATGCTACCTATTTTACGGAAGAACGTGCGTTGCATACGACATTACCCCCCTTGGATCTTTACTTTTCGGGAATGTCAGGAAACTTATTCTGTCTGAATAACACAAAATTTTGGAAGTTCGGATAATTTATAAATTCTGATTTTGACAGAAATGTCTATTTTTACGCAACCCTCATTCGGAGGGTTTCAATAGGTTAATACCTGCTACTAAAAAAACACCCATATATGTTCTTGGTGGTTTTCCTTTATTTTTCCCTTGAAGCTTTTCATCTCTTCCATTACTTCGTCGCATTTTGAAGTTCGAATTACAAATCCATATGTAAAATGCTTGTTTGGAAAACCCCTTAACGCAAGGAGGAAATTCATCCCTCAGAATCTTGTTGATCATAATGTTCCTTTTTATTTTGTTTCAGAACATGTTATCTTCATTGTTATCAATTCACTTTCAGAACAGAAACCGGCACAAAATCCATCTTCATTAAGAATATCTTTTTGATAAATTGCTTTGATCTATAGTCTAACAATGATCAAGACGCAAACACATTCGTCATTTCAATTGCTTTGAATGAAATTCTCATGTTCACATCTTGTCTTCTGATTATATAACGTTCATTCTGACGAGGATTCAATCCGAATTTGTTTTCCAAAATTATCATTCTTTCACGAAGAACAGTTAAAGGCAGGGCAATCGTATAATCAAATGAAATCCAGCCTTCCTTCACCGCCGAGGTACCCAAGTATGGAACGCCATGACTGCTTATAAAGCCTGTTAGAAGAATTGAATAAGCCGCAGAAAAGCTTAGTCCCAAATACTGTCAGCCCATGACAAAATTTAAAGATCTGAAAATTGAACTCAGGATCAGTTTGTGTATATGACAAGACTTTTATTTTACAATTGATCACTGGCATTGAAAGAGACAAATATGAGAAAAAGATGACTAGGTTGCAAGACTGTTCGCGTAACATTTACAGACATGATAGACAAGGGTATGAAAAAATGTGTGTAGAGCTGCTAAGTTTCGGGGAAACGATTGGATCATAAAATTTCACAAAAAAATAGCAAAGAAATAGAAATCACGTCTAAGATGATAACCGGAAGTGTACATGGGACAAGAGATTTACGGGTAAATTTTGTTAGCTGTTTGATGTTGCTTGAAAGAAAAAGGCTTGATGACAAGTATGCTTGATGAGTTATTTTTGACAAGATTGAGTTGGACTAGACGGAGTTTCAGTGGTGGTTGTATCCGTATTCGATGGTGAGATGGCGGTCGGGACAGTAAGTTCTTGAGAAACCGGTACGTTTACTTCAGAGCTGGTGGTTGGATCAGAACTGAAAATTGATAGATTTTGAATCTCATCTGTCAAGTTTTTCTTGCTACTTACACTTCATTCTCCAACAAATGATCACTATCATTGGATTGTGGTTGTTGTCTCACCAGGTAGGAGTGCTCAAGTCCAGCTTGATTTTCCTGAAAATGAAATATTGAATAACAACATTCGGCAAATATTATTACCGGGTCTCCTGGCCTTGGTGAGTTCCTCAGCTTGCGAATTGCATTGCGAACAAACCCGGTAATGGATCTACGGGTGGTGGTAAGCAGCTGAAAAAAGTTGTTATTCAATTATTAAATAACAACGTTTTCACATGTCCCCAGACCAAAAAATGCGGAAATGGACTACTATAACTCACCACAATATCTTGATCGACAAGTGCTTCTTGCGAGCTCCATAAGTCAGCAATTTGTGTTTGTGGCACTGGAAGCTCGTCAAATCCCGAATGATCCTGGGAACTGGGGTACAAGGCGACAGAGTCTGTCGGAGCCTGGGATGTGCTTGCAAGGTCGCTCGTAGAGCATTCACTGTCAGAGTCCGATCCGATTTTCCGTTTGCAGAGTGGACAGATCTTGCGGGTTTGTGTCAGCCACACGTCGATGCAATTGCAGTGGAATACTGAAAAATGAAGAGTATTAACGTGGTCAACTGTAAACAATACTACGAAGAGTGACTAGGCGTGATTGTTCTCAACGTAAATGGAATTTTCTAGTTTTGATTATCAAGGATCAGAATTTCAGTTTTCAGATACAAAAAAAATGATAACTCTTAAAGTACTGCAAAAAGTTGCAAGAAATGCTTGATTCTAGGAAGTGAAAAGTCCAAATTGAATTGAAACAAATACCTATCGAAGGTAATAACTAAAATTAGCAAGTACTGTCACAAAAAATCAATGGGTACTAAGAATTTTGGATGAACTTAACGGAAATTCAGAGGTTACGCTTTTATGTTGTCTTTCTCCGGTCTGGGCGGTGTTTCCCAGAAAGTAAGAATCAAAACTGTACCTAATATAAGCTTTGCCCTCGAGTTTGGACACCTAAAGATCTCACCGAACTAGACATGACACTTCTGGTGTCTAAGGTTACAATCGAATTTCTAATTACTTCATTTTAGATCTGTTCTTGGTGTCATGGTGACCTTTGATCACAGTCATTTGCCTACTTTTGGTGATTCAACTATTGCCTATTCCCCTTTTATCCTGTTCCTTCCTTACCATGTCTACAAGGCAAATGTCTAAGCTTCTCTCCAGGAGCAAAGCTTTCCAAGCAGATTGCACATGTATCCGGATCGTCCCCTAACCGATATTTCTTCACTGGAATTTTCTTGAGATTCCTCTTTGAGAGACGTCGTTTGTTCAACTTCCTCCTCTCCACACACCCACGGACGCACTGAAAAAAAGAACAATTACTCCGATAACCCGTAAAAAATTATCCCATTAATTCTATCTTCGACGAGTCAACACCTTGAAACTCTTCATTGTAATAATGGGCCTCAAGAAAAGAGAAAAGAGTCGGCCGATTCCATGGTTTTTAATCTATTCTTAAACTCTTTTCGACTCATCAAAGATATTTCTTTGTGATCCATTCAATCCGTCTTGATTCCCCTTCTCTTTTGTGACGTCATAGGGCACATCCCGTCACAAGAGCAAGCTTATCCCCACACATTCATTCAAACTCACTAGTGTAATGAGGAAAAGAGCGAAGCAGAACACAATCACCACAAGGAATGGAATCAAATAACGGAACAATTCCAAATAGCCTGGATCAATGCGGACGCGAAGACGATACCTGCGAGAAACAATTGTTGATGATCAGAAACCTCGAAAAAAAAACTCACGATGGATCCGAATATTTCCTAGCAATTTCATCTTTGCACGCATGAGAAATCATGAGAACCGGAAGGTAAACTTTGTCACGAAGTTCGGTGCCTTCCATTTGGATTGGGTCCTGTCCGGGGAAATTGTAAAAGATCACTAATCGAAATTGATATGATGAGTTTTGAACCATATATGCTTGATGTGAGAATTTGCAAGGATGAGCATAATCACTGCGGGAGACAAATGCGAAGAGATTGCGACATCGGACAGTTGTATTTGGAGCTATCTGAAACGAATTTCAGTTATTCTGAAGTTTTGGAAAATTACAAGTTTAGGGAAACTTATAAATGTTGGTTAAAACTGCGTCACCCAAAAATTAGTGGTTACCATTATGGAAAATTTGTTTTCCACGAAAAACAGCACTCGCAGCTCAATGGTTTAGAAGCGCATCTCCAAAGATTAATTTCACACGCTTTTTTTCGAACCTGCGAGTCTGGGAAATAGTCTGAAGCGACATATCTACGGGTAAAACGGTGGATCGACATTAATGGATACTTTCGCGGTTGTGCGATCAATTTCTTGGCCTAGAAATAGCTTTTTTTGTAATCCTTTGATGTCACTAATATGAAACATTTTTATGGTTAACCTGATGGACATATGCATCGCATTTTATCGGTCATAAAGTACCCCTTGAAGCTTTAAAGCGGGATAAGAAGTTTTAATGAGTTTCTAGAGTTTTAGTGCTTATTAAACTGTTTTTTGAGTGTTTTGGACAAGTATTGATACCCATAATCACCCTTGAACCACATTTTTTCTATGGAAACCTGATCATTCTTCCCTAATGATTCAACCAACAGTAGTTTTTGCTATTTTTTTCAGTCAGTTAACACTAGGAGGCCCAATTCTTGGTCGCTTGCATTTTGACCTACTCTTTACGTTTGATCAAGTTTGTAACATGAAAACTATTCTATTTCAAACGTTTCTATAGATTAAAGTAACTAGAAAATTCTATAGAACTTTGATTTTTCATATTGACCCTTCTGCCTCAGTAGTTTTCGGAACAGATGAAAAAAATGCCTCTCTCTCTCCTTTCCCCAGACAATCTGGGAACAGGTTCTGTGACTTCGAGATCATGACATACTTCCGGTTTTTTCCCTAAAAGTAATCCTATCGTTAGGGTCAATATCTGCTCGGAAAAATATATAATACATCATACTCGAAAAGTTTGATCTCAAAACTACAATCAGATTAGGTCGAAAACCCTTTTGACGAGAAAATTGTTATTTTCGAGTCACATGGTATCGTAAATTATACCTAGTTATACCTAACCAACACATTTTTATGTTGAAAAATGAGAAACCAGTTGCGGAAGAGAGGGGCAAAAAAGGTTCATGTGAGTGTGAGCCTGGTTCGAAATGAAAAAAGAGAAAAAGATCAAAGCCCAGATAATTCGATAATGTCAGCTATTCGTTCGAAGCTTTTACCAAATTACTCTAGGGGAATATTCCCGATGTTTTAACCTAATAGTTTACCTTAATTGGTCCGCATGCGTCAACTGGCTCGACTGCAACAGGACATCCGATGTTCTCGTCTGTGAGAATGAAATCGCCGACATCTCTTCCAAAATTTCCACCTGTCGCCGCACATTTATGCACTAATTCGTCTTCTCCAAGTGATGTCATTCTCATCTGAAAAATTTAATTGTATATAATTTCCAAAATTGATTCAAAATACCACATCTAATACATATTGTGCTTCACTTTGACATACTCCGAACAGCAGCAGTAAACCGACACTTCGTAACACATTCCGCCCTTTTTTTGACATACCAACTGAAAGAAAGGAACAACTTTAGTGATAGTAATGAGAAAGTCTTATCAGTATATAACTAATTATCAAAGAAGAAAGAAGAGAATAAAGAAAAAGGAATGAGAAAAGACAGAAGAAATGGAAGAGAGACACTCACCAACGAAAAATCAATATTGGTACACTTTGTGTGTGGGCAGAGATAAACACACAATAACAAAAAGAATTGTAAGAAAATGAACGCTCAGTGAGTCGTCCTCAATTATAATGGGGTTGGAGAACCCCAGGGAGGGCGGTCAGCTGACGGAAAAGGGAGGTCGGGAGGCAAACGTGCCCCGCCGCAAAAGTGTTTTGGAACCACATGACGTAGTGGACGAATGTTTTGGCCTGCAGCGGCCTGCGCGCGGTTGTATTGGTGTACCCGTTGAAACAGGAAGGACAACGTTGTTATTTTCTGACGAGAAATTTGGATGAGACGAGCGGAAATAAGAGAAATGAAAGTCATAAACTGAAATAGCGAATGGAATTTCTTCCGACCAAAAATAGAATGCAATGTTCTTTTGATCAGCCCCGAAACTTGTTCGGAAAAGGTTAGAAAACGTTTTAATTCATTTTTTTTATTGGCAAAAACACAATTTTTTTCTCGTTCTCTTCCTTTTCCTTCCTGGCAATGAAACCAGGCAAGGTTGAATTAGAAAACTTTGTTAGTTAGACTTTTTTCGCAATACAAATAAAAACTGAGGAACTAGTAGGAATTGCGATACTTAGAAAGTGAAATCCTGGTCTTTTCAAACAACATTCTCCGTGAATTCACTTATTTAAAGACATTCTGAGAGGAAATATTGAGAATTTCGAGAATAAGCCTTGTTTTTCGACAGAAAAAAGTATTTTCTCTGGGAATAATGATTTTTGGTGGCCTAAATAGATAAAATTGTACATTTCGTGTTGTTTTCTATTTTGTTACTGTTCAAAAACATTGAGTTAATTGCTAAAACATCTTTGCAACGCCACATTTTTTGTTAGTTATTTCTTGCTTTATCAATTTCTTAAGTTTGCCCTGGAAAATGATAAGAAATGCAGAAAAAGTTCAAAAATCGTTGCGAAAGTTTGGAAAAAAGCGAATAAAAGCTATGAATAATGGTATCCAGCTTCTAATCTTATTAAGAACCTCAAATGCTTTTATAAGAGGAAAACAGCAAAATCTGAACTTTTGCCCAACATATTTCTGGGAAATTATCACAAAATGTAGCAAATAGTGCTTTTGAAACCAAAATATACCAGAACTTGAACCTCCCACAGCTCACCAAGATGAATATTGTTATGATGTTTTTGACTTTCAAGTTTGTTTGACTTGCCTGATAAGAAATTTATATAGGTTTTTATATAGACATTTCGTACAATCTGAAATGCGAACATGGAAAACATGTAAAGCGTGGGGAACGTGAAAAACAAAAACACATACACACCAAAAAATGTCAGTCAACACAGAATGGAGCAAACTTTTTTGTGTCAGCAATCCTATGCAAAATTCAATTTATTCATCTGGTTACTCACCAGTGCCACTTCGCAAAAAAAAAAACGCGACTCTCTGATCAGATTATACTAATCCCGCTATATCGGAATGCCCTTTTTGTAGTCTGAAGTGTATACCAAGAACAACGAACACTATCGAAAATGAGTCACTTTTTGATTTAGTTGTGACGAGAACGGAAATGAGAAATGAATTTCCCTTATCAAGTTAATTTATACAAGAACAGAAGAGAAAACCAAAAACAATTGAACACTTCTGGGAACGTTCACTATAATATGACGAAGCATGTTTTTCTGATTTTTCAGACACTTTGATCGCCTACACGGAAAAATGATTCAGAGAATCTGTCTACAACTTTCTGTCGCTTTTCTCATTGATCTCCTTAGATTAAAGATGAGGATGAAAAAGTATGAATTCGGAAGAAAATCATTTCACACCCCGTCACTATTTAAATAACACTTTCTTCGTCCTTATGTAAACATATTCAGAATATATATTGAAAATGTGTATGTGAAACTAAGTGGCTTAGCGAAACCCCCATGAATTTCATTTTGTAAAACAATCCGAACGCTGTATACATTAAACGAAGGGCAAAGTCAGTTAAACAGAAGGGCGAATTGAATTGACCAGAACAAATAGAAATGAGCACGTGTTATTTTTCAATTTTTCTAGAGCATTCTTTTGAAAAGCATGACGAGACGGAGCAAATATAAGAGTACGGATACCAAGAACGTTTCAAAAAATTGCTCGAAATGAAAAGATTTCCCGAATTTCTCAGAATTTGGAATTTTCGTAGGAGATTATAGAGCTACTTGAACTGCTTGAACGTTGAAAAATCCAAGAATGAATTATTTTTTTAAAAATTGGTCTGTGTTGAGATTTGGATTAATAACACTCAATGAGGTTGGTTCTGAACAATTGTTCTACGCGGAGTCTTAGCCCCGTCTTACCTCTGGGGCGGTGCTTAACGGGAAAAAAATTGCTTGATCTATTGACTGCGATTTCTATCTGTTGGTCGAGAGATAAAGATAATTAGCAAGAAAAGAGCTGACGGAGAGCGAGAAAATCGAATTTGTCAGACTTGCCGAAAAAAATTGGCTTTCGAGCTTTCTGGAGTGGATTAGAAAAAAGAAACGATACTTGATATGATTGAACTCCACGAGAGTAAAATGAGGAAGGTTGACCCATACTGTCTGAACGATGTTCTTCCTGTACCTAATCCCATACCAGCGGTAGTTGACGTTAAGAATATGATGGATCATCTGTTAGCTGTCAGAAAAGAGAAGATTGGGGAAATCTGAACACATGTACAGGAGAATCAGAGGATATGAGAGTATGATGTTTGTATGGACACGAGAATGATAGGCAGAAGATACTAGGAATGTTTCGAGAAGAATTCTGGGAGAAACTGTTTTCAGAACAACAAGCTTTCAAGCGATTGAAAATAGATTGAAGACGGAAATTATCTTTTTGAGAGATTGATAGCGATGAAACATTGGTGAGAATAGCTCACTCGTTGTAGGATCAAAATTGAAGAATTACCACAAGAGCCTGTCACTTATTTTCTCAAGCAATATCTTCAGGCCTCTCAAAGCCAATAATAACATTCGACGACGTGAAGGAAAATACGGTCTATCGGTTGTCTGGGGAAAATCTTTGAGTAATAATTAGGTTCAAAGTGCAAAGAAATATCTCGAGAAATTCATCATGGAAATGGTTCACAGGTGAATCATCAAGACCAAGCTTCCTGTTTTCCTTCGACTGTATAGAAAAAATTGCCCGAGCTCGAGAAAATAAAAAAAAAACCTCACAGAGGAACGTCATCCACACTAGCTTAGATTGTTTCAAAATGTCCTTGTGGAAAGGGAAACGCCCTTCATCTCCCTGTTGCCATAGGTGACTTGAGTGCTTTTTTATGCATTTTTGAACCGTCAAAAGAAAATTCGTCATATTCACAAAGAATGAAAACGAAAAAAAAAGAAAACGAAAACACAATCAAAAATATCGAGCGGCAATATAGTTATATTATTCATTAATTATTACTCTCAATCACATTTCACAATCACAAAACACAAAAAAGTCTAAAAGTCACAAGCGGACATGCTAGTCATTGGATCAAATAAGTCAATCTGGTCGAGTCCAAAATATGAAAACTTATTCCTAAGGTTTCGCACGGAGAAGTCGATCTGCAAGAATCAGTTTAAAGGACAAGTTGTCTCATATTACTCACGGTTCCATTCACGGACAGGAAAACTCGTTTGCATTGCCATTCTTGAGAAAATCGGTCAACCGAGGTGACGTTGTATAATCTGAATTTTCACTTTTAGTTGACAGGAGAAAAGGAACTGTAAACTTCAAGATCTTATCTTGCAATAGATCCGATTATCTGATAATCATGCCAAGAGAAATTTAAATAAAGATGAGAACGATGACTTACACAAGTTTTTCCTTTGAGTCGTCTGGCCTCAGAATCACTTCAAAATCTGTTCCGATAGATTCAGAAAAATAACAAAATTGCAATCCATATGTTCTTGGAATCAGAAGTTTTCCTAATGATAGAGTTGCATCTCCAGGTCCTTGTACATAACCGAAGTCTCCTTCTGAAACAGGAACATCTAAGGGCTCCTGGAAACAAATAACTCACCAAGTGGTTTCAAGATTCCTGTTGGTTTCGGCCCGACTGGTTCATCACTAATTTCCCATTTCTTTCCTAGCTTTTTCAAACAATCTCCGGTATCAAAATCACATTTCATAGAGTTGCAAACTGATTTTGTGACGTTTTGAAGTTTGGGGATGTGCGGTACTGTAAACTTTGGTACAATTTTTGAAACAAGAAGCATCTGGTTTTGTTTTGGTCAGACCGAATTTTTATATTTTGAGCACAAACAATGAAGTATGGGAACTGTTGGGTCTTGGAAATTAAGACTTTTCTAACACTATCAATATGTTGTAAAGCAGTGGCTCAGTTTCCTGCCTGGCCTTGAGCAATTTGAAAAATAACTCTAGCATTACTCTTTTCAACCATTACGGTATTTTGATCTTCCTGATGAGACTTTTTCAGTATTCAAACTCACACATTGCACATTGGTAGATTGCCGTTGTGTTATATGAAATGTCATCTATAGCTGCTGCTCCACCTTGTACTCCAAATGCATCCAGTGTGAACCCATATGCTTCTATCACAATCTATAACAAAACATTTTGGAAGTCATGAATCAATTGTAAAAACCAACCTCAAACATTGTAAGAATACTGCCGGGAATCACTACCACCGCTGATTTTCCAGGCTTTCGTTTCACACTTCCACTGCACCAGGAATAGTGGCGTCTCATAGACGGTGGTCTGGAACAAACTTTTGCAAATTTTGCCAGGGAGCTTGTATGACCTTACCGCGTACAAACTCTGATCTTGACACCTGGTGATGTCCAGTGTCTGAACCTGACAATCCCATCACCTTGTTGACATTGTATTGGGTCACTGACAAGCATTGCTGAATACATCTCAGGAAGTTTTTGCTGAATTCCAACAAGGAGGAAGAACCCGTCTGAAGTACGAAAGTAGGAGAGCTTCCCAAATTTCAAAATTACCTGGTTTGTCACTTGTCATAAATACACTCTCTCCAGCATGTCCCCATGCACCCCGCATTCTGATGAAGTCGAGCTCATCTCCTGTGCCGTAACAACCATTTTTCTCATTGTGCCACCTCAAGTAAAACACCAAAATAGGAAGACTTTCTAGAAAAAAGCTCACCTGCATGCTCTTGTAAAAAATGAATCAAAATCATGGCACTCCAAATCACACGTACATTGTATCACCACATTTCCAAGTGGTGACCCTTCTTTGAACATAGGAAAAATTATGTCAACATCTGTATGACCGCCCAAAATTTCTGAAATCTCACAATTCTTTGATTTGCCAATCAAAATTTTTTTCTTACTCCTCAATCTTGGAACTTCATTGCTGAAATATGCAGCATCTATAAGTTGACTTGTTGGACATTGACCTGAATCAATTATTCTGATTCGATTCTAGGTATTTGGAACTCACTGATTACTGAATAAGTTTTTGAAAACAGCACTAGTACAAAGAAGATCATTAAAACTGTTGGTTATTGGAAGAAAAAGAAAGTAAGGAAAAAGCATAGAAGAAAGGATTCGATCGCACTTTTTCCTTGCGAATTTTCCGGAAGAAAAAAGCAAACAAAAAAACTTGAAACGGTTTGGAAAAAGAGACGATGATGTAATGAGAAAGGAAGTACTTCAGTGGATGAATAAGCGAAAATCATCGGTGATGAAAGTTTTGGTCAGTTCTTTAAAGGGATTTGAAGAATCACATAAAGGAAAATCGTACTTGTGATAGGTAGAGTGTAAGTTTTGGTTGAAGAAAAAGAGTTTCGGGAATTGAGCTTCTGTTTTTGTGGTTTTCGGTTGGTGCAACCGAATTTCGGTCTAACTTATGTGACTAACGGCTGCTGGTCCGAGTAAAGTTGTGTTTTGGTCAGAAAACGGGGCCGCTTAGAGACTACGGTAGGCATTTCAGCAATTTTCGGAAGAAGACCAGAAAACTGTCAGATTTTGATCAGACGTTTTTAGTTTCTGGTTGTTTCCGAGTAGACCTTAGTGTGCAGATCATACTCTCATCAGATCTGCTTGAGAACGCTCACTCTTTTTTGATTATTCCACCGTACAATGATAAGCTCACCAGATAATGTTTTTCTCACGTGTGTTGCGAATTTTCTATAAATTGGTTGTCCGTAAGTAGATGTATGCGTGAGTGGATTCTGAAACTTCTGGCCCTCACTGGTGTTCAAGAGTCTGGAAATCCTCCTCTGAAAAATGATTTCTCCTTCCGTTTTGATGACGGTAAACAATTTACTGTGTTACTGATTTATTCCTTAATTTTTCTTGATTTCATTCATATTTCTTCTGAACAAAATTCAATTGAAACGCTCAAAGCGGTATCATTGTCACTCCCTCTTGTAAATCTACACGGAAAACCCTTGTTTGAACGCGGTTCGTGCCGAGACCCCATGTGTTAGCGTGGCATGCAAATTTTCCTCTTCCATTTTTTTTCAGAGGGGTTTGCTGTGCTTTGTCGCCTTTCCCTGTTTTTTATTGATTTTCCTCGGTGGCATCCTTTGAGTGTCTGCTCTCAGTTTTATCTCCAACTTCACTCAACCGATCAGTTTTTGAAGCACTTTTTCGATCTCTCTTGGGAAAACATAGCTTCTAGATTTTTTTGTCGACTTTTTGTTTCCTTTAAAAATCGTTGCATTATTCCAATCAATATTGCGAAACAACAATACGCTGATCTCTTGATTCAGTTTTCGTTTTGTTACGCCCGAAACCACAGTATCAAAAAAGTCTTAAATTTTTCAGGATCTAAATTCCAATACTTGTGGTTCAGGCAACTAGAAATGCCAAAACGTTCGAAGAAAAAGAATGTCCGTCCACGTTACATCCCCAGACGTTACCTCAATTTTCTACCCGAGTATGAGGACGAGAGAATTGCTTTGCTTCCCTGGGAACTTGTTATCAGCTATTTGGAAGTTCGTGACATGTGAGTTCCCATCACCTTCCTGATTTTCCAGAATATAAAGTTTCATTACAGCGTTGCTGTTTCGTTGTGCTCAAAAAACATGTCAAATCTTATGACTCTCAATCAAAGCCAATCAACTCTGGACTGTGATATCGATGTTCACGTTCAAAATGGGAAAATGTCGGTCGAAGTTGAAAATTACGACAACAAAGAAGATAAAGTAATCTTCAATTTTGGACATGTGTCAAAGGAAAGCAGCAAGACACTTTTGCATGCAAACGGAGGAAGAATGCTCGCAGTGTGAGTGAATGTTTTAACTGTGGTTCCTCAATTAGAATTCATTTTAGCAAATGCCAACCTGACCAGTTCAAAGGAGTTTTCGACATTTGGTGTCTTGACAGTAAATGCGACTACACCATGAGAGCCGTCATCAAACATCTTACAACGCTGTTTGGAATTGATGTTAACAACTTCTATATCAACTTCACTGGGAAGAATCAGAACTTCCAATTCAGGAGACTCTGCCCTAGGGATTTCACAGTTCAGAATATGAAATTTGAAGGAGAGAGTCACAATGGAGACATTCCTTTTCTAATTTCGAACGTTAAAGTCACTGAATCGTTCATCGACAAAAAAGAGCGTAACATTGGGTTTGTCCCAGCCGGTAAACTTGCGTGCTCATCTTTGATCGACTGTGGAAACGCCACTTGGATGAATCCAGAGATGTTTTATTCCCTCAATTGCCATAAAGCGGTGCTCAGAAGAACAAGGCTCACCTGGCTGGACATTGCTGAATTTGTTAGGAGATGGAAAGCTGCCCCATTTAGCGATAAAGACAATTTGGTTTATATGCGTTGTGAAGTTCACGATTCCAACGACAAGCAATGTCTGGAGACACTACTCGGGAGACCCGTTCTCGCATGCTGCAGATAGTGAGTCTTGATTCAGAAAGTAACCTTTGAGAAAATGCTTACATTTCAGTTCAGCCTCTCCACAGGAGTTCTGGAGCACAAAAGATCAATATGATTTTTTGTTGACCCTCACAATCACCGGCAACTGCCACGTGTCCTTTAGAGTCACCGAACCAACAGATGATGAATAGATTTCTACTTTCTTAAGGTTTCGATTATAATTATGATGCGTTTCTGACATGTACCCATCACTCAACCGCCCCAACCCCTCTCTGATGTTGAAATATAAGTAATTGCTTTAATTATCACGATTTTCTTCTCGAAAAATGCACAAAAGATGTAATCGTGGATTGTCCGCTTCTATTTGTTTTTTCTCTATTATATCCTTCACGCAGACCCCATCTCGAATGTTTATTCTGGTCCAAGATTGACTTGCTAAAATTGGAGGCTTTCACTGTTTTTTTTTACACTGCATGGCTTTAGAAATCAATTTGTTCTCCATTATTTTATGATTAGTAAAAAGGTTTAATTATAATGGCGCTTTATATCGTTTGTCCAAATCAACATTCTGAGATTTTGCAAGTAAATTTAGAACTGAGTGTTCAAGTCTCCTGGGATCATACACACATCCAGCAAGCTGCTCGATTCGAGATTCCAAATCTTGCATGCGACGTTTCCAGCGATGATTCTGAAAAATTAGTTGAAAATTGTATAAGAGCTAAGTTCTTACCTGCTGGAGAACGTCTTCATACTGTTTGGTTTGTATGGAGAAGTTTTTCTTCACTTTTGTGAAGTTCCTTGTTATCTCGTTCTCCTTGTTATGTAGTTGTCGAATGAGCTCTTTTAGCTGGAAAATAAAGGTGAAGAAATTTTCATTGATGATTTTTCACCTCTTGAATTTCAGCTTCTTGTTTTTGATTCTCATCCCTCATGTGCTCAATTTGTTGTTTAGCAATTCTCAACATTGAGTTTATTTTTATATTTTCATCACCAATATGATCACGCTGCTCGTTTAGTTGAACACACTGAAATTTGATTTTTTTAGGAAGCCTACATCAACAGAAGTAAAATACTGTAGCTTTGAGCGCCCAAATTTCTGCTTCCAGTAATTCCGCATCTTCTCGATGGTTTTCTTTGAGCTTCAAGGTATTTTCTTCCTTCTCTTCGCGTAATTTGGTAAGGTCTTCGTGTTTCCGAAGTATTTCGAGTTTGAGCTCTTTGATGTTGTTTTTGAGCTATAATTTTGGAAATTCGGATTCAGTATAGCTAGTTATTCTTACACTATCAATTTCTAGAAGATGATTCGCAGCTTGAATTGTCAACTGTTTTTCAGTTATGTGGAAGGAGCCAATCATGTCTCGGTGCTTACGCTCTGCTTCCTCTTTTATTGCTTTGATCTGAAAATTTGAAATTTTTGGGTACTAATTTTCTCGGAAAAATCTAGTTTTGAAGTTCGGAAAAAAAAATTTAAAAGATGAAGTGTTTAGGGGCCTCATCTTCTTTTCCCCTTGAACTTCTCATTATATTATTTCTGATTTTTGTTTGGCGATTTATCTCTTGTAAAACAAAAACCAGTTATTCTTAGAACACCCCTTCAAAAAACCATATGACTGTCCCTGATTTTGCAGATCTCTTTCAAACGAAAAACGTGAAAATCACAAATTTTTCTTCACGGTCAACCTTTTGAACTTTCCTATTTTTTCCTCCCTTGAAAGTTCATATTTTCTCCCAAAAACCATCAGTCACTTCATTTTGTTTCTCCTCCAGCTGTCGGAATGACTTCCTTATCTGATCTTCAATCATCGTCTCGTATTTTCTCTTCTGGTGGGTACTCTCGTCCTCGTACAACCCCTTCAAGTTTGATATCGTCTTCTGTTTGATAATCTCCGATTCGTTGAAGTCTTTTTCGAAGGTCTGTAATCATTTGGGATTTTGTTTACATGTATTTTTATTCTTTGTGTTTTGGCGTTTACCTTCACTCTTTCCTTGTAATTTTTCATTGTCTCATCAAACTCTGTCTTAATTTGTTGTAGCTCATTATTAGTCCGGGTTGTAAACAGATCCAGGAATTTCTCAGTTGTCTCTTTTATCAAATTCCTTTCCGCATTGATATCTCGCAACAATGATTTCTATAAAATTTTCATCGAAGTTTTCACGAAATAAAAATTACCAAGTTTATCACACCATTGAAATTACACAAGATAATATCGTTAACTTCTTCTGGCACGTTCTCTGTCAACTTCAATACTCCAACACTTCCATTCTCATATCCAACTATGAGTTCATCATCGAACGTTCTTATAGCCGTTATTCTAGTCTTCTTAATTTTACTTTTCACCACATATGGTTCATCCAATGCAGTGGCTGGAGAACAGAGAAGTTCCCCACAATCAGCGGTGATAAAAACGAAATTGTTATTGCCTAAAATTTTACAGATTGTTTTTCGAAAGAAAAGAATTTTCAGACAGGATGAAATAACAAAAATAACCTTCAATCAATTCGGAAGTGATAGAAAACCCGATGTCTGAAGCGTGCATGTTGACATTGGAAAGATCCTGCAATTCTATTCCCTTCTTATGATTTTTTCTTTTATTAAAACAACCTTTCCATGTTTTATTCTTGATACTATAAACTTTTGGTTCAACAGAAGCAATGTTGCATTGGAATATCCCATATGTTGGAAAAAGTGTAATTTGTAGTCGGTACTCCAAAGGATTTTCCGAGAGGATAAATCTACACAGAACACGTTATCACTTTTGGTGAGAAACATTAGAAACTTGTTGTCTCTTGAAAATAAGATTTGCTTTGTGTCCTAAAAATGTACTCGAAAATTCAGATGTTTCTAGACAGTAACCTTCAAACCTTTCGCCCTGTTATTTGTTCAGACATCAAAATAGAGCGATCTTCAGTGCGAAAAACAATGAATCCGGTCTCATATAATATTGCCAAAGTTGACATGTCATATGAATCGACGGCGGCCTGCAAGAGAGGGAAAAACGATTGATCGAACTGGGAATGATATATTGATTCTGTCACAAACCATTATCAATTCCTTTTCAAATATCGACTCGGCTGCCTTCAGACCGTCTAACATGACAGTATAACTTTCGACACATGTTTTAGTTACGACAAGTAGTTTATGAGATGAGGAGAGGACAGTGAAGAAAAACGCATCTGGCACTCGACTTGAACAAAGTACACGGCTGGAAAAATGAGAAACTGATGAAACTAAACACAGAGAATGTAGAAGTAACCAAAAACCAAAATGTGAAAAAGAGTTTTTGCGACAAATAAAGAAAGAACAACAGTTATCTGAACCAGGACCCAAGAATGAGCAAGTATATGTTCTGGAGCAATAATAGCAAGAATCGGAGCATGTTTTTTCTCGCTGTTTCTATATTTAATAGCGTAGGTATAAAATAACGTAAAAATCTCAGTATTTCAATATCTACTAAAAATTTCCAAGTCAGTATTCTTGAGAGAAAGTCCAATTTACCAGAAGTGTTGCAGTCTTATAGAGATAAGCACGAAATTTTTTCGAGATGAAGAATAATTTGAAGAAAACTCCAGTGATCGTTCTGAACTGAGATATGCAAACTGAATATTATTTCTTCGACATATATGACCCAAAATCGAGAGGAAAGAAGTCCCCAGATCCAAGTTTTACCTGAGGTTACAGAAATATCGTCATAATGATATCCCTAAAGCTATTTATTTTTGTTCTTATACTGTTCTACCCTGCGGTGACATTTCCATTGTCAGATTTTTTTCTCTTCAAAACATCATTTGGACCCTTTGATCTTGAGTTTTACAACGCTTAAAAACCTTTTTACGCTCGATTTGACATCATTGCCCACATTTGTCACCTTTGATTTTCAAACTCACTTTGTGTATTTCGAAAACACCGCAAACAACCCTGTGTCATCTAATGTAATAATTGTTGACTCTGTTGCTCGAACTCCAATCACCTTATTGCAATGTCTTACTGTAACAACATCCCCGCTGAATGAATTCAACTTTGACAAAAATTGAATGGAAATCGTCTGCAGGGCGTTGCCGCTATCATATAGCAAATTCTCATCAGCGAAGTCGAAAGATAATGAATGATAACTTTTCAAAACGAAATCCGAGATCTGAAAAAATGGTTCGAAAGTGATCGTTGACAATATAGGTGCTCTTACAATAAATGCTCTACAGGAGCTCCATTCAGGTCCGTTTTCCGCATTCGATTCAAATATCAAAATAATGCCCGAACCTGTTTGACAAGCGAGGCGACGTGTTGTGCTGCGGATAGATATAATCTCGATGTTGACCGAATCGTTTAATATACTTCAAACGCATTTCTTATCATATACTGTATGCCTGAACCTACTTTTCTGACAATTTTCTAATATCTACAACGTCTAATGGAATAGTTTCTCGATAAATGTGCAAGAATCCAGTTTTACTCCCAAACATAATATTGACATCGTTTGCCCAATCATGACATATTACACCTGGTAGCATTATGGTTGAAAAGTTCTCAATGTGTCCTCCACTTGCTCTGAGCAAGTATGCTATTCCTCCACCAAGAGCACACAAAACACCTTCATCAGCCGGGCAAAATGAAATTTGCCAGGTTTTTGGCACCTTTTCAGCAATTATATTTCCGGTACAGTTATTGATACCATCCTTCACATCGAATGTCTGCAGGTGAACTCGTTCTTCCAATACTGATAAACAAGCGATTATCTGAAACATTTCAGTGTTAATTGTTAATGCAAAAACACGCTGTTTTCATGTGATTTCATGTGATTTATAGAGGTAGTCAAAGTATTCTATGGTGTCTTGGGGGAAGTCTCAGAAAACTGGATCAAGCTCATGGGAATGCTGCTTTAGAGCCTAACAACACACCTACCTCTGCAACCTGAGAAATGCACATTTCCGTTGACAAATACTGTGTACCATACACCGCTTTCTCTTCTCCAATAGTCAATTCCAATGAAAACACAACCACCTTTGCAACATTTTCTTCTTCGATAGCCACCGCAAAAATTGAAAAATCATTAGAAACTGAAAGAGCTGTAACCCTTCCTATCAAGTTCATTGATTCAATTTTTGGGTGTTCTTCGACAAGATCAATATGCTTGATATCACCATTCTCCATAATAAGCACTGTCTTTCCTGAGGCAAATGCAGCACGTTCGTATCCAGAAATGGATTGAATCTCATTTGGCACGAGCGAACTGGTCATATTGTTTGGAATCAATGAAGACTTCGGGGTTCTTTTGGGCGGTTTGCTAAAAATTTTTCAGAATTGTGAAATTGAGAACATGGAAGTCTGACTTTGAACCAATTGGCGTCGTAAATCCTTAGTTTTGCAGCCAGCTCAGTTTTCAAAAAGTCCTTTGCCTCGTCTTTATCACTACTCTCCTCGCTGTTTTCCCGGGGCTGTATAGCCGATACCTGTGAGAGATAACAGAAAAAATTATACGACTATAAAGGATTGCATCACTTTTCTGTTGCGATTCGTATCTTTCTTGATTTGTATCGATGTTGGTTTATTGTTTGTTGCACTTGAAGACACCTTTTTCGCAGCACTTACAAAACTAGACTCCGATCGGGATGCAGTTAGGTTACTCATAGTTGAACATGATTGGAATAGGTTATTCGGATGGAACAGAGAACAGATTTTTGCAAAGAAAGGGATTTTTGCAAAATTTGAAATTGAGAAAAAAAATGAGAAGAGGGAAAAGTAAAGGTAAGGGGAAAAGTGAGGTCGAAGGCGTTGGGATTCGGAATTTCCAGTTGAATGAATTGTATTTCCGTTTTTTCATGTTTTCAGAAAATACTTTTCTTAGTAATATCAAAACACATTTGTTGGTTTTTTTTTTTGAAAACTTTATTTTGCTGAACATGAATTCAGAAATCATGACATGTACAGAAAAAGCAAAGCAGAAATAACTGAAAAAATTGAGAGAAGATAGAAGCAAACTAACATTATAAAATTTCTCCGATTTTTCATTGTTGATCACCAAAATCAGTTCTGATTAGGGAAAATGAATGGGACGTTCGACATGAAACTATCCTTGCGGAAGACACCTGAAATCAAATCACATGTTTAACAGATATTGATCCTAATTCAAAATGACTTACCAAGTATTGGTACTGGTTTGCAAATCGGCTTTATGGTAACTACTCCTAGGGTTGTGACTGGTGAGGTCACTGGTGTGGTCACTGGTGTGCTTGGTAGGGAAGCTGGAGCTTGCACAGTCATTGCTGTCATCTCCGGAATTATTAGACGGGGAGGGGTCTTCAAATCCTCAACGATATCATCCACCTGAAAAAAACATCACATTGAATATCAGATAACCCGATTATTTTGGATGTGAACTTACCCGAACCTTCTCGACAGAGTGACGCTGTTGCCGGCAATGATGTACGGTGCTCATCATTGGGAAGGACGACATCTAAACAAAAAATACGATTGGCTTTTATTCTGAGCCATCAACAAGCTCACTTTAGAAGGGCGCTGCAGTAGCGACACGGATGCTCAACTCGCAGAGACCGAAGCAGATAACAGATGTGCTGATCCAGTCGGCTGGGAAAGACAGAATTGCAGGCTTGAAGTGGGTGATTTCTGAAAAAATCATTATGTTTCAAGTTTTGCTCATTTTAGGAACTATTACCGTTGATTGGAGATGAAGACGACAGTCTAGAAGTCAAGTCGCTTTGTTGGGAAATCAGCATAGTCCGGAATACGAATTAAAATCCATAAAGTGTGGAAGTGCACAGGCAAAAGAGAGCGGAAAGCTGAGAAGGGGCGAATAGGAAACAGATAGGAAACTCCAGGTGGTAATTCTACCTTGGAATCAATGAGAGGATGCGGCGGTCAGTGTTGCCTTTTATACAGAAAGAAGGTTTGCTGGGTGTGGGAAGACAGAGAAAGAGATGTGGGCGGAGACACACGATGATCGACATTGGGCTTTCCCGGTCAACCGTCCCGTCCTTCTTCTTTTCCCTCTCTTTAATGATTGACATAACCGAGTAGAATGTTGCGATTTCTGTAATGGGAATCAGATGATATTATGACAAATGCAGATATAGAAGCGTGGTTGATAAGGAAGAATTAACAAAAAACGAAGGGAAAAAGAACGAAAACAATGCGGCTGTAACACGGGCCCCGACATGACATGTTTGAGTGTGATACGGGTGCAGGGGAAACCCACTTTTAAAGAGAAATACGATAAAGAATAAGGGTCTTCCCCCAGCATTTTCACTTTGTATAAGGGAACCTGTTTTCAATAATGATCGTAATAAATTGAATATCAAGACAAAACAGAAACTTCTAGACAATCAAAGTGTGAATTTCATGTGCTTCGATTTCTCAATAGCTACCTTTCGGAAATCCTTTTGATGTCTACTTTTTCTAAACATTTCGCACTTTGAACATCTATCTTCTTCACATGAATAGCTGCCTAAAAAACCGAAACTTCAAAGCGATAAAACGAACATTGAAACCGTGAACGTGATATATCTAATTAATCTAGTATCAATGAAGGAATCGCCATATATCTTTGTCTTTTTTCATCCTAAATTGTCTTTTGTGACGTGGATGACCTTCAATGGCTAGATTATACCGTGAAGAATTTTTACCCAGCTGAAAATCATATGACCCTGTTTTTCAAGTGATTCCGGATGATTCTGGAGGTTATAGTTCTCAAAATATTTTGTTATTTTGAAAAGTACCCTCTCAGTGACCAGAGCAAATTTCGAACTAACACAAGATTCAGTTTATTTTCAGATCGTCTTGTTTTCATTAGTCGGGTTTCAGATGTTTCGAAATCGTTGTAAATTGCATCATTCTGATTGTTTGATTAGGAAATGGAGGGCAAAGAGCACCTTGTGGTCCAAAAGGGGTTTCCCGATAAAGATGACAAATTTGCATGACGTGTGGTGATTTATAGAGTATAGAACTGTCTCCGTTAGGCCTCAGATTTAGGGTAGCTGGTATGGTTCTCATCATCTGTTCCAGTATTGAATTTAGAGTTCAAGAAGCAAAATTCTGAGTTTTCGGAGGATTTTTCCGTAAGTGGAAGTTTTTTATGAGTTAGAAAGTTTTCAAACCAGTTTAACATATAGCTCGAACTCTTCACATTACTGTAAACTAGGCTTAGATAGGACTATTCTCAACTGACTTGTATGAAATCACAATCTATTTTACCTGAAATTCTGAATAAAAAAAACTATAACGCATTAGAGATCTTCTATTTTCAATTCTGTTCTTCGATTTCAAAACTGTTTACATCCCAATCTATCTCTTCCTATGAATCATTTTTCTCAGGACACATTTTGAACTTTTACCTACTGTACAGGGGAGACTTCCAGAGGAACGATCAAATCACCAAGAGAACCGGTTTTCCAGTTGTCACCTTTTTTCACAGCTGTCATTATGATGTCCAATTAAAACAAAGAAGTCACGTCGGCTATCCTTTCCACGGAAACCGACGTGTACGTCAAACCGTCTCCTCCGTTTGGGTATTCCCCCGTGTCTCCCATCATCCTCATCATCACAATCTGTACCTCATATTTTCCTCCCTTCTTTCACGCCGAATACAGAAGATCGCGTACTTTGGAGGGGTCAGCCTAATCAGTGTTCTTCCTCTCTCGTCATAGCCATTTTCTCCTTCGAATCTACACGTAAGATGGTCATGTGCGCGCGTATCCGCTGATAGCAAAACTACCGTATCGAGAAAAGATCGCTCGTGGGGGTAGGAAAATGACATTGGAGGGGTATAAACAACAACCACTCACCCAGCAACAGCAAAATGCAAGAAAACAATTGGCCCTGTTCATTAGCACGTCCGCATTTTCTTTTTTTGCAAAAGTTGAAACGGAACTGTGTAGTGTAGCAATCAAAATATTAGGGGAATTGGGGAGTTACAGTATCAAGCAAGGGTTTGTTAGGTATTTATTTTCGGGGAAAGTTCCAGTTGAGATCATCTTGATTGTTCCGATGTGTTTTGTTGTACTAGAAGATAGTTCATGATTTATGACTGAGGTACTGTATCTATGATTCATTTATGATAGAAGGGGGGAGAAGGTGTTGGAACTGATAGTACAAAAAAAGGGGTTCAACGATTTTCCAACTCACAGTGAAAATAAGTTTTCTGTTCGGTGATCACTGGCTCAAATTCTAAAGTAAACTAGTGACCCCAAACCTCAAGTTTGCTCATTGTAGGCTTTTATATAATATCATATATTAACCACATACTGATAATGACAGAATATGGTTGATATTTTGAGCCCATCTTCAAGTTAAGTAATACTTCTGGATGCACTCTTCATATTTTATCAGAATGTCATTCCTAATGATCTGCTGTGACTTTTGTAAATGTTGATTGACAGCAGCAGAGAGAAACATCAGTCGTAATCCTTTGCTCTTTCATCTTATCGGCAGTGAACAATGCTAATATATCAATCAGTTGCATTTTTCCAATAAGTGAAATGTATTCTGAGCCTTGTCATCATGGTTTTCCAATCAACCGATTACTTTCTATTTTTACCACTCGAAGAGGATTACAGAAACATTTTTAAGAACTATTATACCATTTCGCATTCTAATAATTAGTTTTCAATCTTCATAGAAGAGATTCATTCCTCAGATGTCGAATCGTATTATACCTCAAGCTCAATGAGGCTGCAGTAATCCGCACAATTTTGCCCCCAAGAATCCCATATCCTTTTATTTTACCCTATAATCTACTGAAAAATTCCTATTATCTCATAGCAGGTTCACCTGAAACACTGAAACCCTTGTAATTTTTTAACAGTCGTTAAAGCACAAATAATTTATTCCGGCAAATCAAATCTGAACTTTTTAACAAGAGTCACAACTATGCCAATAGTCTAGAATAACTGACGAATAAAAATCTGAGGCGAATCGAAATTTGGAAGCCGTAAGAAACAGGAAAAGACGTGGGGAGGTAAGACTGATTTCAGGAGAAATTTGTAAAAAAAAAGAGTTATGACCTCATGAAAAAACCAAAAAAATCACATGAAAAGAATAATGACCGTAACCCAGGAGTGACTAGGACTGAAGCTTTAATTGTACACGTATTGTTTAGAGATTGTCAATGAAGACCATCGAACCATGGGTGATTCCCATTTCTTGGAATGTTGATCCGCTGGAGAGGCACTCTGGTTTTGGCTCGAGCTCCTCCAATGCAAGAATGTCGAAATACCATTGTGGCAGGCAAGGGACGGCACGTTTTGGGAACGTTTGATGCATTTGGAAGTATACAGGACACATATCCGACTTCATTGCTTCTTCGAAGAGCTTCTCAAGCTTTTCGTCAGCGTTGAACTTGATAACTTTCTTTCCGGTTGGGAATCTGATGAGAATGTCGTGAGCACCGGAAGAGGCAGTTGTGTCTTCCATACATTGCTTCTTGTATGTGTTGACTTTCTGAAAAATCAAACAATTAAAATCACCGGAACTCGACTCGGAAAACCCAAAAGTCACGTGCTGTGGATCAGGGTCACTCGCACCCACAACACAAAACGTTCATTTTCTGCAGAATTATCCCAGCTGTAGGTTCAAAATATCACTCAGTCGCTTTTCTTCCTAATTGAAACAAGTGAAGATAGGGGGCGTATCCAATTAGTGACTGGCAGACCCCCGGCGTACTGTCACTATGATCCACTGTACTTACATTCAATCTTTCTTCTGCTTCCCGTTGCTTCTTCTCTTCTTCCTCCTGAGCTTTCTTGGCTGCTGCTTCGTCAGACTTGCTCTTAGCAATACGCTCCAAATCTCTTTGCAAGCTGGCTTGATACTCTCGGTTTTGCTCCTCCATCAACCGACGGGCCTCGTTTTGTTCTCTGTTGCGGGCATCCCGGTCAGCCTCGTCGGCGATCATATCGATAAGAGCTAAGTCGATGTTGGTGGCCACTGCTTCTGGGTTAGAGAGATTTTCGATCATGAGTTTTCTTGTCAAGCTGGTCCCTCTGATGATGAAGACAAGGATGCAGGATTTGTGGTTACGTCCGAAGGCACGATCCGGTCTGACTGAAAAAAGGTTTTTTACGGGGAGTGAAACATTGAAAGATGTCAGTTCTGGTGGCGAAAAGTAAAATTTATTAAAGTTCTGTCTTGGGTTCGTTGTAGAGAGTGAAGGTAAATTGTACGAAACAACAAGGACTATTGGAAAACTTGGTCGTGATTTTAGCTAGTGTATCGGAAGAGCAGTTTGAAAGTGACACCAAAGCCGTACAAAAACACTGGTACCAAAGCGCGACTGCCCTCACGTCCTGTCGTGTGCTACATCAGAAAGTTTGCTCTATCGGACGATTGTCGGAATAATATTATTTTTTTGATTGATGTCCCTAATAATATGCGATTCGTAGGCGAGCGTGTGTTTCCGCTACGTTTCGGTGCCACGTAGTGTTCAAACGGCCGCCAACACACAAACGTTGAACACTCAGGCAACGGCAAACAGCGAAATAGTTAAATAGGGCACTCTTTCTGATGTAGTTGACGGCAGGAAGTTTGTCATATTCATTTGTGAAAACAACTCTACATTGAGAAGAAAATGGTTGCTCAGAGACGAATTATCGGGTAATTTACAGATTTCAGAAATGTTTTTTTTGAGGGTTGGTGGATTCAGAAACTCTGGAGTAATCCATGTAATTCTACCTCACAGCTCAAACACGCTCTCATGATTCCAAAGTAAACCCTGTGTTCACCCCTTCATCGCACACGCGATTTGATGTTCCCTTCTCCTCTTGGAAACAACACCCATGACTCAACTCCCTACTCGATTATTATGTATACTCTACTTTGACATATGCATCGATGTGACGACTCTTCAAGGAAACCGCAGCCAATCATACCCCACACTTACGTTTTGTCGCGTCGTCGGATCCCATTACACATCCGAAGAAAACGCCACCGCGTCCGCGAACTTGTTCAGCAAAACTCGACCGGAAAAGTGAGAGGAGGAAGTCTGGACTGCCACTTGGCTCGTGAATGTAGGCGATGAGGAATTTCCAACTGTTGGTTGGCAAGTCTCGGCGAAGCTGAAAAGAAGCATGGTTTTTATATTGGCTAGTGGTTTTAGGGAAGTGCGTTCACCGTTGAAAAATATCATTATTGATACTACGGTGATAGTTCTCAAAAGATTTTCCAATCACAAAAATGTACCCAAACCCTTTAATGCATTAATTATTAACACTTGTTATCCGATAAACCAGATGACAGCTGCTCATAACATAGGCTTTTCCATGTCGAAAAATTCATTATGTGTGATGCGTCTTGGACAACACACCACCATTCATTAGCACTGCATTACCACCATCCCATTTTTTCTAACACGCTACCTATTTCTACCCATATGCCACTTACACTATTCAACGGTTTGTTGTAGAAGACATTTTTCATCTCCTCAGTGCATTTTGGGTGATGCTCACTGATGTAATCGAAGATATGTACATAGACGGGAGTCGGAGGTCCTGAAACGATGAACACTTAGAAATTTGAATGAAATAGGATGAAAAACCTACCGAAGAAATAGCTGTAGAAGAAGTTCAGCACAATCAACGGTAATCTGACTGGCAATGTGATAAATTGTGTGAAGAATTGGAGAAGAGAATGGTACCTGAAAAAAACCATTTTTGAGGGATTAAGTGGGGTTATATTTGAACAAGAAGGGTCCCAGGGTCATTTTCTCGGGGATTACGACGGGGTATCAACCGAACAGAAGGTTAATGCAGGCAATCCATCACACTAAGACAGTTTTGGACGGGGTTCTTGTATGGCGAATGAACCACAATGGGTTGGAAGTGCTTCTTTCAGATTTGATCCTGTGATTTTCTTGGTTTTTACTTTTTTTTAAAGTTTCCTTTTGAAGCGAACCGCTAGTTCTCAAAAGAACATATTTTTCATGGCAATAAATTTTTGGGAAGCTTCAGAAAGCCTAGTATTTTGAATGCGAGCTATGTTTTGAGGTACTTTTTTTTAATTTCATATTTTCATAGTACTATTTTCAAAATACACTCTCTACGAAAAATGGAAAGTAGCTGTATGAACGATTTGGATAAGGTTTTGTCAAGGAGATTTGTGCAAGCAAGAGATCCACTGGCATTCTTGGCATTTCACAAAATTTTGGACGATTTGAGTAGTTTTGACAGTGTCGATTTGACCCACGCTCCAGGCCTTGATGCAAAACAACTGCACTTGAGCATTACCCATCGTACACGGCCAACGCTTTTCAATATCAAATTACTCACCGTGGCAAAACGGCTCTCGATTCAATTGGTGGCACAGTTTCCTCCTTTGGAGTGGGTAATGATGTAGTTGAAGATGACGCTGTCGAGTCTGATGGGCTTGGGTCGTTGGCAATGACTGCTGGAATTGTTCCCTGAAAATCCATTTTTTAAAAACCATGAAAGCCTTGAGAATGGGATGAATTTACCTCAAAAAAGTGCCTGACAGCAATCTCAACATCGTAATTTGTGCGGGTAAGGTAATTTAGAGCGACTCCTTCATCGCAATTTGTCACTTCCTGAAGAAAATCCATTTTTAGTTGATGAATGACAGAAAATTGCATGTTATTTCATAATTTTACACAAGAAAACATGAAAAACTTACCATCATTTGTGCAATGAAAGCTTGTCGTTCTTCCTCCATTTTGGCAAAGAAGGGTAGGCCGAAGAAGACAACTGAAAGAAGGGAAAATCAATAAAAGGTATTAGGTCAACGTGGACAAACGCGCGGAAAAAGAGAAAGGCTCTCGAACCGTATCTGGTGCACGCCATCTTCAACAGACGTGTATTTGCTAAATTGCGCGAAGGCGGGATAACGGAGTCTCGTTGTTTTTGTTGTTGACGGCATAGTTGGTGAAAGAACATGAAGACGCCTGGAAAACGGGCTATATAATAAAATTGAAAGTCGTTTGGACGCGGAGAACGGAGAAGAAAAGAAAGTGGACGGGAAATTGAATAAGGATTGGGAGAAAGGTGCTTAGGAATGATTGAAAATCGGAAAAAAGAACGAAGGAAGCGATTCTTTTCGTTCGGTATGCCGTGGAGTAAAAATGAAAAATGTTTTTGAGACGAATGTACTTTATCTGTGAAAATTGTGGTTATCTTATCAATTGACGATTGATTATCATTCATTTTGTCAAGAAATGTGGTGAAAACACCAAACTAGCAGGGAAATCGCGAAAACAACCAACGGAAAAATATTCATGAGCTTTTTCAGTACGATTGCTCGGATCAAGTTTTCTAATTTACAGTTTGATTCAAATTCAGATTGAAAAAATGAGTAAAGCATTCGATAAATTGAAAAATCGCGTTTTTCGCCAGAAAATGAAGTTTCTGCAGTACTTTTTCATTATGCAACCTATTTTTTAACCAAATTTCGCCGTAATTGTTTAAAATATCAATTGTTTTCCAGCTTAATTTCCCAACATTGGGCTATTTGATAAACGATGAGAGGAATACGCCGATTCAAAAGCTTTTCCTGTGTTCGTGGATGGAACAGTGCGAAAATATGTGTTTTGCGAGCACCGATCAGGTTGATAGCTAACTTATTCATACTTAAAAAAAATTGACTACTTTTTGAAGTTTTCTTGAAAATATCAAAATAGCAACTTTGCAATTTCACAACACTCTTTCTGCAATTATCCATTTTTCAAAAAGTTAGCGTTTTTGACACGTTTCAACTTATTCTGATCGTTAAACAGAATTCAACTTTTTAATAGGCACGTTATCAATTTAACTAAGGCGTTTTTCACTAAATCCGCTCGAAAATCGATTGTGTTTTACGAGAAAATGGAAGAATGGCGTTCTATCCGGGTGAATGAGCTACGGAGGTTTCAACGGCAGATGCACTCATTGACAAATGGGCTTTGTCCGGATGACAACCAGAACGAGATTGGTTGTGTTTTCTTCGGAAAGAGAGTGTAACAAAAAGATTGAGAACACATATGAAATTGGTCTTCAGCGGAACTCCGGCTACTGGCTCAAGTTGCTTTATTATTGAAACGAAAGATTTCACCCAAAAGTTTTGCGGTGAAAGGTACAGTTATTTCGCTTATATTGAAAAATTATACACTAGGGAGTGATCAGACAAGTTTCAGAAACGTTCTATCATCTTCGCGATTATGGTAATTTAGAAAAGACTCTAGTAGCTTATTTTGGAGTGTTACAGGATTTCTCAATCGTTCGCCTGGTAGTTATTTTGATGGAAACTCGACAACTCAAAAAACTACAGTTCAGACAGAAGCACTTAACAAAAAAAAATATCTGGTTCTGTTCATTCATAAAAAGTTTGAGAAACTGAGATATTTTTGTTCTAAACACAGTTTTTCCTCAAAGTCATTTGTGAACAAAATGTGTTCTCTTCTGACGAATTTGTTTTCTTGGTTTTGTCCTTATTCGAAAAATTGTACACAACTTGTGGTCCCTTCATTTCTCCTTTTTTTTACGACTAAAAAATATACGAAACTCTACGGGCACCTGGCAACCAAAGCTCAGCCCGCCCTTTCAAGAAAGAAAAATGAGAGAACACAACACTGAAAAGTCGCTAGTTGTATATATACATTTTGCGAGAGACTCGTCTCAAAACTGAAGAAATGAACTTTTTACTAACACTTATCTACTTTTCCCTCTTCTTTACAACTGAATCGTCAAGTGAGTTTGAAACGGTTTATTATCATCAATTGATATGAATATGGTATGCTTGATCGAAAAAAGTTGCAGACGAGGCTTGTGATGACGGGCAGTTCAGGTGTAATGATGGAAGATGTATAACAAATGATTGGGTTTGTGATGGAGCACGTGATTGTACAGATGGATCGGATGAAGTTCATGAAGCTTGTGACAGACATTTGAATAGTGAGTAAAGTGATATTGATGATTATGTTCACTACGGCAAAGTATTTCAATCAGAAGAACTAGAACAATAGAGTAGAAAAACTGTCAACATTGAAAACATATAGATAATAAAATAGTGACCAATGTTGGTTACCAGACTACTATTCTGTGAATGAAACATTCAAGAAAGCCTGGAGATCCAAATTTGTTAAGAACAACTTCACCAGATTTGTCATTAATAGAATCTGAGTAGAATTTTGAAAATAATGTGGTTATTGAATGCTACGCAGTGATTTCGGCTAACGACGATTGATCCCAGGCTTCAGATTCGAGTTTTTTTTCCAATTTCACCTAACGATTTTTTTCATAGGTTCTGTCATTTCTGCCATTACTTTTTGTTAATTTTGGAAAAAAACTAAGGTACCGATAAAATTTTCATAACAGTTCCGTACGTACCAATTCTCTTTTCAGAAAACTCCTCCTGCTTCGGAAACCAGCCAGAATGTAAGAAACATGGTTTGGCGAGGTGTATCCCACATGAATGGCTTTGTGATGGACACCCGGTAATTTTACTTTATTATTTTGCGATTCATAATCCTTTTTTTTTCTTTAGGACTGTGATGCTGGAGAGGATGAATTCAACTGCACATCAATCGACTGGTTCCGCCACCCTGAATCCTTGATGAGAAAATATCAGAGTCAATTGGCGGAGAAGTCAACAACAAAATATTTTGGCTACTGCCAAGAAGACGAATATAGGTAACAACAAATTCATAAAAAATTTATCAACAAAAATATTTTTCAGATGCGAATCCTCAGGGAATTGCTTGAAGCGAAATCAAGTTTGTGATGGAAAACTTGATTGTGGTGATGGGGAAGATGAACGGAACTGCACCACTAGAGCAGGGAATGCTACCAATAGTACTGATCGTTTGATTAGTAACCGGACCACAACTACAACTACAATTCTGCCGAAAACGACTGCAACCACTAGAACCACTACTGCTGAAAGTGAGTTTTTTTTTGTTTTGCTAATTGATCAAGTGAATTCCTGCAGAAAGTGACCTGAAAACATTATTGATGCCAGTTCCATCTTCCTCGACTTCAACACTGCGATCAACTACTACCACAACTACATCAACTACTACTGCACCATCAACAACTTCAGCAACCACCACTGAAAAATCGACAACTACAAGTACAACTACAACTTCCTCCACTACGACTACAACAACTCAAAAACCCAGTGTCCCTCCTGCTGTTCCAATTTTCTATCTACTCCTAACGTCTTCTACTTCCTCTTATGTTCTTCCCAAAACTACTCCGCTCCCCTCTCCCACCACCCAGAAAGTAGTTGCCCGCACATTTGCTTCGCAACTACATACGACACAACCGCCGAAAATTGTCGTAAAATTATTAAACGACAGTTGGTCGAATTCAACAACTGATAAAAAGTTAGGCACGGAAAATTTGACTACTCGTGCTTCTGTGAATCGATATGGAAGAAAAGGTATTGTGGATCCAGTGAGATTTGTAAAAGGTGTTCCGATTGAACCTGTGAATTATCATAACATGACGATTGATGATTAAAAATAAACTGTTTTTGAAAGTGTGGAGATTGAAAAAAAATGCAAAATGGGGTGTTACACATTTGAAAACATCCAGAGAATGGTCGTATTTCAGCATAAAAATTATGATTGAGCAGCTTGCAATTTCATAGTGGGCTTCTTTTTGGTATTTTTCTCATTATCGTGGCACTGTATACCTAAAGTGCCTTTGAAAAGTTTTTGAGCTGTGTAGTCTCGATTCTGGATCTGTTACAATTTTGAACATATATGAAACTTGAAGAACCGCTCTGAACAACTGTCTTTGCCAGTCAAGAATTTGAAATTTATTCGAACTTTCAACCCTGAACGATCTTACCCTATCGCACCATATTTCTCTTGAATCACTCAATAAATTACGCAAAAGAGAAGCATTCCTTTAATCTAATGTTCAATGTTCATTTGACGACACACTAATAAGCTTATCTTGTTGCAATTGAGTTGACCAGGACACGCATTTTTGATGATAAAAAACAGTAAAGGAGGAGGAGGCAAACTAAATTCTTTGCACTAATGGAAGATGTTTCGCGGGGGTTATTGAACACACATTTGAAAATGAAGAAGACGAAACACGGAACTTGAGAATTACTAGAGTAAAGCTTGAAGATTGCATCTTGCTGAAGAAAAAAAAATGATGATAAGAGTTCACTTCCAATTTCAGTTCTCGTTATTTTGTCTAGTTTTCCGTTCTCTTAAAGTAGCACCACATAAATTTCCTCTCGTAGTGTTTTGTAGCCATGACCCTTGCAGGGGAAGAGACGTGGAATGCTCTCTTAATACGCTCACTAAACTCTCAAATTTTCGATAATGGAATCATTTACCGCTTATCTATATTTTGACAAAAATCATTTGACGTCGGCGATTTGACTGTGATTTTTCCCATTTTCTTTTTCTACCTGCTACATTTCCGCTCGGTCGCAAAATTTCATTTTTGCAACCTACTCCTTTCCTCATTTTTCGTCGAGGCAAAAAACTTTAGTCGGTGTTTGTATTTGCTCCAACTTTTTACAGTTCCGAACCCACGGGAATGCCAATAAATTACAATCGGAATGCATTTGAGGTGAGTTACAGAGGAGGTAAACGATTCAAATTTTTGGTGTTTTCAGGGAAAGTTAAACCTGAGCTCCCAGCTTTTACAATGGCTGGATCAAAGAATTCCTATGGGGGATCCTATGAGAATCCCTTCAATTGAATCTTATCGGTATGTGCAAGATCTCGGAAAAGGTCGATTTGGTACGGTGAGTTTTTTTTTTCGATTTTTCGATCTTTTTTTCACAACATTTCGTTTTGATCGGTTATGAAATTAAGAATGTATGTTATGCTCGAAAACTCTGAGTTCGGATTTTTTTTCTATTTCATTTTGATTCCGGATGAATTCAACATTTGAACACTTTTCAAATCGACATTTCCAAAACTAATTCTCTTTCCACGCCTATAAAACCTTAATACCATTAGTTCTCTCAACGCGGTACAAAATTTGACACATTTTCTGATAAAAAGTACAAAATCTCGGTCTCGCCAGATAGCACCAAAATAATCAGCCATGTATATATTCAGGTTTGCAAGTTCATGAACAACAGTACCTTATTATGTGAGACAGTTAAAAAAGTCAACATGGAAATATTCGATCATTGGTCACAGGACGCAACAAAAGTTTCAAACGTCAGTCTGACCTGTTTATTTGACTAACTTGAGATGTTGATTTTTAGAGATTGGACACCTTCATATCAGAGTTTCGTCACTTGCATAAAATCACAAATGACAACAATCGTATTGTCAACTTTTTAGGTATATATTCAGATACGTGAGTATGGATGAATAAGATCAGGGACTGAAGAATGACTTTTAGAAAACAAATGTACATAATGTCAGAATACTTGCCACGTGGATCTGTGAAAGATGTGATAATGAGAGAAACACTAGCAGAGGACACTGCAATCAAATACTTGATGGAAGTAAGATAAGAGGAAAATTGATGAAAACTACAATTTAGTATTATTCGCACATTTTTTGAACTAAAAATCATAATAGAACCAGATGTTTTCAGACCGTCGAAGCGCTTCACTACTTGCATACTTTAAATCCCCCAGTCATTCATCGTGATATTAAAGCTGCCAATCTTCTAATCACAATTAGTGATAGCATAAAACTAGCAAATTTTGGACTTGTTCGTGATCTAGCAATTGATGGATATGGAATCGCAGTGGCTTCGGAAATTACCTTGGACTTTAGGGCCACCCTGTTATATGTTGCTCCCGAAGTATTGAGTAGCAAATTAGGGCCAGGGAATCGAAAAGCGTATGAGCTACCAGCTGATATTTGGTAAGCTTGTTATTTATAACAAAAACCCTCTAAGTTCTAGTTTTTAGGGCTCTTGGATGCACATTCATCGAGATGCTGTTGAAATTGCCACCACATTTCGAGTACTTTGGGCACATCAACGAGATTCCAAGTGTGCTGCTAGGATACGCTAAAAGTATAGATGGAAAAGAGTTGCCATATACCTCTGAAGTGTTAGTGCCGTCGTCGTCCAAATGTATACAGAAAATAGTGGATCTGATGTTTGTGAAGTCGCCAGAGTTGAGACCAACAACGAAAAAATTGAGGAGTCAGGTAATTCATATTTGACTAAAATTAAAGGTTTCGAAACTTCTGAAGATTTCTTATGAGACACGACAAACTTCAATTTTGAGAAAGTTCCAGCATGACAAATGTACCAAAATACAACGAAACAATGTGTTACTGCCTCATAACGTTTTCTTAAGTAGACCCGCTGAATATTTGTCCTACTGAAGCTTTTTCGTTGAAATTTTTGTTAAAAACTATCTGAAAGCGAAAAAAAACTAATCGTTCTCGAAAACCTCTGCCTGAAAATAATTTTCAAATATTATTTTTTTCAGATCAAAAAAATACTTGAAGACGATGATGAAAGTGAAGATGGAACTGATATGATTTCATCAGCTAGTGTAAGTTCTTACCTTATATTTTCAATCTGAATATTATTCATTTTCAGAATAGCAGTACAGATGGTGCAACTGACCTCTCTCCAAATCATTCCGGTGAACGGAAAGTTGGACGAATCGGAAGTTGTCTTCCAATTGAAAGCATAGAATACGCTGTAACTCGACATGATTTACCGAAAAACGGAAGAAACCAAAACATAGTAACACTACACATTTTCTAGTTGCCAGTGGGTATTATTTATCCAGAGTTCTGTATTTTTTGAGTGAGTTTTTTCAAATCTTCCCGTTCCGTATTGAACAGATTTCAGACATTTTGAGCCGATCCATATGCTACCTCTTGCTATTCTTGTCATTGGGAATTGCTGCACTTGGACTATTCCTTCTGATATCATTCTTTGTTGTTCGATTTGTGCGCTATGTGATAGCGATCTATTGTAACTGTGATCTAATGCAACCGCAATATTTGATCATCTCAGGGATATTGATAGTGCTGATGTTTGCTCTCTTGTTCAGGTGGGAGATACCAAAGTAGAAAAAAAACCCAAAACTGAAAAGTCTTTTAGTTGTTGTATGGTGGCACTTGGAGAGTACAAATTTAGAATGGCTAATCAAACTTTGGGCGGATCAAAGTGAGTTGATCCATTCATTTTTTGAACATCAAATTTTAAAAAATATTCAGGTTCTTTGTTCCTCGCCCCCAAAAATCTGCAACTATGTGTGGTGTTACAATAATAACTGGTAAAGAGGATATACCGGAAGCGCCTCGAACGATTGAAGAGGAAGCACAACTGTCACCATCTGTGATGAGAAACCACGATGACTATTATTATGATACTCCATAACAAAAACAATCAGGAACCAAAATCTATTTTTTTTTTCAAAACTCATACATTGATTCTCTATTTGTACAACACACAACTTTCAAAAATAAAACAAATTCATTTTGAATCAAAAACATTTCTTGATGAGACCCGTTGACAATGTTTCACAATCAGCACTAATTCAATCATCTTTCACTGATAGTGACACTATTGTACATCAAGTAGATGACGTAACCTCCAAATGCAACTCCGACGAGCTGAACAAATAAAGTGATTCAAAAAGGATACTTATGTTCTTACCGCTAAAAGTAGAACAAAGATCCGTTCCTCTAGGTTTCGAAGTCCTGCTGTTCGCTTCTCAACGTCTATGTCATAACCTGAAAGACCATTATGGTTTTTATGAACTGTCTAGAATGAACTGGTCAGTTTCAGATCACTGTTATTCAAAAAATCAGATAAAAAGTCTAAAATTGGCAACATCTGTTTTATTATGCACTAAAAACGTTGTTAAATGGCTAGTTCTCACCAAAGTAAATTTTGAGTGGGTTATGTTCATTTTCAAAGAAGAAGAAGATAAACATCACTTGAGTTCAGCACTTATGAAAAAGATCAAACATTTTATCGGTTTCTTTTTTTATGTGTGGCTAAGGATCAAAAAGTTCCAAGCTTCATGGACCAGTGGGAAAAACGGACTACATTTATTGGAAATCGTAAATAGGGAAGGAACTATGTAAAAAAAAATAGTGTTTTTTTCCAAAGAACTGGCTGTTTTAGTGGAGCGCTAATGATTTTCCAATGTTTCACAATATGCAGCAAAAAAAGTTGGGAAAATTTTAGTGAACCCATCAAATCAGTTCGAATCCGGATCAAATCAAAACAAAGTGGTAGGTCTCGCTAACATTCCTGGCTGATTTTTCTTGCCCGACTAAATTTTGGGGCTCAGGCTTTTCTCAACAATAGTCAGCTTTAAAAAAACAGACCCACAGCATTCTTAGACCTGTTGCGGCCTCGATTTAGACATCCTTGGTCATATATCAAAACTGGTGTCAGCAGATAATAAACCACGAACAAGTCCCATATTGAAAAATATTTTGGTTCACTTTTCTCGAAAAAAAATCTCCGAGAATTCAAAATAATTGAAAATTTTGACCAAGGTTATAAAATTTGAACTTTCTTTTTATGAGACAGAACGTTCCAGTAAAAAATTCGATGGCTATTGAACAAAAAACTTCTGTGGGATTTTCTAATCAATTTCTGTTTTTTCTTTTTTAATTATTTAACTCTCTTGTCAGAACATTTTTTTTCTAAATCCTACAATCAAGAGTTCGCAAGTTGTTTTTGCGCCCAGTGAAACTAGACGTGACAATTACTCACCTGCGGGTCTATTCATCTTTCACCAACAGAAAAACAATTTTAATTAGCAATAAGTTCTGCTGTTCAGTTTGTAACACAGATCAAGTGATAGCTGTCTCGTTATTTTAAGAGGCGGGTAAGGATCTCCCAAGTCGAATGAAATCAAACAAATGTCAATAGAGACTAACCGCAGTTCTGCGTATCTCGGTTTGTAATTCTTTTTGCTACCGTACTTGTTGGAAACTAACATGACATCTAAAGAGTCGGCAAATGAGAGTCAAAGTCAGAGGGGCACAAACAAATAAAAAAATGTATCTGTCCTATATTGAGCAACTATGGTATTAGAAAGTTACCCGCCGTTCTACGATTGAGTGTTGGAATGTCACGTGGGTGGTATTCGAAATTATAACATTAAAACACAATCAAACAAACAACACTTCAGTAACAACTATGAGAGAAAAAAATGGACAATCAGGAAAATTGATCATCGAGAAAAAATTCATCAATTATGTTGATATCCAGTTGAGCCTACTTGATCTAGGCAAAAATCTCAGTCTCCCACTTGTGAATCAAAGTGTTGAACTTCCACTCATCCGGATGTCCGACATGGCTGACCTTGTCCTTCTGAAAAAGTCATGACGTTTCTAGAATATTTGCTTATGATTTTTAGAGATTCTAAGAAAAACAAAATAATGTTTGCACAACTCAATAACACCACAACACTCCAGAACAATACGAGCTGACCAAAAATCTGCGGCACTTGACAATTAAAGAATAAACTCACAAAGTCAAACTCAGACCACTTGAACGATGGAACTTTTCCCCATGTTGGTCCTCCTTGAGCGACAAATTGAAGTTTCTTCATCAACTCTACATTGGTTCCCTAAACTAACATTATTAGAACATTCCAACTTCAATTTGGCAACCTACCTTATAGTCAAGAGCACCGTGGTTAACATGTCCTTGTCCTGGGAACTCATAAGTTCCATTAGCTGGGTTCAAGTCACCACGAGCAGAAATACCGGCTTCAGCAGAGTATGGTGGGTTGCACTTGCATTTGGAGAACTCGTCATTTTGGTAGTCATTGTATCTCATGAGAGCTGTGAGGGTGTCCAAGTCGTGAACCTTGATGTGATCACGCTCAAAGATCTTGGCTCTTGGAGAAGCTCCCCATTTGAACCAGTCTCCAAGTTTGGCAGCTTGTCCAACAAATCCAGAGATATCAGTGATCTCCTTGAAGAATGGGATGTTGTAGGATGGGAAGTAGGAGTACTTCTCGATGAACCATGTGAGATCGGAGTAGACAATCTTTCCTCTGAAAATATCTTCCGTTTGTGTTTGATTTAATGTTTAGTTTTCTCACGGCATCTGTTCCAAAACGTAAAAGAGTCCGTATTTGGCGAGTGGCTGGTTTGGCTTGAATTTCTTGTAGTCAAGAACTGCCCATTGGTTATTGTAGGTTCCAGAGTTGTAGAGAGCATAGAGCTTGCACCATTCTCTAGCGTCACGAGCAAGTTGGTTAGAAACAATAGCTCTGACCCATGTTGGAAGTTGTCCGACTGGTTTGGTATTTTCGAAAAGAGAAGTGTTGAAGACACTGATAGTGGTTTCAATGACAGCCTAAACTGATAAGAATTGCAACTTTTGATGTAAAACGATAAACAAACCAGTCCAGAAGTTTGAAGAGCAAAATCATCAGAGGAGTACAAAAGTCCTGGGTAGGAAGAGAACGATGATCCGTATCCCGGGTAGAATTGACGATCTTGAAAAAACAACTCATGCTCTTCCTCCTTAATATGGTCACTCACCATAACCGAACTTGTAAAGCTTGATGACTCTGAGCATGTTCTGGAATCCAGACATGGTTACTTGGGAGATGAAAAGGTCAGCATTTCCTGGTGCAACTTTGATCAATCCAGAGCACTTTCCTCCGGTTTGGTCGAGAGCTGGATCTCTGGTCTTGTTCAATTTCTTTTCCAAGTCATAGAAATCTCCGTTCAAGTTAAGATACAAAATTGGGTGAAGCTCATAAGTAATTCTTGGATTGAACTCGCGACCCTCATAAGCGTCAATCAATCCAGAGACTTGATGGTAGGTTCTGTTAACAGCTCCCCAGTAGAGATCATCTGGAGCAACAGTCTCCAAAGTTGTCTGAATCCACTTTTGGTTCTCGGTGAGGAAATCGGAAAGTCTGGAGCAGTATCCGGTGAAGTTCTTGCAATAGTCTTCCTGAGCGTTTTTCAAGTGATAGGTGAGAACAGTCTTTGAGAGAAGTCCCTCAAGATATCCAGCGGAGTAGGCTTGAAGTTGTGGACAGTAGTTCTCCTTGGTCTCGACTTCAAGGAAAGTCCATCTGAAAATTTGTTTTCAACTGATTCAGTAAAACAAAAAGATCAAAGTGCACAATGACCTTATCTCAGCATATGGGATAAATGCTTACAAACAAGCGCTCAAATTTAGAAACATCTAGCAACTGATAACAATAAAATTGGTGGGATGATGCTGATGACCACAAGGAACATTTGATCTCTGATTTTCTTCTTTTGGGACAAAAATTCGATAAGTCAGAACGATTTTGCCAAAATTTTCCTAATTTGGGAGTAGTCTTGAGCGGCACATTCTTATCCAAATTTACCGTATCAATCCATAAGCAGTGATAAAAATACAAAATTTTGATTCTTATCAATCAGAGATCTTGGTTATATTCCACAGAATCCTACAATAACCCCTGAAAAATAACTCACCCAGTGGTGTTCACAGCATTTTGCCACCTGGCCACAGCAACCTGGTTACGGCAGTCAAACCCTGAATCATCAATTTTCATAACGGTCCCGTTTTCTCAGGAAATCCTCACCATCCAAAACTTGTGGCTTATCGTCAACAATACAAAGCTGCTTGTATGTGTATTTCTCATCACGTCCTTCTGAGCTTTGTGATGCTACCAAAGTGGCCAGCAAAAGGCCAATAAGCACTGAAAATTTTAGGATTACCCACCTAAAACAAAGTTTCTAATTAGAACTTACCTTTCATTGTTGAATGTGCTGTCGATGGAAATGTCGAGCAAGTAGAATACCGAGTGCAAGCCGCTTATCAAAAATTGTAACTTACTTCTTATCAGTTGGTGTCTTCTTTTTCTCTATGCTTCATTAATATATGCTTATCTTCTGATTTTCGATTTCGAGATCGAAAATTGATTGAAAATGTTTAGTTGGGAAAGTTTATTTGAGACGCAATAAGTACAAATTCATTGGACTTTAAGGCAAAGAGAACGGTAAAACGGAGAACAACACACGTAAATGAGGTTTTGGAGTTTGACAAAAATTGAGATTTAGAGATCTTTGGTATGAAGGTTGAACATTTCACGAGTAACAAAACTGAGTCCATCAGTTGGCAGAGGACTTGGAATGAAGCAGGATAAGCAGATGAGTGGCCAGCGGGATCCGAGAGCTTGACGGAGGTTTTCGAAGAATCCGAGTTGATAAGCATGAACTTCCTGAAAAATGATAGAAATTAGAGCAAATAGTATATATTTTGCTGTTTTGTCCTAACATAATAAAAACGTAGTTTATACATTTCGAAATTTCATGAAACAATATATCAACAGGATTTCATCAGAGCAGAAATCGACACTTCAATGTATCTTCGCTATAGTCGAGATATGGCAATCGCTACGTTTTCTTAGAACAATATTCATGTTCCACTGACATTCTGACTCCTATATGCTACAATTTGTGGCTACTGGACGCACAACCAAAACATTGAAAAGGTCATTTTCATCTAAAAGAGCAGCGATATTAATTTAGAGCTTGTCACTAATGTTTTCTTCCTATGAGTCAGTTTTACCATGTAATGTCTTTTCTGAATCACGTGACATATTTGAAATAACATTTGTTTATTATGCACCTTATTGGTTTTTTTACTGTAGCCGATAAATTGTCTAATTATTTACTGACAAAAGTTTTCAAACTGGCAGTCACAGCGGCCTAGTTACCCTGGTAGAAGGTTCAAAATTCAGTCTCAACGGGCGGCTACAGCTTTCCACAGTCTCACTGGTTTACAGGCTGCGGCCGCCATGTTTGAGTTTTTATTAGCACCAAAAAATTCAACTCACCATCAAATACTCAATTCTGGTCTGTCCTTGATAAATGCAGAAAGCTTGTGCTGCCACCAAGTAAAAGGCGAACAAGCAAGTTGTGAAGGTGAACACGAAGAGAAGCACGTGAAGGAATTGGAAGATGCTGATGAATCCGAAAATCCAGGCGACGTGTGGGAGCATCACCTGCCACAAGTTTCCAAAACTAATTCCTACGATGAACTTCATGTTGAGAAGGTTCCATGAGTAGGAGACGAGTGGGATAGTGAGCAGGAACAGGTTGACTGCGGCGGCGACAAAATATCTGAAATGGAAAATGGATTAGCTATTGAGTTCCGAAAAAATCAAGCTGGTGGCTTGACTGCTGAGTTGAGAGTAGCTGTCTAATGAAACCATCCGGGCGCTTGAAAAATTGAAACCAAAAAAATAGGACTGTCATGGCTTTGCAGTCTCATGGAAGCTTTTTGCTACGAGTTTCCGCGATGCATGTACTGAACACGAGGAAAATTTATCATTGTTCAGTATTTTTTCGTACTTGAATTGTGAATCGTCATCGCAATGGTACTGCGACACTATACTATGTGCTGTATTTTATATTTTCACATCACTTTACAGGATATGACCGGATTTCCAGGTTCGGTGAAATTATTTGGCCTCCGAAACTACAGCAACTGGTGAACTTCTGATTCGGCGAGAAAATTATAGCAAATTCCAAACGCTGGGGCTCACATAATGACTACTAGCTCGCTCGGTACTTCTTAATCTCGCAATATCTTTGACGGTCTCAGAATTTTTGTTGTATTCCTAGTTTACTCGGCATTTCTAGTTTCTTCCATCTATTTTTTGTTAGTTTTCTTCGTGAAACATACCTCTGATTGAAATGTCCCACGCAAACACCTCCAAACGAGCAGTGATGGTCACGACGAAGAACGCACACGTCACAAACTGTAATTTGGAAGTGATAATTGAGGGTAAACATGTTTGTGTTCTATTTGTGGAAGTAAAAGTGAGAAAATCAAAGATTAGTTCAGTTTTTTGGACTTGAGTTCTAAAAACAGTTATCGACTTACCCGGACAGTGGTGAGCTCTTGGTGGAGACATGGAGTGGCAACTGTGGCAATGTCTGAAGCTCATATTATTATAGTTGAAACTTGGAATTCAATAACTCACTTGTATCCTGGCTTCACGACATTTGGAAGAATTGAGTGCTTTCCATTTGGTCCGGTTTTCATCATGAACGCCCAATTGGAGTACAGGTTGAACACACCAAATCCAATGATTCCTGCACGAATCACCCAGGCTTCTCCCATAACCGGGTACCAATATGGCAAAACATACAGGAAGTGGAGAAGGAGACCAGCGGGAATGAATACAAGGAGGATCGTCGTGGCAATCTGAATTTTATCATTTTTGTGAAATCTCGCTAAATAAAAGAATCAACTTACAATATCTTGAATTTGCGTCGGCATAATTTTCTTCAATTTCTTCTGAAGATCGATGTTCCCATCTTCATCAGCTCCGTATACCAATTGCATAGTTTTCTGAAAAGTGACAAAGTAAGAGTGAGAAACCACTTATACAATGAAACGGAAAAAGGTATACGCTGATAAGAAAAGCAGTTGAGTCATGCAGGTGAATCATTCACAAAATTTCAAAAATTGCGAAACTCCGAAACTCGCAGCACACGCCAAAATAGAAAACAGTTGATTTTTCTTCTTCTACCAGTTGAAAGAGAACAAATATAACTCCCCTAGCAGTAATGGTGCTACTGCCAATGCTGAGAGGCTCTTCTCTACCACTCTCCGGGTTCACCATACTTTCTCCACTCAATGCCATCTGCCGTCTCTCTCCTTGTTATATCTGTTACGTTGTACGACCCCACACCCTTCTCTACCAAGGCTAGTGTGTTACTCAGTCTTCCTCTGGCCGAGAAGAGTCGCACAAAAAGATGGAGGAGAAGAAGAAGAGTCGTATGTGTGTGTCTGTGTGTGCGCACTTATAACACAGAACGAGGGGAATGAACAATTTGTGGTCCTCTAAATATGAGAGTAGCAAGAGATCTTGGAGGAGAGATCCGGCGTTTTCATTTTGTGCGCATCGAATTTTTTTTTAACATGAAAACTATTTGAAAAATGAAAAAAAAACGAACAATTTCATATTCGAAATGTGAAAATTGAAAAAAAAAATGCTTCAACAAACTAAATGATTGAAAGTTTCGAGAAACTAAAACTTTTCTTCGCGCTGTTTTCGACTTTATGCTTTATAGGAACTGATCAAACACCACGTAAACAATTGACTGTTTCCCTTTTTTCTTGTTATTTTTGGTTGAATACAGGTTTTTTTCGAAACTTAACTGTCTATTTCTCCCACAAGTAAGACAAAAAAATCACAGTTTATTCTTTAAAAAATTGACTTATTATATAAAATTGATTACTTACAATTGAACATTGGCGGGTACAATTCACATAGAAAAAACCGAATCAAGTTTAAGTTCATATTTTACCAGATGAAGACATGTATTGAAGGAAATTACAATTGTTCAATTAGGTTAGAAAGTTGCCGGTCATTGCAGTTGGTGGTTGACTGTGTTAGATGAAAATAGTTTCTGAAATGAACTTTTAAGTTCCTAACTTCAATTAGAATGAAAACATGAATGTGGTAAAAAGTTGATATTTATTCAGATGGCCTTAAATTTTGGCATAATCATGTAACAAAGTGCTATCCTTTTTCAATCACTCGATTATCAAAGAATTTGTTTGGACGGTGGCTTCATGCAAAATTATTTGAAATTCGAAATGATACAAGCTCAATCGTTGAAACTACCATTATCTCAAAAGAAATTCTACATATTCTGCAGCCTTTGATACATTTTTTCAATCTTTAATGTCGGAAAACTCGAATCAAATATTATTCCGACGTATTTTTCTTTTGAGAATCAATTTTTAATGATGATCGCAGAAGTTGTGCGAATTGGAAATCATTCAAACTGATTTCGAACACAGATTTTCAAATTACAGTAATTTTGAGAACCCCAACTTCCAATAAACTCACATTCCTTCGGCGGTTTATGATACTTGCATCCTTTACAGTCACGAAGCCTACCATGAAGCCTGGCACGAACAATGACTTTTTCACACTCACTTATCCCGAACTCCTCCACTGTTTCTTGCATATCACTTGACAGTAAACGACTGTTGTATATGTAGTAGTTGTCATCGGGTGGGAAACCAAGCGCGTCGTGCATCTGAGAAAAACGATAGTCATAAGAAGTTTTCCGTACTAGGATTAACCTTTTGGATGAGCACTTGTATTGTATCAGTTTTTTCTACATGGATTGGTATTTTCATCGGGGAGGCATCAACGTAAATCGTGATCATGCCTGAAAAAAATACAAAGTTCTGACAATAGAACATCACGAGTACAAAAAGTATTGATCACGAAAAAACACAACATTAAACGTACGTGTAGAAATGAACAGATTGGATAACACGAGATTAGATGACTGTTGGTCTCATTTCTCGTCCTTAATAAAGACAACAGAGAAATGAGAGACGTTATTTCAAGATAGATAAGGGAAGTGAGCGTTTGAGAACAAGTAGAGGAAAGGAGAGGAGATGAAAACAAATGAAGTAAATCAAACTATTAATTAGAGCTGATGATTGAGTATGGTGTAGCTAGAAGTACTCGTAAAGTCTGTTAACAGAAGGATTCAGTTGATTCATCATACAGGAATGGTATTCCAGTAAAAATGATCATTTTTTGTTTTCGAGCCTTGCCAGAAATATTTCAGGAACACTGAAACTTGATAGCCTGTGGCCTAAAATAGAGGATGTAACTTCTCCTAACCCTGGCATCTTCTAAGAAATGCTGGCAAATTGTAAATTCGAAATTACGAATTCTTTTAGGAAAACGTAGGTGAAGTACAGATATTTGCTTCAACAGTAAAACGAACCTCAGGAAGTAAGGGAATTTTTTTTTCTGCAGAATGATTTCAATTCAAAACTATACGACACATATCTCTGATATTGGTGGTGCCACCTAGCTCAAGTTGACTCAAGAGCACGAAATATCGAAAGGATACAATTTTGACTCATCATTTTTCTTTCTGACATTCTCCTACTGAAATTGAGTTCCAATTCTAGCGAAAAGCTAGCGTCTTTCTACTTATTGATTGATCACCTTGATGTGACAATCAACGCAACTGTAATCCTTTTCTCTACGAAGTTGGTGATAAAAGAAATTAGCATTGAGCGCTATACAATAATTTATCAGTTTTGACCCGGACATGATTGTTAAGAAAGTAAAGTGCTGATTGAACAACACTCGAATCGTATTGAAAGCAGCTAGATAAGGAGGTTGACGTAAAAGTAACAGTACTTTTCTATTGTTACGCAAATTTTGACACAAAGGTTTTCCGGAGAGACTAGCAGTGACAGTCAGTGCATGATACCGGAGTGGATGGAAACTCGAGCACATGGACGACAAAAAATAGACAAAATCTCAAGATTTGCTATGAAGAGCTGGCACGATTATCTTTGTACACAAGTGACATTGGATGGAAGCAAACTTAACAGGAAGCGTCATCTCGTATCCAAAAAGCTCCTTCTTTATTATCAAAATACGGTTTATGTTAAACGTTCCTTTCACTTTTGAGAATAATTTTAGCTGCCCCATCGTTTCTTCAAATTCGCTTTCTAATGCTGACCTCCAGCAGGTCCATTTCATTGATCCGGGAGGCCAACTGCCCTCCTCTCGGCCATCGAGACCAACTGAAGGTACTGTCTCCGTCTCTCGTCTTTCCTCACAATCGCTTTCTCCTGCCATTTACTACCGAACGCGTTCATTTGCCCTCTTTATGCGCTAAACCACTTATGTTGGTGTCAATTTGTTAATCTGACCAAACACAAAAGAGTGTTTGTGGTCTTCATCTTATGGATGTTTTTTGAAGTACCTTTGCAGTTTCATTGGGACTTGTGGATTGTCTAAACTTCTTTTGCTCTCGACTATCGTGTGCATAGACGGCTTTCCAGAATTTGTTCCAAGAACTGTATCGAAACGGAAAAATCCAATCCATGTACATCTTTTGTTTCAATCTCTGTCGATGATCAAGTATCATCTGGTGAGTGTTTTGGTTTCTTCTGTAAGCAAATCAGGAAATCCTTTTCGAAAACTGATAGTACCTTTGTACCAAGCCTGTCTAGGTAGAGATAGGTGTCTAGGCCTGTCTAGGTAGGCCTGTCTCTCTCACTAATCCCACTGACAGCCGGGTCCAACGGGTTCTTCGTGCAAAACAGAATAATTGAAGATAGGCGTTAGTCATATATATATGTCGTATGCGAGAGATCACTGAAAAGTAGGAGACACATTTGTTTGGTGGAGCGCGTTTTCATTTTTTCCCAATAAAAATGAGCGCTCGTTTGATTCTGAAGTTTTCTTAAATTATCGATTTTAGCGTTGATTATTCCTTTTGGATGGTAGAAACAAATTTCTGTACCACAAAAAGCATGAATGTGGAGTTAGAAATCAGAAAATTACTGAAATTATTTAACTTATTTAAGCATAATTTTTCATTTCAGATCTCCTGTTGTCAGCAAGGTTAAAGGTTTTTCTGCTGAAGTTTGGGAAGAATCAGTTGTGATGGGTCACGTAGAGTCTCACTGACTGTGGCTACTGCCATCAGAGCTCCTGGGGCGAACTGGACGCCATGATCAAGTATCTGCTGCAGGTGAGGTAAGTTTTGCTTCAAAAAACAGAAAATCCAAGCCTTGGTAAATCACTCGAGATTCAACTCATGTTTCAGTTGACTTCCCATGAATGAATCTGCTGTTCTACACGTGTCTACCTCCATCAATTCATCAGTCGAGTCTTTGGAAGTTCCATTCGTTTGTGAGTTTTTTCGAAGTTTCTCAAAAATGTTATTTGAATCAAATCAAGAAGCTTACCCTGCTGACAAGTACTCATGCATGTCCTGGGCCGGGTCCATGTGGAATTTGCATGAGCTCGGGCCGATTTCAGTACCGAACTTTCGAATCAGAGGAAAACGAGTCAATTGATTCAAGATTTTATGTCTGCCTCATATAAATGCTCACTTTCTGCGTATTAGGAGCGAAACCAACAAAACCGGGCGCTGAAAATTTTTCTCCGGTCCGGTCCGGGCCCAAGTTTGGACATCTATGCCTCCTTTCTTCCTTTGCTCTATGTGCTTTCATTATAGTACCAAGTAAGAGAAACTCGGAGAAAAAGTGTTTTTTGTGTAAGGAAGAACAAAATTAGAGGTGTTCGTCTTGAATAATCTTCATTCCAACAAGTTCTCGTTTCAGGTACTTTTTCTGACCGTCGCACTCGTTACTCGCTCAACATCTGCCTATTCCTTTGAATGCGAAGTTTTCATCTGATTTTTACTTTCGAGTATGGGGCTCTCTACTGATCTAGCATATCGACTTTGATCAATTCTTTCAATATTCTTTTTGATTTCATTCTTTTTTCGAAATAAAAGTTTTCAATTCGTTTCACTCCAGTTCGTTATCTACTTCAACATGTTTAAATTCATGTTTATATCTATGTATTATTTCAATTTGCTTTGGCTATTTCTTGGGTCTTTTTCTTTATCATTCTCAATCATGATTGTTTTCTCCCCAATTTCATTTTTATCTTTCCTTGCTCGTTGTCTTCCTCGGGAAAAAGCGGTGAAGATGATTTTTGCATCCCGTTCTGCGTCTCACTTCCTCCGATATTGTTCAGTTTATATCATTTACATGAACACGTCAATGCTACTAGTCTGCTCAATCAATAATTGTTAGATTTACAGTTTCCATTTAAAAAGGCTTTGTTGAACTTTGCGCTATCCTGATTTTAGCACTTCTGCTTATTTTTGACTATTTTGAACCAAGGAATGTGTTTTTTCCACTCATTTTAATCACTCTACAAATAATGCAAACTTTGATACTATCTGTGTTCCAGCATGAACATGAACCGTTACATTCGAGCTGCCGGACAAGACAATGAGGAGATCATTCTTGATAGAAGGATACCTGGAATTGTACTAGGTTAGTTGATTCTTCAAAAGAATCGATATAAATGGTTTCCCACGAGTTTTGAAGCAAAAATCTAGCATTTTTATGGTTGCATATATACAGTTTTGTTCAAGAGTATACGAACACATCCGTGTTTTGGTTCATATTAGCAACTTAGACTGCTTCAAGCATGCGTCACAGAGTCTAAGACAAGCTTAATGTGAAAACACTTTTTTTGGATCCTTGAAACATTTTTGGCCGTGTGGTTCATGAACAAAATAAGCTTAGAACGCCCAAATCAGCTGAAAAACGAAGTATACTATTGAACGAAACTGTAAATGAATCAATATCACACTAAATTTTGAACCATTCATGAGGTCCGTATCTTCGGAGACTGGAGTAACGGATTTCAACGACCGTCTATTTTGAAAACCTTGGTGCGAACCTTTTTCCGCACATCTGATAAAACAGGAAAAGTCTTAACTTTCTGTTTTCAGCACCAGCTGCCCAACCAGACGATGAGGACATCATTTTTGAAGGAATCGTACAAGGTTAGTCAAGAATCTGACTTTTTTATCGTCACATATATACAGTTTTTTCAATAGTATACAGAACCCTTGTGTTTTGGGCAGATGCAGCAACTTAGCCTGCTTTGAGCATGCATCACAGAGTCAAAGATAAGCTTGATGCAAATAAACTTTTTTTAAACCATGAAAAATTTTTTGCTCATGTGATACACGCTCAAAATCAGTCTAAATCGCTCGAGACAGCTGAAAGATGGAGATTTTTGTATACTATTGAACGATACTGTAAATAAATACACTAAATTTTGAACCATTCATAAGGACCGTAACTTCTGAGACTGGAGTGACAGTGTTCAAACAACCGTGGCCGCTATTTTGACAGCCTTGGTGCAAACTTTTCCCGCACGTCTAACAAAACAGGAAAAACCTTAACTTTCTATTTTCAGGACAACCACCAGATGTTGTCGAATTGGGCATTATGAATGTTGCCGCCGTGCCAGGTTAGTTAGTTCACCTAACAAAAATATCTCGAAGGTTTTAAGGAGTTTTGAACTAAAAAAATTATGTTTATTGTTAAAAAAAACTGAAAAATTCCAGGCGTAGCAGTAGCTGAAGGTGGAAGAAGAAGAAGAAGGAGAGCTGAAGTGTTAGCCGCTAGAGAAGGCGTGAGAGCGGAAAGGGAGGAAGAAAGAAGAGAAAGAAGAGCTGAGATCTACGCAAGAATAAATGAACGAACTCGTCGGGAGCAGGAAGATTTACGAGGTCGATTGGGGTTTGTCCAGCCGGACAATGAGCGGGTCAGTTGTTTTTAGTTTGTAAACATTAAGATATTATATTTGATAGTTCCTTCGAAAATTTGAAATTCTGAGTTTTTTAACTGACATTTTAGTATGGGACAACTGTTTTTTGTTTGCACATGGCAAGCCAAAACTACTCAGTTTCTCTCATTTCGCAAGAGGCTTAAGTTCACAATTTTTTTTTCATAGTTTGATTCAAATCTGCTTTCAGCAAGGCGGAGCTCGCATCGTTCCCCAGCGTCGTGTTCCAGCTGCAAATCCGGTGCCTGAGTTGCCGGTCAACAATAGTGGGCTAGGCAGAGCCCCTATCGTTCAACGTCCTCCTGCCCCGGCACCACCTCAAAGAAGGATGCAGAACCAGCAGGTAAATTACTTCGTCTATTCCACTAAAACTTCTAAGTTTTCCTTTTTTCAGCGTGGCAGAGATGTTGTGGCTCTTCCACCTGCTGCTCGTGCTCCACTTCAACGTCCTCCTGCCCCTGCACCACCTCAAAGAAGGATGCAGAACCAGCAGGTAAATTACTTCTTCTATTTCACTAAAACTTCTATGTTTTCCTTTTTTTCAGCGTGGCAGAGATGTTGTGGCTCTTCCACCTGCTGCTCGTGCTCCACTTCAGCGTCTTCCTGCCCCAGCACCACCTCAAAGAAGGATGCAGAACCAGCAGGTAAATTACTTCTTCTATTTCACTAAAACTTCTATGTTTTCCTTTTTTCCAGCGTGGCAGAGATGTTGTGGCTCTTCCACCTGCTGCTCGTGCTCCACTTGCTCCCGCAGTCCCGATTCCGGAGGCGCCAATTAGGGATTTGGACAGAGCCTACATCGCTCTACTCCCTCGTGCTCCTGTTGGTCAACAACCTGCTCCTGCCCCGGCACCGGCTCGAGGAATATTCTTGGATGATTTGGAGCCTCACATTCTCAACCGCCCTCCTCGGATCGAATTTGTGGACTTGGAGAAATGGTTTTGGAGGACCCTGCACGACGCCAATCACGAGGTCCTTGTGACAAACGTGAGAGGGACGATCCAGCCCCAACTTCATTTCCACGTCTTCGACCTGGACGAAGCCCAACGCTACGAGTTCGTCCTTTGTGTCGAACTCGTTAACGATTGGGTCTACAGGTTTGAGAAGGGAAGAGGCTGGAGTGGATATTTTGTAGTGAATCGGGATGAGTTCCCTCCGACGAAGGAGGAAAGCGAGGTGCCTCATGAAGATGGTGTGAAAACCGGCGGGTTAGTATTCGATTAATAAGAAATCGCATATTTGATTATGTAGACTTTTTTTTGTTACAGAGAGTGGATGGCAGCTCCTCTCCGCTTCGACAACGCCAGGATCACGATGAACAGAGAGGATCGTGGTCGAAATGTGGTGTGTTTTATCATTTCTGAAACTATTAACGCTTTTTATTGTTTTTAGATCCGTCTGTTAGGAAATAGGAAGTACAGAATCCGAATTGATGTCCGGACAATGGGACCGGACAACGTTTGCACCCATCAGCGTGCTGTTCAGATCCCGACGACGGAGTTCATTGCCTGTCCGCACCACTTCAAGGTATAAATGGAAGTTTTTCAAAAATGTTCACAACAGTTTTTGCAGACCGATATTAACTATTGGATGCACAAGATTACTGGAGTAGACCGTGAGGAGATTCGTAGAAACCACAATGGGGTGTACCCTCCAATGCGTCCTAATAAACTCAAGCCTAAGAAGAAAATCACTGTAGCAAAAACTTTCTCTAGTAGAAGAACACGTTTTAATTAGCTCTTCTTGATATGCTTCTTCTTCACCTCTCTCATTATGTAATCAAATTCCTTTTCAGCTACTCAATACTAAATTCCCCCTTTTTTCTCTTTTTTTTCATTTTCTCCAATTTTCTTTCATTTCTGTTTATTGTTGCGGAAAACAGAGTGTTTGAATAATGGTGCCTCATTTAATCTGCTTGTATTTGAAATTTTCCATCCCGCTGTCCCAAAACCTTCTCACAAAAACACTGCCTGTTTTACATGTAATTCCAAATTATGATTGGGTATTTCTTACTTCTCTTAAACTTTATTCAGACCGGTTTTTTTTTCTAAGATATAATTCTGACTGTATTTAACATTTATCTCACTGTCCCGAAATCTCCTCTCAACAACCATGCCTGTTTTTATAATTCTTGGGTATTTTCTTGTCCGATATTTTGTTCAAACCGACATTTGTATACTATAAGCGTTTTCTGATATGAACTGTTTTCTTTTAATCATTTTTCTTTTCTAATTTAGTTCCGAGAGCATCAATGTTTGCATCATTATCGATTTCCAAAAAGTAGAAAAAGAAGCTGAATCAAAGATCCAATGCACTTTGCTATTATACTGCCAACTGTCAAATCTCTGTGGACATCGTTTTCCTTCTTTTCTCAATGTGGACCGCTATCGTGCCTCCAACATCTCTATTGAAATTGGTCACTCTCCGCTCTTCTCCCTTCTTCGCTTTTCGAATCTTCTCTCTGTTCTTTCACTACAATGCATCAACCGGAGATACACGCATATATTCGTCTGGGTCTTGTACTCTCTCTTGAGTTATAACGCTTTGAACCCTCTCCAGTGTTCTTTCTGCTGTTTTACTCACGTCAACACGCTTGCATTGATATCGCGTAAACTCGAGTGTTATAATAGTGTTTTTTATCGTTTAGTCGTTTTTAAACGACTAAACGATATATTAAAATATTCAATGCATTTGTTGTAAATGAAGAGTTGCGATTCGGTTTGTCAAGTGGGAACACTTTTTTTGAGATTCACCTCAGATTTTTACTTTTTTTAAAACTCATTTTTTAACGCCAAAAATAGCACTGATAGCAGCCATTTTCAATAATTTGGGAACAAAAATTGATGATTTTCAGAACATATAGGTTACAAAACGTACTCTGCATAAACTGAATTCGGTTGCGTTTCTAGTTTTGGGCCGGTTTTTAGGTTAACAAAATTTCTCGAAGGTTGAACCTTAATCTGATATTCACCAGCAAAATTTGTGAAAGTGTCTAGGCAAAAAATTCATCAGACAGTTTTGAGTTAGCATCAAGGTTGCCCTTCTTGATATTACAATATTTTTCCAAGTGACCTCTGATACATACTCTAATCAAATCATTATAGAAACTTGAAAAAGGGATCTCATTTTGATTACTGGTAGTACCAGATGCCAACGATTTATCGCATACATTGAACGTAAATTCCCTATTTTTTTAAACTTGACTGATATGTTGATACTGGAAGTCGCCGTGGCCGAGATTTTCTTGGCCGGCGGATGATGAATACAATTATGTTTTATCGAACAGCACCAGTCCAAATTACGGTTAACTTCTTCCAAATGCTTTTCCCGATTGCATCCTCTCACTGAACCAATAGCTTTTTGGAATTACCAATGCTGTTTCTAGATATCCTAGTGGTTCGAAAACAAGATAATTTTCTAGATTTCTTGGTCTTATGTTCAGAATAATTATTTGAACCCAAAACTTGTCCAAATTTGCTTTTGGGGATAGCTTCAATAATCTATCATGATATACCTGATCGTTACTCTGTATTTTTTTCTCTCATTTCTTTGTCAACTTTCACATTCATTCCTTCAAGAATCTATTTATTTTTGAAGGTACACAGGAATGAACAACAACCAAAATGCTCGTTTGGAAGCTCAAGAAGAAAATAGTCAGCCAAGCGTGGACGAGCCCCCAATCAAAAGTCAGTTAGGCAGAAAATTATTATTGAATCTAGAATTCTTTGTTTTTTGAGAGTTAGAACAAAGACCTTGACGGGTCCGTAAACGAATCTATAAACATGTCTAAATGTATTTTGAGAATGAGAAACGACTATGTACCTAATCTGATGTTTCAGAAGAACCAGTGACCCCAGGAGATTCGGCAGATGACAATGAAGATGATGATGATGATGTGTTCATGAGAGAAGCCCCTGAAAAAGAGAACCAAGGAGTCGAAAGCCAACCGCCTGAAGATGATGAAGGTAAGTCTTCAATCAATCAGAAGAGAAAGTAATGAAGTGTTTGAATGCTTTTTTTTGACATGACCAATTCTTTCGGATCAGTAACTCTCTCGAAATTGACTGGAAACTCTTTTTTTGCAGAACCGGGCCAGAGTAGGAAGCAAGTAGTGAAGGTGGAACAGGATGAAGAGATGGTACAGGATGGACAGCTCAAACAAAAGGAAGCAGACAGAGAATCGTCAAATGACTGTGAGTTGAAATTTTCAAAGCATTAGTGGCAAAAGGTCAAAGATATGCACCTGCATACGCTGGGTGTTATTGGCCATTGAACGGGGTGTTCACCGACTAAACTTGGCATTAATTTCTGGTGAAAGCATTTATTGCTTTGCAATGGCGTCGCATTGGCGTGAAGGTTCCACAAGAATAAGATTTTGCCAGTAAAATGGCTATTCGCCGCGTTTCCAACAATTTGATGTCTAATTGGCGCAATTAGGCAGCTGGTCATCTCACTCACGGGTCATTCTCAAATTGAACCTGGCAATTGACTGACACACCTGTAAATGTTAATCCGAGATTTCAAGGCGAGGGATAACCAATTGCATTTTTCATTAATTTAGAGCTGATAGTTTGTAATTTCTTAGTACAGTCTATTGAACGTGTGCAACCAGAGAAAGTTTTTTGACACCAAATTTTGACTCATAGGCAATAGTCAAAGATGTGATGGAGTCAAATTAGCTTTCATTCGTTTTCATGTTTCGAGAATAGTGCAGTTCACTGTCATGAAGTTCTTTTTCTAACTTAAAGATTGGCTGAATTCACAGTGAAATTCACCAGAGAAATCGCTCGCTCCGACTGCTCCGACTTTGAAATATATTTGAAATTCACCGAGATAATTATCTAATTTTCTAAATTACAGTCCGTTCACAATGGTATCAACAAGTGTACATCGGTAACGAGTACAACCTCAAAGCCGACCTCGCGGACCCAGGCTTCAAGTTTTTCTTCTATGTTGATTCAATCGTCAATTTGGTGAAGAAACCGGAGAGGACTCGTTCATGGATGACACATATTTGGAACGCCTCCGTTCTAGCGATGGAGCCGAGTGGCAGAAACCTGTTCCTTTATGAACGATGTGCCACGCTACTAGCTGAATTGGCTAAAACGGAAGAACATGAGGTAACCACTGATGGCTTGTGGTTTCATCATTAAAAAACCAATTCAGATAATGAGGATCATAAAAAGCCACAGATATGTGCTTTTTAAAATGGGCCGTTTCAATGTGGAGGATTTGTTTGAGAACAGGAGATTGGAGCAGAACGCACGAAAACCCAGGGAATTGGTCAACCGCACAATCACACATATGATCACGTACTTTCAACAATTCAACATGACATTTGAAGATTGCCCGGAAGGTTGCTGTATGTATTATTATGAAGGTTCGTGTTTCAAACTTCAGGAATCGTAATTTCGACTTGTATCTTCAAAATAATTTTATTCAAATTTTAATTCCATGCAAAAAAACCATGTAATCCTTTGTTTCAGGAATCACTTATATCCGTGGGGCAGTGGAGCAGTTAGAAGCCGAAACTTCAAAGCGTCGCTTCGAGGTGGAATGTCGGAGAAGAGAAAATATGATGCTCCTGGAACGAGACCAACGAGAGTTCCCGTTCAGTCGTCGTCACCTCTCAGATCCGGAGAGTCTGGAGTACTTTCAAGCAAGATTGATTGCTTTGCAAGTGAGTTTGGAAAGAAAATTGGGATGTTCAAAATACGTCCCCGTATAAGTAGCAATTTTCGCTTTAATTTAATTTAATTTATTTATTTGCTGAAGGGTTGTTTTAACCTCTAATACAGAAAATTTTACGACGAATGCTCACCATGATTTTCTGTTGTCACAAATTCGTTCGTCAAAATCTTCGGGCGACAGCCACCAATTATCTACTCAACTTTGGCTCAATCTCAGCTCAGATTTCTCGTTTTCAAAGGGGTTTCCAATAGAGGGATGGGCACAAAAAGATTTTAGCTCAAACTTTACTCGACTTTGAAACTGTTCAAAAATTAGGCAACATCCATTCCATGAGTAGAGATAGAATGGTTTTGTTCAGCTAATGGAAACTGAATGGAGAGTTGTTTAGTTGTTCAAAGGTTTTTTTTTTCAGAAATTTCAAAAACTTAGAATCAACAAAAAAACAATGATAGATGGGAAACCAATCACTTTTTTTCAGAAAGACAAGGAAAACCAAATGAATCAATCTGAGACATTCAATCAAGCTGTTGAACAAGATATCCCAGACGAAGACAATGACGCTGTATCCCTCGATTTATCGTCCTGATTTCCTTCGTCTGGCCTTTTGAACACTATTGTTTGGAAATTTCCTTTTTTAATTATTCACTCTGTTCTCCTCCCTTCTCAAGTTTTTCTAAGATTCATCTCAATGTTTTCTACTAGAACATGCTGTTCCACTCTCAACAGTCTAAGCAAATGAGGAATTTTGAAAGGTTTTTTCTGATTCTGAATTATCATACCTCTGTACCACCTAATCTGCACATCTTCTTTTTTAACTTTTCATGCATCAACTGATATATTTTTCACAGAGAAATACCACTTTGTTCACTACTCGTCCCACCTCAATCACTATTCAAACTTCGATTTTATTCAGATATTCTTGCATCTGAATCGTTATTTTCACAACATTTTGTTCCAAGCGCCTGTCTTGTTCTAGCCAACACTGTTTTGTGTTCAACTTCCACAGATCTTCTTTAAAAACCCTTGTTCTCCAACCGTACCTATTCAATCATTTTCTTTCTCATTTTCCTGGTCTTCTTAATTTTCCCAATGCTCTCATACGAAACTAGTTGTTCGTTCTCCCAACAACTATAAAATACATGCGGTGATCGTTTCATTCCAATATTCTCACCTCTGGACCACACAATCTTCAGTCTTCATACTCATTATTTTCCTTTTTACTTATACTCATCTAACTATTTATACATTGTATCATGCTCATGACCAATTCACAAGAATTATTCTGACAACAGAGCACTACCACATTTTTTACCACTATTCCCATCTAAATTAGAATTCAAGGTATGAGTTTATCATTTGTTTGATAAATGTCACAACTAAATCATGTTTTACGACATTTTGTTCCACGTGTCTTTTCTTTCTATTCATAAGAATCAATTTTCTTTTGTGTCTAATTTCCACTGATCTTCTCTGAACCCTTATTTCTCTCACAGCACCTGTGTATTATATATGGGTTTTGAATTACCACATTTTTCTTTTCAATGTTTCATGACTTTTTTGGAATAAACTATACACAACATAAAATTTCATTCGGTAAATCCAGTTCACACAAATTTTCATCTAGATTTCAGAAATTCATAGACGTACTCCAGATGTTGGTCTTCTCCTCTCTACCAATGAACAAAGTCAGGTGCAACAGCCAAGGGCAGCTGCAAATCCAAACATCTGAAATGGAAACTAGAACTCACAGATCGTGTCAAGTGTTAATTGAGTTCGTTTGTCATGTGGATCAAGTTAAACACAGTTTTTATGGATAAAAATGTGATTTTAGTTCACGGAAGTACATTTGCATCGCAAATATTGAACTGATATTGTTTTTCTATCTTCACCAACCTGCCACACATGCTCGTGGATTATGAACACGATTCTACGTTGAACGAACATAAAACCGAAATTAATAAAAGGGTTTTCATCTTCTTCCGGAAAAATTAAATAAAATGAGGTTGCTCATTTGAAAAACTTATCGATGAAAATTATTTCACTTCTGCAGTTGTCACTCATAAACGACCACAATGGTCTGAGAACATTATAGCGATTCTGCCTTCTCTTATCTTTTTTTTTCATCTTGAGTGCGACAAATGAAATTGTCATTTCCCAACCATCTCTGCGTTTCCGACGTTGGCATGTCTCTAGATTTCCTCCTTTTTTCAAAGGGGCCATCTGCTATTGTCTTCTGAACACATCGACCGTCCTGTCCAATGGATATCCAAGGTCCAAATGTCCAACCTTATTCTTTTCACTCAGTTCTCATTGGTTTCTGCTATTTAGCTCAGAACCGTTAATTAGTTTCTCTCCGTGTGCAAACTATTTTCGAACTTTTTTGCCCTACTTTGTTACTTGTTATCTATTTTAACCATGTATAGAAAATATTGGTGTGTATTTTCTTATTAGGTTTTCTTGCGGAGCTTTCCATACAATTGTATTTCACAATTTCCCTTTCCCTTCTAATTATAAGTTGTATTTCGTTATTTGTTGATATATGATGAGTTATTCTGATGTTATTTCGAACTCATCACGCTATTTTTTTCACAAATTAACGAAAGTCAAAGAAAACTTTTGTTGTTCTGTCCTCTTTTTCCCATTCTCTCTAAATTGCGTAAGCAAAATGAAATTGAAAGATTTCAAATCTTTCTGCGTTTCTTGCGTTTCTCCTATCTCTATGTTTCCCGCATTTCTTTTTGAACGCGGACCTCTCTGTCTTTGTTTCCTGACCCCACTCATATCCAATCTACCTACTACTCATTTCACATACATATGTGACAGCGGGGGGTGCGCTAACTGTTTTACTCCTTACTCATTTCGATTGATTTTGCCACTGTAGCCCTAAATCGTTCAGAGAGTCTCTCTCCATATTCTAAAAAGTTTTTGAGGCTCCTAGATGTTCTTCAATGCTTTGAAATGAATATTTTCAAAATTCAGTGAATAACACTACACTATTGCATCTTTTTCTGGATAAAACTACTTTTTTTTAAATTTTACAATTTCGTCCGTACACTTAATTTTCTTTGAACAGTGCCCACCGTTTTTCTTGTCAGCAATTCAAATACCCGGTACTTTTTTTTACAGAGATTCATCCTTCGAATTTGCAAACACTGCTCAACTTTCATTAATCTTCAACAACTTGATCCGACTGTCAAGATGCCTAGAAACAACGTTTTCCGGACACCAAAGGCGGAGCCACGCGATGAATATGAAGGTTGGCAAATTTATGTTAGCTTGGGAGCAGGATTCCATAAAAATCACCTACTCTCAATTACAGTTTCACAAAATCATAGTCTCGACAATAGGGTTCAATCAAGCTATTTCAGATACCGAGTCTCCGAGAAATGCACCGCTTCAAACTACCAACGCAGAGCCAAGAAAAGTCCACCGAACGCCAAAAGGTGAACCGGAAGAGCCGAGAACAGGACCGGAATCTTCTTCTCGGGTTACGATTCAACCTCACCTAGAAGATCCAGACCGTACGCCTATGGATACAAAACGAGGAATCAGGGAACCGAGCCGTAAGTTTCAATGTTATAGTTGTACCTAGTTGTTTCCAACTAGCATTTCATGTAGCATGAAGATATGAATAATAGACACAGTTTCTGAGCATTCTACATTGTTACTTGCTTCTCAAAACAAGAAAGAGTGGGAGATAGGCTCTGAAAGGTTTCTATTTTCCTCCGGATAAATTATTAGGTGCTAAAAAAAATGTTTATCCCAAAAAATGAACCGTAGATAGGAACTCTCTCAAAGCCCAGCACTTCTCAAAAACAATGCGTGCATGACGGCACATTCCCAAAAAGTAACTGGCAAATCTGACCGTAGAAGTGCGCGCTTGCGTTCTTTTTTCTTTTTTCAAGAAAAACGGCTGGCAAAGTGTGAATTTCATCTTTTTTTTTCATCTTTATTGCATAAAAAGAAAATTATGAATGAAAAATACAAGATTGGAAATCGTTTTTTTTTTGTTTTACATGTTAACTGGAAAAAAAGGCGACAAATTTATATTAAACAAATACAACTACAATAATTTCCAGCTCATATGTTCCTTTTTAAGCAGTAAAATAAGGAAAAACTATAAAATCCACACTTTTTCAGCCATTTTTTCTTGAAAAATAAAGAGAGAATGCAAGCGCGCTCTACTGGGAACAAAATGCATATTTGGCTTTTCCTCTCTGGAAATGTGCCGTTTTACACGTGTCCTTATTGAGGAATGTTCAGATTTTAGAAGTCTCTGATGGGTTCATTTCGGGAACGTGTGGATCCGTAGTACCACTTAAATTTTCGAGGTTTTCGCATAAAAACGGCTTCAAGCACTTGGGAGATATCTTTCTCGTATCAGCGTTATCAAAATAAATTGTTCAATTTTGAGAGTGCCTGTGAGGATTATCTGAGGACTGTGTATTTCTGATCTTCAATTCAAGACCGCTCATTTCTCATTTTTGAATAGCCGTAATGCTAATATCTGATGTATAAAATGTGTAAATCAACAGCCTCCCCTAGCTGAGTTCACCTCCTTAGGGTCCTTTCCCAGTCTTTCTTGTTTTCTGCCAGTATATGTCCCGGTATATGAATATTTATATTTGAAAAAAAAAACTTATTTCTGCCCACTTTCGTCGTTTTTTTTCTCGAATAGGTCTTTACGTCCATGGAAAAGTTGGGGGATTTTAAGGCAGTGTATTAGCTTGAATCTTTGGCCTTTCAGTAATCGAAGTTTTTTCTGTTAGTCTTTGATGTTCAGTAAATGTGGCTGCCACTGTATGATTTGAAATGCTAATAATTTTTTTAATGCTAATCGGGGTCTATAAATAGGAAGCTGAAATCATTGTATTTTCTACTTTTTTTTTTATTAAAACAATTTCTTTATTGCGAAGAAGCCTAGTCTTTCACACCCTTTTGACAGCAGTGTTCAATCAGTGTTTTTCAGACACTACAACTCCGAGCACTTCGATGTTTCCCCCGCCCATGCAATATCCAACCGAGCCAGTCAGGAGAATGATTGTTCTCCCACCAAAATTGACTGCCAAGGAGTTGAACAGACTTGATGCGGATGAAAGATTCAAAGGAAGAAATGGTATGTTTTATAAAGCTTTCTCTGGAGGGATAACTTAAGTTTCGAATGCCTTAGGAGATCAAAAACGGCTTTTTAATCTATTCTTTCGCAGTTAGGTTTTTGAACCTCGTGAGTTTGGAAGATCAAGTATCTCCCTTTTTCAATTTCTTGGATGTTTTTTTTTCTCGTTAGTAAAATATAGCTCTTAGCAAAACTAGAGATATTGCATCTCTTGCAATAAAAATTATCCTTTGTGTAGAATTATATTTTCAGATTATCATATTCACGCTGACGCCTACGGTTACTTCGAATTAAATGGCGCAGAGAAAGCCCGGGTAAATGCTTTCCGAATCAATGAGATACCCGACGATCACTCTCTCTTCATCGGTGCAATCGACGATCAAAAGAAAATCGGCAGCGAAATCAATGCGATTTGCCGTGATTGCATAGACAATCAAAACAGAGCCTATCTGTACGCAGCTCTGGCTGTTCTGGAGTTTCTACTGAAACACGGCTGTGGCTATGTGAGTTTCCATTAAAAAGTGCTTCGAATATTTTTGCACCTTCAGATTTCAATTGTTGTAAAAACCGAAGAGTGTAAGGAAATAGAAAGAGCAATGGAATTATTCAAAGGAACACAAGCAGATCAAATCTATCTGCTGATTTGCAGAATTGAAGAAGCTCTAAAAGTGCCATATGAGCGTTCGAAAAAAGATGAGAAGCTGCTGAACCTACTGGCTGCGTTTCAGAGTGGAACTATGCGATTCATGATTGAAGGTCAGTATTGTCAATGAAAAACATAAAATGAGAAAGCTACAAAAAATATTTTTTGTTTTTTGCGTGTAAATCTTCTCACAATAAGTTTACAATAATCATTCTCTGATGAATACAATTTGAAATAACCTGAATTTCTAATTTCAGGGTCTCAGCAACCAGCATTTCTCCGCAGAGGCAAGAAGATAGTTGTAAGTTTCCAGAATTTTTCAATAATCGTTTTTTTTTCAACCGAGAAAAATTTTATCTTTGGCTACTGTCAGAATGACGGCCGCTGCTATTTAAATTCCGTCACTTTGGTGTCGGAATTTATTTTTGTCTAGCGTCCCTGGTAGAGAGTCCGATGTTCAGTATATACATGGTCTGACGGCCGGTCACGGCTTTACACGGCTTGACTTGTTTGTCATAGGCTGCTTAGACCGCGGTATTCCGCTAACGCACCAATAGTGTAGTATAGGAAACATGTTCATCAAGTGTTCAATTTTCTCGTTGTAGAATTTTGAACTGAACCAACAAAACACATTTATTTTTTCAGCTCAAGGCAAAGCCTGAATCAGCAGTGGAAAGAGCTCCACAATCAAGAGCTCCACAATCATCCAATTCGAATGCCACGGTGGTTGAAAACCGCAGTTTTGGTAAGTGAAAATTTAATCTGCGTTTTGAACTTTATTTTTCGTCAAGCAGAAAGAAATAATTACAGTCAAATTTCATCTTTTCAAAGATTACCAATATATTCTTCTAGGTCAAACCCAAACATCTCAACATTTGAATTCTGGAGGTTATGAAACTTCTTCAAGACACAGTGATAGCAGGGGAGAGCCATCTTGGAACGGTGTGACAACGTCCGGACAGTCTTCAAACTTTGTTAATTCTCGAATTGAGAGATCTCAACAAAGTAATGGTAAGAATTTTTGTTTCCGGTTTTTAATTCTAGAAAACTTGTTTGCTCAACGAATTTTCTCAAAAAATTTGCATCGTTTTGTTTCAGAGTCCTATATTTTGCTTGACCCAAGAATGGCAATCTCGTCCCAAGGAAATTCAATTTCCTATCACCCTCAATACTGCAGCAATCATTTGAATGAAAGTAAGCAATTGCGTTTGTGTTCTCATTTCTAATCAACTTTTTTTAGGAGTTCAACTGCAACGAGTGCCTGACAGAGTGGTTGAAGACAATTGGAGAGAAGGTAAGTTCATATCTTAGCCTCTTGTAGAACTGATTTCAAGCAGTTCCTCAATTTTCTGGAAACTAAATCTAGGGAAAAGTTTTGTCCTAAACTGTATTTTTGCACCATTTTTTACTGTGAAGAGTTTACAAAACGTCATAAAAATAATTTCAGAAGCCATCCGAGTGAATGCCACGAAAGTTCAAAATCAAGCACTTCTAAACTCATTGCAACCCACTGGCAATCAGCTATTTGGACAAGAGAAGTCTACTCGACACAATAATTTCGAAAGTGCTCCAAGCCAAAGAAGAAATACAAGTTTCCAAGGATCTTCAAGTATCATCATTGACCGAAGCGAGGTGGCCTGGCCTGGATATAATGAGGGTGAAGGTATGTTTACTTCAGAATTATATTTTCAAGGTATTCATGGAGCATTTGAATAACGTTTTTTTTTTCGCAAACCATGGTTGTTCAAAAATAAGTAACATTATTGGATTCCAGTTTGAGTAATTACTTCCTAATAATTTCAGAACCTATGTCATCACCTACTTACACTCCCGATTTTGAAGACAATGGAAACATGCCGACCACAAGCGAGAAGGAATCCAATAGAGACTCGAGGATGTTTAGCTTGGAATTCAATAGAGATGAAAGTCGGTCATACGATCACAGTTCTTTGCCATTGCCAGATCTTGTAGAACAGCCACGTTCTCACACCCGTCCGGTTGAATCAGACGATGATGATGACGAGTATCAAAGTGCGTTCGCTACATAAAATCATTTATTTAAACTTTCATCAAATTGTTTCTTGTTTTTCAGACCTGTATAATTCTCTCACCGGGAACTATCCTAACTCCTCCACCCATCCAACTCAGGACCAGAGAACCCGAAATGATGACCGTCAGCGCTTCCATGCTAATGAGCCAACACATCAGAACACATCTGCTGGTTCCTCGCTCTCCAGAAGTTCAACCTCCTCAAGATACCATTCCAACCAGCATCAATCAGCTCAAAATGACGTGCGCCGGCGTCATGATCACGATGGTGGTTCCCGATCTGGTCACCAATCCCGTTCCTATGCATCTTCTGGTCAGAGATCTCAAGAACGTGAAAGTAAGCAGTAGTTTCTATTTCGTACAGTTTTTTTCATTTCCGAGTCAATTCTCTCTAAAAAATGTTAGCTTTGTTTGTTGTCAGTGTACTATTTCTGCAGTCAATTCACAATTGTTTCAGGTGAGCGATCCACTTCATATTCTTCATCTTCTCGAAGTGTTCGATCAACTCATCACAACACCTCGTCTCGGGAATCACATGAAGACCGCAATCAGAGATCATCTAACTCAAAAAGGCAAAGGGATGAGAGGCGAGACGACTCAGGTAAAAAAAGATAAAAATTTTCGAGCGTATCAAAAAAACGAGTATTTTTTGTAGGAAGTTCACGCCGTAGAGATGACTCAGCAAAGCGGCACAAGGATAATTACAATGATTACTTGAGAAGAAAGAAGTATTAATCGAAGTTCTATTCATTTTTCGAATTTGCAACAACAATTCTCAAACCTCTCTATTTTTGTAAATATCCGACCACCGGACTTTTATCCAATTGTTTTCTCACAAGGGGCTTTACTTTAGATAAGCTCTGGGAATTTCCTGAAAATTTGCCAAAACACTAACCTGGATCCCCTAAGAACAAAAATTTCACTTAGAACCGCCACAACTCAAATATAAAAATTTTCATTTTTTTGGTCAAAAAATTTCTGAAAAATTTTCGAAACTTTAAATTTGACGCCATTTCCAGTCTAGATACCTTTTTTCAACTTGTATGAACATAAAAACTTGAATTTTCGAGTTCCTGTCAATATCAGGTCAAGTTTTTGAAAATTCTTCGAAATCCGGATTTTTTCAAATTTTTGGAAAATTTGCTATAACTCTCTTCAAAATGGTTTGTGGCACGTGAAATTTGAACTGTAACATCCCAGGTATGCCGCAATAACGTGATAAAATTTTGAAAAGATTCTGAAAAAATTTACTTTTTTTCCGATTTTTTTCGGATGAACAGGGGGTACCTGATCAAGCAAAATTTTTCGAAAAAAAAATTTTTTCCAAAAAGTGTCGGAAGTTGTTCGAAATAGTGGAAAATGATTGTAGTTTATTGGAAACGGAATTTGAACACCGTTTACAGTACTTATATTGAGATTTCCCTCAACAACTGTACTGAAAAACACGGAAAATGAAAATTTACCCCAATTTTTGGGATTTGTGGCCCTTCTCGTTATGATTTTTGGTTTCAGGGGGCCAAAATGTACCCGCATGCAAATTTTTAGAAAATTCCCAGAGCTTATCTAAAGTAACGTCCCTTGTCAGGCCAATACCATTTTTCAAGCCAATTTTCAATTTTACGGTGACTTTTTTCGTCAAGTAACTAATGAAATTTTCTGTGTCATAGATTTTTTCCGAGTTTTTCTTTCCTAAATTGTATTTTCACCATTCTCAATCTGACAATCACTTTCCATTCTCTTTTCATTCATTTAATTGTGTTCATTTTGAATTTCTGTGGGTTTTTTCTCGGGTGGTTCTTATCTTTTTTTATTTTATAAGTTAAGCTTTAATGATTTTCAGTCAAATTATGTGTTTCTTATTTCAACTGCCTTTAAAAGCAATAAAATATATGTAAACAACATTCATTCATTATTCATAAAACAAAAGTGAGCAACAAAAGTGTTCTAGCAAAATAAGCATTGCGGCCATATTATTAGTAATTTTGCATAGTCGTTATTGAGAAGTATATTAGTTTCTATAAATATTATGAGTCTCGAGACATTGGGGGTGGAATTGCAATTGGGGGGATGAGAAATTGATATGGCATGGTTGATTCCCGGTGGATTGGAAGGAGAGAAATGTAATAAATTATGATAATTCTTAGGATAATTAGCAGAGTGGCTTGGCTGTCTTCAATGGTCCATCGTTTTCAACAAGTCCGATTCCGTCGACGGCACATGCTCCTTGATTCGTTCGTGTGTTTTCGCAGATGAAGATAACCTAGAACGTAACAAATTAGTGTATTGGATACATTAAGTTGGAAAAGAACAAACCTTATCAGTTCCCTTTGGACACTTGAAAGAAGCTGTCTTCCAAGCGCGGTCAGCAACTGTCACAAACTTATCAGAGCTGAATGGACAGCTCTCAATAGTTGAGCAACATCCCTTGAGTTGAACTCCATGTGTTCCTTCATAATAATGGAATCTGATTCTAGATTGCTCAGTGAATGGCTCAACACTAGCTTCAAGTCCAGCCATCTCTCTTGGGAACAAGAACGTGGCAGCATAGAACTCTCCCTCGGTACTTTCCTTGATTCCGGTAACTCTGTTCATGAATTGACCAGTGACAACGTTGAACTTCGTGGTGAGTCCACGAATGGATTGTGTTGTATGAGCGTCCTTGTATCCGCAGGTGTTTTCAGTTTCAAAGTCGCACTTGGTGGCGTTGCAAACAATTTCGGAGAAATCGGCAGTCTTGGCTCCCTTGGCAATAACGTGTCCGGATGGAAGTTTGGCGCTGGAAACGAAAAAAGGTTGAAAAAACTTATTCTTAAAGAAGTCCTTACGTTTTCACACTAGCGAAAACTGTCTCTTCAGTATGAGAAGTTCCGACAGCAGCGTTTCCATTCTCTCCTCCTTCGAAAGACCCTCCGAATTTCGATCCGGCAGCTCCAGCTCCTGCTCCAGCTCTATCTCCACCCTTGAAAGCCTTCTCTCCTCCTCTGAATCCCTTTGATCCAAATCTCTCACTGGCTGAGACAATCTTTCCTTCTGGTTGAGTTTTCTCGAACAATTCTCTTCTCTTGTTCTTAGCAGCAGCTTCAATTTCCTCAGCGCGGATAGCATTTTCAGAGTCTTGGTTGTCTTCCTCATCAGTTCCCTCTTCGAATTCATTCTGGCATTCACTTCCATTTCTGTCGTATGAAACCTCAATATCATCAAGGATAGCAACATCTCCTTGGTCACCAATGAAGTTGGAAGCGACGAAGACAATCTGAAATATTAAGATAAATGAAAGTTGCATTGTGATTAAAAGTGTCAACTCACATCAACAAGAGAAGTCTTTGGAAGGATGACCTCCGTAGTGCCCATTCCGTCGACATAAGGGAATTCCTGGCAGTTGATCAGTGGATTACGTTCCGCATTTGTCGGGAATGATTCACGGAGACAAACTTGCAACAGGACACTCTCTGATTGCCAGTGCTTGGCGCGGACAATGATATCGCTGGAGGCACATCCGATGGAGCATGAAGCAAATTGCGCCTCGTCAGATGGAGCGGCAGACTTGGCGTAAGCGATCAAATAGCTTCCTTCTGAAAACAAGCACAGGTAGATCGTTTAGCAACATCATTTTCCTCAGAAAATCGGTTTTAGGGTGATGCCGTTCGTAAAAAGGAAAGTGGATGTTACGGTTGGGCGGTTAGCCGACAATTAAGAAGGGATGAACTGCGTCATAAAACACGTTAATCCGGAAATGAATACTATTCCTATGCAGACCTAGACAAGGTTGAGAAAGTTACCAAAGTATGTAGAAAGTGAGATGAAAGAACATCAAACCTGTATGGTACCTAAAGAGCGTCTAAATGGCTAAATCTTGAAATTAACAGTTTTGGAAATTTTAGTAGTTAGGTTATGAAGTTAAAAACTGGAGAAATGTCAATAATAGTTAGCTCGCTGGTACTAATGCAGAAAAAAGTGAGTTTCCTAGAATATATAATTCACGTTTCAGGCTCTGACAGCTTTTAAATTGAATTGTGATCGAAGAAGCAATCAGAACTGAGCAGTTTTCCAATGAACTCATTCCATTTTCTCTTCATTCCCTCCTCTAACCTGGTGTTGGAACTCCTCTGTTCTGAAGTTGGATTGGAACTCCATTTGCGATTTGCCAGTCGAGTTGATCATCTGGAGGTGGAACATTTGCCCAGCAACATGGTCGTCCATCAAAGTTGCATGTCAGAGCGTTTCCTGAAAGCGCAGAAGATTAGTTTCTTTTCTTCGCATTCCATTCTTATTCGTTGAAAATGTCCTTTTCTTGTTTCCTAGGTCAGTGGGACATCAATCTGTCTCCCCTAGGCGCGTATATCACGCTGAATCTTGATCAGCGGAACAGAAACAAGCCGACTAAAAAAAGAGTGAATGTATTTTCTTGTCATGGCGAAGCGAGCGAAATCGATGATTTGAAGAATTGTTTCACCGCTTTTGATGACTAATGATAAGAAAACCAGAACCAATTTGTGGAGAAATCCCAATTCTAAAAAAAAAAGAGAAATGATCCTCAAACCTGATCGAACAGGGCCACCGCCTTCAGCATTGTATCCGTCAGCCGTGAATTCGGTAAGCGATACCTTCTGTCCAAGAAGACCTGCAAGAAACATAATACCTATTATAGTGCAATCATCCGTATGTCTATGTACACATCATTCCATTCCCGAACAAACTGTTTTCACTTGAATATCTCTTTTTTTTTTGGGTGTTTCTCTTTTGACATTTTGGCGCCCGATTTCTATCATCTCTCATCTTTTTATCCCCCTCAAAACACTCCCTATTTTATTTCTTGTCGGGACATTGGTCGTTCTCTTTTCGCTTTTTCTCACTAGTTTCTTTCAACACAACTATGATAGCTTTCACTTTGACGAGAAGTGACATTAAACGTCTGCGTTCCGAAAAGAAAAAAAAATTGTGTGTATGTATATGTGTTCGGTTGAAAGTTTAGTTTTTCTTGAGAAATCGAGAGTTGAGATCGAGATGAGACAAGGATAATCTACGACAAAGTTGAAGAGAATGCCTAAAGAAAGCGAGAAATTTATGAGATAGCTAATAAAAGAGGATAGCGTGGGTTGGATGGATATCGGATATATTGAAGTCACGTGGTCATTTCCATCTGAAGAAATCGGAAATCCAGAAACTAAACAGATAGAAATTGCGATTGCCAAAAAATTCATTGAACTACACTTTGCGCAGTTTTTAGTTCCAGAGCTAGTAAAAATCCTGTTGTTTTCCAGAAAAAAAAATAGTAGACATTATTACTTTTGAACCTAAGCATTCAGCCCAGGTTGTTATGGCTGAAATGCTCATGGAGCTAAAGTGGAATCGAAATTTGAACTTGAAAACATTTAAACATTTTTGGAACATTGATTAAAAGCTAATATTTGAAAGAATAGCCTTCAACCTTCAAAAAAAAATTTCAGCTTGAAGCTTTTTACTCGAGACGAGATTTTCGGATAATTGAGAAACTTAGAATTACCATAACTGGTAAAACTATTGACATCTGAACTGAACCTATCATCTTAAAAAGTAAAAACGAACCTTCAGCTGATGATCCTTGCACACTGATTGGTTGAGTTGGAGTCTTTCCAGCAGCAGCTACACGCGCCGCAGCCGCCGCAGCTGGCTGAGCAGGAGCCGGTTGAGCCTGAGAACAACCGCAGCATTGTGGTGTGCACTGTACAAAAAAACAACGGTTACAACATGAACACACACATGCAGGGCAAAGATATTTGATAATTTACTTAGGAACACCTGAGCCAGGGACCAAAAGGCGAAGAAGCAAATGAGAGAAGGACCTGTTTCAAAAAGGTTGGGGATTTTGGTAGTGATTATTATCAAAGACAGTGATAATATTAACAATTCCATTCCATCAGCGAGCAACCCACACAGAGTAACATCACACCTGACCGACAAGAAAAAATGAGACGACTAGGGACTTTTCAAGGCATCATGCACCATATCCATTCCAATTATTTCTCAACCATTCCGACTTACCGATGCAAATTGTTGTGTTGGCGCGCCATACTGGTAGGATCGTTGTGAAGTTGGGAAGCATGCTAGTGTTCCTGTAAAAAACTCTTTCTTTCATTTTCTAAATCTCGAAACGTCATCTATCGCTTTCAGGTTTTGCGGCATTCTCGACCGGTTTTGATGACGGTGTAAGAGATGGACATCCAGGATTTCTTTAATAGCCGCCAAAGTGCGTACTACTACATCTCAAGGCTTTTTGTCTGTTCCCGTCACGGCATTTTCCAATCCTTCTCTTTTTTTTTGGAGAGAAGGCGACCATCCCGAAAAGTCAAAGCAGTCAATTTCGGACAACTACACTTTTTCCATAAAATATATGAAATCTACATTTTACTATGCCGATCGAAGGGTGTTGTAAATTGCCCTTTTCTTTTCTATGAAGTGGAAACAACAACGAAATCAAATTTTATGAGAACGGATGTGAGAAGGGCGAAAGTTTTACGGACCTGGTTTTTGCATGGAAAATGAAACTACATAAAATTCAAACGTTTGTCTTGAGAAGAATCGGATCAAATTCATTGAAATCCATCAGAAAAGAACAATAAAAACCGAAACGCTAATAGGATATTGCTATTGTTTTTTGTTTTTTCTTTGGGGAAAGTTGAAACCTTTCTCGGAGATTCTAATCTTCTAAATCTCTTTGTTCAAAACGAAATGAAAAGTGAAAAAAACCTCCCTGCGAAAAAATCGTTTTCCAAGATCTCAGGAATATGATAAAATCCCGAAAATTCAAATCTTTTGAAATGCGATTTTCGACAATTTACGACTTTTGTGGCTTTAGATATGGACTTCCAGCTGTGTAAGTGAAAAGAGAAAAAAGAAATAGTCCTGAGGTCAAAATTTGCATTGGTTCGGTTACTTCTCACATTTTCCGTGACCGTAAACAGAAGCTTTTTGACAAGGAAAAGGAAAATGGGACAAAATGAGTTCAGGAAACGGGACGTGAAGGGAAAAATGTTGTTTTTATGTTACGAATAAATGAATGCTGGCAAGCTGACACTGTCCAACAAACCTAATCAACAGAGGGATTTCGAAAAACATAGCCAACAGCAAAGTTTGTTTTTGAAGGTCCTGATTTTTGGTAATTCGGCACAAAACAGATGAAGTTCATCAGAAAATGTTTGAGCCTTGGATTTCAGCAACGTTCCTAATAAAGTGCTCACATACGCTCTTAACATTACAGCTAGTGTTTGGTAAGTAATTATATAAGTTTTGAAAAACTACTGCAAGGAGAAATTGTATAGAATTTGAAACATAAGATCTGGAAAACAACATACATTGCTAAAGAAAAAGCTTAAATTTCTTCAATGGTCAAAAACCTATGAGATGAATAATTATACAGAAATAAATTCCAAAATGTTGGAATGAGATCAGTCCTAAAAAATATTCTTGCCTAGCCATAGACAATGATAGCGGTCATGAGCAAGTCAAAGTTTTTTACAGACGCAAGCGCTTTATCATTCAAAATAATTAATGAGTTTTATGGCGCAATAAGAAAGCTCTAGAAAAAACACTTACCGTGTGCTAGTAGAAGCAGGATGGTTGCTGACCGCATTGTGTGTGGTCGGGATAAGCCTATGAAATGAAACAGCTGAATGGATGAAGAAGGTGTATAAGAGGGGTGAATAGAAAAATTCCCAAAACGGACTGTAGAAAAATCGAGTGAGAGAGAAAGGGCGGGACACTAGAAGCGGTCAGAAAATGGAAGGCAGACGCTTTTGAGGAAGGAGAAAAGCCACCTCTCGCACACAAAACAAGGAAGGGCGAGAACGAGAGATGGAAAAGAAAAGGCAAGAAAAGTCCGGATTGAGATAAGGATAAGTTGACAGGCTAAGGGCGGGGCTTTTTCGTGTCTTTTTGTCTGCGCAAGAAGCGCCCTGGCGACTTTTGGCCGGTCTTCCACAACGTCTTCTCCCTTCTTTTCTCTTCCACTTCGCTCCAATCCCCTCCCACCTCTTACTTCTGGTCGGCCTGTCTGTTCTTGTCCCCGATTCGACAGAATTGACCCGCATTTGTCAGATGGGTGACACTTCACCTTCAATTGCAAATCACACCCTTTTACAAGCCCAATTGTTACTTTCTTGCCATGGCGGAAAAAGTGGGCAGAATTGATGGTTAGCTTATGTGAAACAGGTGTACTTGGGAAGAAGAAAAAATTAATGGGTGGGAATCGTGACAGAGAAGGGGATCAACAGTAATTCGTTTATGGGAAACTGGGACACGCACACCATGAAAGCCGTTCAACAGATGATTGGAAATCAAAGAGAGAAACAATTGGTGATATCTGATCAGCAAAAAAAAATGGGAAGATCAATTGATAAGAGGAAAGTTATGGATATAGACACACCCCAAGGAAAGTGAATAACTTGACAGTCGGAACACATGATAACAAGATAATGTGTCTATTATGAATCATCTAGGAACCTTTTTTTGGCTTCACTTAACCACGGAAACTTAAAAATTAGGATCTGGAAAAGATCTCTAAACCGGTTGCTGGAAATTTGATAGCAGGAACTCAGTTCTATTGTTTTTGATTTTGAGGTGGAGCCTAGATTTAGATTTCCAGTTCATTTCTGCCATTAAAACTGGCTTCCAAGGCTTAGAATCAATTTTCACATCTTTCTCACCTTACTGTATTTTCAAAAATAACTTTTCACGTTTTTGGAAGACTTATTTATTTCAAAAAACCAGAATTTTGATTACATTAAATTTTTAAAATTTTGAAAAATGAGAAAAAAAAGAAACAAAACAAATCAGATCAAGAAGCATGAAGTAATGAGATGTCAATGTTGTAAATCGCCCCGCATTTCCGACGAGAAGGAAAGTTAATGGTTTCTGGATAACACTTGTGAGAAAAGAGAAAAGAGAGTGAAAGAAAAAGGGGAAGGGAAAACTGAGAGTTTTCAAAGTAGTGATTTCGACGTTTCTTTGCGCGACAATTAAAACTTTCAAACAAAAGAGAGTGAAAGAACATTTGGAAAGTCACAAAAATTTAATGGGGCCCAATCATGATTGTGATTGGTCATCAAACAACGGAATTGTGCGTCTGAGAGTCTTGGCTTCTTCGTAACGAACAGGATCGTGTTAAGTGCACATGTGTCATCTGGAATGCTGAATTCATTTCATTCTCCTTTTATATAATTGCATGAGAAACCCATTTTTGATCATTCTGATAACAATCTTCAAAATTTGAAATCCCAAGAAACGTTCTTCCTTTTGAAAAACTCAATCTGCCATTCCTAATTTGTAGATTCGGATCAACAGATTTTTGACGGGGTTTCACTCACCCTCAAATCTAGATAACCACATTTTTCTCATGTTTTCATGTTTTTCGGAACACTTCAAAAATTGCAAGAATAATCGAAAAAAGAACTAACCGGCCGATCCGTGGGCATCAGCGACATCATCAATTCCGCGTCTTTCTTCATCCGTGCACTACTTGAACGTTTTCGTCTGAAGAACATGAAATATGGTATTGATGTTTTTCATAACTTAATGTTCACATACTTGACACTTGTGTCGGCGTTCTCTCGATGACTATGAGCTGAACGGGTGCGTGAAGAGGCGCGTGACCGTATCGTCGTCCATTGAGAACGAAGTTGACGACGGAGAGCAGGTGTTCGAAGGATTACTATCAAGGGATTCATGACTGGGTCTATGAATGCTAATATCCTTGCATAGTGATACCTGAAACCATTATTTAGGTAAAACGTATCAATGAACATTGTTTCCGGCCACATAAGGAAAAAATGATGTGAGAAGAACTTTTCAAAAAACTTTATATGACTCAGATTTTGATAGCCAACTGTCTTTTCAAAAACGCTTACCACCGTGACAACTGTGCTATATCTTCCCGTTCATTGACCCAAAATACCGCAATTTCTATATACGTTTGACCCAACACGCTCAAGAAAAATGTGACAATTGATAAAATAAGAGTATGGAATAGCCGTTCTCGTCGTTGATGTGGAGATTGTGTTCTGAAAATTTTTGCATCATCTAAAAAATCATTTTCTTCAAAACTGACCGTAGCTCACTGTGAATGATGTCGTGTTGCCGCCTTACTTTGATGTGATATGTCACCGTAATTACAAAAATTATGATGGAGGCCGATAGGAATAAAATTGTGAATAATGTGTGGCCCTGAAAAAACAATTTTGACTGGAACTTATTCTTAAATTTTGCAGTTTTCGAAAACTTTGAACCGTTGGTTTGAAAATCCGGAAAAAGTTAAATCAACTTACCCTTAACAAATAAGCACCAAATGCGTGAAACACAGCAGTCCGATCACAATGTGACGCGATTTCTTCATATCCTGACTCCATGGATCTGAAAATTTTCTTTTTAGTCTACGTTGTCCAGTCAGATATGCAAACACTCACGCGTTACAAGATAAATTAACTCTCCCTTTTGATAAATTCGAAAATAGTGCGTCTAGATTGTTTATTGCATTCATCTAGGAAAGTAATTTTTATGTTTTGTTCAAAAAATCTTCCTTACCTGCATAATTGAAAACATCACATGAGAAGCTATGAGAAATATCCAAACACAGGCAAAAACGGAGACCACAGAAATTTTCGATAAATGAATTGATTTTCCGGACATTGAACGGTTGATTACTACCTGAACTTAGAACATTCGTTCTTTTTTCGAAAATTGGGAAGCCTCACCAATACTAACACCAGTAAATGAATAAGTCCAGTTAATGAGCCATTTTGAGCAAGGGAGTATAATGTTTCTTGTACTAGATGCTTTTTGAATTCACTATGAGCGAACAGATGAGTTTGCAAAGTTTCAGCAATAATGAGCTCCGGGGATTTCTCCATGTACTGAAAAAAAAGAAATCTGAAAACATTTTAGAAAAAGCTAAACTCACATCCTCATTAATTGGTCCGTATTTGTCTTGATAAAGAAGATCGACAAAAAAGTAAGTGAAGGAAAACATGAAAGCAATATTTGAACCCATGATGTTTAGGACGAAAAGGATTGTAGCAGTAGAGAGTTTGTTGTAAGTTTTCCCAAGTAAGAAGCATAGAAGAACAGTGTTGAAGCAGATAGCAGTTAGGAGCCCTGCTTCTATTCGGAATCCAAAATTTGCGTTTTTAGCCATTCTTCTGAAAATTTAAAAAATTGAAAAGGGTGAATTTGGAAACTTAAGAAATCTGATGATTTTCTGATAGGAACTCTGTGGGTTTGAGTTTACGTGTTTTGTGAAGCTCATAACAGATGATTCAGTTTCAATGTTGCAGGAATTTTTCTAGATTCAATCTAGTCTCGATTTGGCAAGAGTAGGAACTCTTCAAAAAAAAACTCACTGATATTTCCTTTCATTGTTCAAATCACAGATATGCATGTTGTTCGATGGACAACAGTTATGCGTTATTAAACTCCCCAGCTTGGCCATTTTCTCCTCTTCCGTCTCATTCAAATATGTCTCCGTATAGTTTGATTTTGTCTCATAACGACATCTGAACACATTACATCATTACCCATCACTTCCTTCTCGATGAAACAATTAAACGGAAAACACTTACGTTCTTACAGCTTCAAGTTGACTCCAAAGCTTGATTGCAGCCAATGAGAAGTGTTGCAAGAGAAGACGTGTCTACAATTGTTCACATTATGTACAACATTCAAATTGGGTACCATTGAAAACAAACCTTAAGAACGAGAGATGGTAATTCTGAATCACTGTGGATGTTGGAGACTAGATTGGAGCTTAACAGGTTCATATATGTCACATCTTTGGTTAGAGCTTGTCCCATTGTGGTGATACTGTTTGATTTATCTTGGGAGATGAATTGTTTGAAAGTGCTGCAGTCTGTAAAATATTTGCTGATGTATACCAAAAATAAAAACTTTGAGAACTCACTTCTTGAAAATCTCAAGAAAAAATCTTGAAACTTCAGCAGTGGAGCTGATACTCCATTACATCTCTCCTTGATTTTTGCTTGACGTTTTTCCACGTGAGGTACATAACACCGACCATAAAGATCTGCGTAGACATCACTTATACGATCACATACCAGCCTGAAAATCGAACTTCGAATGCAATCACAACTCAAAAACTTACTGTCTATCCGGATTAGCAACTTGGTATAGGGTATTGAATAAACCCGAGTAAGCATAGAGATAAAAATGTTCAGACTGCGGAATTAGTGCTCCTTTCTCACAGATCTGAAATGATAAGAATACATTTTCCAAATTATTGTTCCGACCCACCAATGCATAGGAGTATTTCAAAAACTCGTAATGAAACGTTCTCGCAAAATCTGATCTTGGACGGCTGTGATGGCTGAGGATCTGGTTAACTTCACAGCCTCTGAAAAACGATTTTCGGCAAAATATGAAAAAAAAACGTACCTCAAAGCTTTCAGAAACCAAACAATAGCATGATGCTTTGTGGGGACAAATCGAACATAGTCTGGCCAGCATAAAATGTATTTTTCGAGGTAAAAACTGATCTGAAATATACTTGGATGATGTGCAAGAACTGGGGAGAAGTGTGAACTTCAGTTTTTTTTGTTTTTCAAAGGTTCCCTTGATTTCTGAGTGAACCTCAATCAAGGGGTCTATGATATACATTCATGGTGAAGATCCGTCTCAGATTTTCACAATTCAATTAACTGTCAAAATCGAGGCGGCTACTGGGCAAGACACCAGTGACTTTGCTCTGTTTTGAATTTTGAACAGATATGGAGCCACGCTGATACACCCAAAAAAATCAAGATTCATCCAAAAATCAATAAGAACCTACTTGCCTCGATTCTGAATGATAATTCCAGTATCTTACAGTTCAGTTTACGATTTTCAAACTCACATCACTATTTTGAATATTTCCCAAAAATATTTTATCGTTTTGATCTGTACACAACTCATATATACGATAACTTTCATTGAATGGTGGCATGTAATGTGAAAATTGGAACAAGGTGCATTGTGAAATATATGAAATCCATAGAATAATCAAACCATAGCGCATAACAGGCTGAAAACTTGGTAATGTTGAGACAGGAGAAAGGAAGAATGAGAAACGGAAAAAACGCGAATTTTTTGTTCTTCTTGTTTTTTCATGAAACGAAAAACTCAATTAAATCTAGTTCCACTCATAAGCCTCTTAAGAATCGAGACTTTCCAGGAAGAAGAATGAGAAAAATAAAAACAGGAACGTAAAAAAGGAAAGTCGACCATTAGGTAGGACGCGAATTCTAATGAAAATCCCATTTTTTCAATCAGTGCCTTCTTCAAAATTCAGAACATGTTTTTTTTGTCAGAAACATATTTTTCTTTTCAAAAAAGACATTCAAAACATGACTGTGAATCCCATGAGACCAAGTTCACAGAAAAATTGAGACACCCGGAAAAAATGTCTCCAAAAAATCTTAACAATGCATCTCAACAAGAAGAAAAAACGAACAAGATTTAGGAAGAAATGTGACTTTTAAGATAAGCCTTGTAAATCAGTGTTTTGGAGAAAAAAAGCGCTCAATCTTAGAAAAGAAGAGGATGTGGAGTCTGAAGACTGCGTCGGAAGTGCACAAAGGAAATGACGGAACAATGTGTCGTGATGACTGCTGGTAGCAAGTTGAAAAAAATTTAGAAAGATTGGAATTGAATCGAGAAGAACTTTTTCTTTTTTGTTGAAAGTACAACTTTTTGGTATCCGGTTTGAAACGAGCAGATTTGGCTCTGACGGAAGAAGCAAATGTTGGAAAAAGATGAGTTTAGGAACTTTAGATACTTTGTTGGAAAATTTGGGACGCTAGTGATACAAAAACGCTCTATCAATACTTAGTCGCTTCCAGATAATTTTTGTTTTCGCTTGAAACTAAAAATCTGAAATATCGAATAGTTTCGGTTTGGTTGAGTAACTAAAAGAACAAATCAAGTTTCCACACAATAAAAACGTACAAAAAGACGTAAAACGCGGATTTTTCAAGATAAACTTCTGAAATTATAGGACGAATTATAATTAATTACTTCGTCAAAAACTAATTTACTAAATCTACGGACTTGTTTTCAGAAAATACAGTGTGAAAGCAAAAAAAAATTATGGAAATGTGAAAATCGATCTAATTGAACATTATTTTTACAATTCCATTTTCCAGAGCCGTTCACAAAAAAAAACCCGGAAAAATGTTGTTGAAACCGCCATTTCCAAAACTGGAACAGACATCAGTCTAGAACAAACATCAAGAAAATCCTATCGAAAAACTACAAATAAGAAAAAAAAATTCAAATGCTCCCGTAAAAAAATAGCTGAATGTTTTGATCGGCCACCAATGGCTGTTTCTCTTCAACAAACAGGCAAATATTCATGCCCCTGGGTGTTTTTTTCCGAGCAACAAAATTTCTTCTCGTCACTGCTTTCATGTGTGAGTCTTCACCCAAAAGTGTGGCTAATTTCTGAGCCCGGCTGTCCGTATTCAGCAATGCCAGCCAGAACGAAACAATTTATATGAAAATGACATTGAAATACGGGAGACGAATATTAAAATAATATGAACATTCTTCGTTTTCCAGGAAAAAGGACAGTGACCCGTAGAGTACAACATTAGTCACCACATAATTATGAGACATCATGTTATATGAATAGGCAAGAAAAAGGGAATGGTGTGTTGACCCGTACTGGTGAGAGCTCATCTTACCAATACCAATTATAAAATAACCACAATGAAACTAATTATCTCATGACACCACAGAAATAGCGATTCTATCGGAAACATACCTTGATCGATTCTTTTTTGGTTTTTTCTGGTTTTCAGAGGAACAAAACTCTTTCAAAAAATTCAAAATTTTACTTCTGAAGAAATTGAACTACTTCATGCATTTCAAATCTGCCTCAAGCACCAAACTTTGTTTTTTTCCTTACTGATTGTGTTTTTTCTGGTTTTGAAATCTGTACATGACACTCATCTTCCTTGTTTTTCTGTGGAATAGTCAGGTTTTTCTTAATAGAATGCATCAGAGACCTTCGAAATCGCTGCACTATGTGCGGAATTAGGTTTTGAGTGACAAAATGGGACGGAGTTGCTCATAGTTGTTGCGGAGGTAGATCTATAAATGGCTACAAATGGGACAGAAACAACTGTTTTTTGGTCGATGCTCAAAAAACCCATAAAATCGAATTTCAGTTTCCTCTAATATCTAGTCGACGAGGGATGGAGCATATACAATTTCAATAGTCTCAGAAACATTTTTGAAATATTGGGTCCTGATTTCTTCCCTGGGAGATGAAGAAATCTATATGTGTATCAGAAATAACCGTGCTTGCGTTTTTAGGGGAGTAAATGTTCCTGTAGGTATAGATTCATCCGGATAATTTCAAATTTTCAGATCATAAACCGGTAAAGACGTCAATCGTTCATCTCAGATTGTTTGATTAAATGAGATTCTGTTAGATTTTTGATATTTGATACTTCACGGTTCAGATTTGCCAAAAACACATTGATATGTTCATTGAAGTGAGTTAGGAAGCGTTTCCTGGTTCTGTTTTCAATGAGAAAAGAATCTTGTACAGTAATATTTGAAGTAGAAACAAGGTACTGGAAAATATACAGAAGAGAAATTGATTTAGAATAAAAGCTCGAAGTTGTTGACAATCTCAGAGTTCTCAGAGATTCTATGAAGACTTTCTTGTTACAAAACTTTCCGTTATCCCAAAAGTATAAGCTGTTATTTTTCTTACTTTACTATGTGCCCCATTCGTGAACGTTATGAATAACCGAGACCATAGAGAATTTTCCGATGAATAAAACTACGTTAGAAACTTTATATTTTCAAAGGGATCGGAAATGAAGATTTGCGGAAATTTTTTTTTCTCACCCACGATGAAATAAAATCTGGTAGTTGTCTTTTTTCCGGCCCATCAGCGCAGCTTGTAAAGCATTTGTTGGTCTGTCAGACTAGCCCAGAGTCAAACTCGGTATAGGTATCTACCACAGAAAATTCTGAACTCTTCAGTTTCTTCAAATTGGCGTCGAGTTGTCGATTGTGTGAAGCTCAAAACTGCAGTTTGGTTGAAGGGAGAGAACTTCTAACTTTTCAGTTTGACATCAATAACACCGCAACATTTGTGAAAAAAATTGTGAACGTCATTTTCTGAAAACGCATTTCTTTTTTTTCAAATTCCCAATGCTTCAAATAGTTTCTTTGGACTGTGGTTTTTTTCTTCTGATGTATGTCACTATTCTAAAATTTTGTAGCTCTGGAATACCCTATTATGCAATATTCATTCGATATCAAAAACATTAAAAAATACAAGAAGAAATGTTCAAAACACACATCCTCAGACAGTTAGCCAATTTTCTTATCATCATTTGATTCGTTGATTTATGACAATCACCATAATCAGCGATCATTGGCCAAAAAACCCGAAGGGCATGTTTAGATCATCTCCAATGTCAACAAAAGACATTAATCGGAGAAAGGAATGAAACCGAGAGGATTATCTTGTTTAACTAGAAATGGTGAAAAGGGGAGAGAATTTTGAAAAAAAAAACAGGGGGAAAGAAGTGAGAGAGAAAGAATGGAAAATCGAGAAATGCAGAAATAATCAGGAATTATCAAAAATGCGAAGCGTAATCATAAGAAATGGTTCATAGGACAGTCTTGAACAGGTTTGAATAGACTAGAATAACATTTTGGCAATAATAATTCGGATGATTTTCGAATAATCCATCCAGATCAATTGAGTTCGTAACGAAAGCCAAATGGGGTGGGGGTGTTAAAATAAAAAGATGGAAAGTCACAACAAAAGACACGTGTTGGTGTACACAACAATTCCAAAGGGAAGAATATACTGTAATTGTTGTGATTTCAAGAAATCATTGTAAAAATCGGGGAAAAGTTCTACAAGACAGACAGGATTATGCAAGAAACTGAAAGAACAGGAGAAGTTTGAGGTGTAATGGAATAGGAAAGAATAGTATATTTGGTTGTATTTCATTTCAAAATTTGAACATTTGAATTAGAGATTTTTGATGACAGTGCACCGGTTTGAGAAAGCAACATTTAAAGCGCAAGTGGGAGAAAAATGACGTTGACTAGAAACATTGAATAGATCGGTTTTCTTGTCTTGGAAAAGCTCTTTAGAATAGAAAAAGTGATAAATTCTAGATGAAAATCAGTCTATCGTCCCTTGTCCGTGCTCCGCGTCCCAAAACTGTGTCGGACTGCGGTCGACGTTGTTGAAATCCTGCCAGAGAGCAAGAATGAGCTCACTGCTCATTAGTTCACCAGCATGGGTGGAGATCATTCGGAGCATGAAGACACCTGGAATAGGAAAAGTTGATGAGAGTTCGAGGAGCTTGAAAAGGTACCATCTTTGCGTAGGAAGTTGTTGGTGAACTTCCGTAGCGTGACATCGTCGGCGATAGGCTTGGCTGGGTGATCAGGGAGGACACGGAGGTACTTACGGACGAAAGACATACCCTGGAATTGCAAATATGAAATAAAAACATTCAAACAAAATAATGCAGTTTTCCTGAGAACTAGCTTTTTTAAGAAACGAATTTCAAAATGTCATGTAAAATTCCCGTTTCTGGCATCATGATGGTAAATAGATTTAGAAATTTGTGAGCGGTTCTATTGGAATAGGAAAAACACTTTTCATGCAGTTTCTACCTTTTACCCAAGAAATCGCATTGCTAACTCACCTGTGATGGGATGAACATGATAAGAATCCAATACATGGTGTTGCACACGGTGATAATTCCACAAGTGAGGAACCAGAACCAGAGGAACAAGAAAATCTTCTCGTTGAACATATTGATCATCAACACACATTGGACGGTATGGCGGTGTATGTTACCCAAAACTCGCACCTAAAAAAGTCAACTCATTTTTGTTCTAAAAATATCCCAGTACCTCGAAATCACAGAGTGTGACTCTCGGGAACATTCCAGTCTGCTCCCATTCGATCTCATGCATCAAGTCTTTCAATAGAGAGAATCCATAAGCCAAGTCGTTAGATCCAAGAAGATGGTTGAGAAGGAAGAACTGGAGAAGCACATTGGCAGAGTAGAGAACCTTGATTCCTATGTAGAGCATGGTAACATAACAGCCACAGTGTCTTCCACAATTTGCCCCAAGTTGAAGGTTGGAGAAACAGCTCCTGCTGTGACCCTGGCGGTCGATGTTGGTTAGCTGAAAAAATTGGTATAACATTTGGAAGCCAAAGGTCTCCTAGCCCAAACCTGAACCTCGTCTTGCATGTGGCGAGCCATTGTGTAGACCGTTCGGGTCTTGACTTCCGAATCCATGAGGCGAGCGTCACAAGCCATTTGAACCAATCCTTGGAGATTGATTCCACTGTGCCAGTAGAGAAGTCCTCTCCATAGAATACATGGGACATAGAACAACAGTGCTTCAATAGCAAGGATAAACGGCACCCATTGATAATATCCTATCTGTCGGTTCCTTCGAGAGTAGATCTCACGTGGAATATCCTCCTGCATTGGGACCCAATAGGTGTTCTGTACCCAGCAGTAGTTCTCAGTGTACTGCTCCATTGCATCGGTGAATGTGGCTGGCACCCAGCATTGGATGGGAAAACCGACATATTGCTTGGCAGAGACAAGAAGTGCAAAGGATGCCACTGAAAGAAAAACATAAAAGTAAGTAATATTCCTGGTCTTTGAACATTTTGAGAGGGGTAACTTTGAAGTAGAAACTTCCACAAAGTAGTAGGAAATTAGCATGAGTTCGTTGGGGCATTAGTGGAAGCTCTGATGTTTATTAATGCTCTATGATACTTTTAGAGGAGAGATGTTGCCAAATAAGTACTAATATATGAAACTCACATATTGTAGTAGTGTAGTAATAGTTGAGTTTATCAACAAAATCATCGTCTAGACGGGGATATAGCGCCCGAAAAGCTGATGCCAAATAATAGAGAATCATGGCAGGTCCGAACTCTTTCTTGTGTCCGTGGCCTTGTCCTGGAATGATTCTTATGAGTTTCAGACACATTTCAGTTTATTGAGCTTACCTGCACCGTGACCTGCGGTTCCAACGTGATGGGAGTCGATACGAAGTTGATGGGAACCGTCTAATAGTTTTTGGGCCTGAATTGGAAAAGGTCAAAAAAAGGAGGCAAAAAAGGAGGAAATATAATCTATTTGTCTCTTCTGCTAGTTCTGGTACAAATTCCTCGCTTTTAATCAAATTTTTTAGGGGCTCATGTCTTATAATAACTGAAAAATGCACATAAGCAATTAGATTATGGCATGAATGGTACCCTTATAACCCAATTTGGGGTAAAAACGACAAACCTTTTTGATATACTTTGTATTGGCTTGTTTCGAATGATACATTGATGCTTCTAAGTTTTGATCACATATTCAAGATATCTTGAAAAAATCGAAAGTTTAGGATGAAGTTAGGGTATGGAACAAGAGTATCTGAGAAGATCAAGAAAAAAGAGAACAGAAACAAAAAAGGGATGCAGTTTTTGATAGGGAGCCTGGCTCCCGAAAGTGTTGACAAAGTGAAGGAAGAAAACGAAGAAAAGAGGGGCTCCTTCCCGCACAAAAAGTCGTTTTCTTCCTACTCCTCTACTCCGCAGTGACACAAGAATCTAAGTGATCATCCAAATACTATTATGGGGCGATAGACTTTGTGTCCCTTCTTGCTTCCCTACGGGCAAGAAGGCCCCTAACACTTTTCCTTGAATAAATCGACACTTTCAAGTAATGCAAGTTCTTCTACATGAGAACATGTCAAGCATCGGGAAAGTGTGTATTGTGAGAAGGAGCTTCTTTTTTTCCGATGGGATAGAAGGGAAGAAATATTCATGAATGATGGATCTATTGGAGTCATGTCAAAAAGTGTGAAAATATCCGTCCAGATGTTCTTCAATAGAAGAAAAAAAAGAACAATCGAGACTAACTAGCTACCTGGTTTCACACTTCCTTTGTGCTATTTCTATGGAATGATGTTCAAAAGAAAATGATCTGATTCATCGTGATCTCAAGGGGTGTAGTTCGACTCGTTTATAGATTTCAAGAGTAGAAAAAGCTGAGACGGAATATCAGGGAGCTCAGAAAAATATTTCAGCTGCATTCGACTTATCAGCAAAGCTATATGTACTTTCAGAAAAAAAAATCAGGGACTAAGATTTAGAAGTTGTTACAAAAGTGCAAAACATTTGAGGTGGGAATTTTCTAATTGATCGGACTATTTCTCAAAAAATCCGCGAGTACCGGCAATAGTGAAAAAAATTCAGCTTTGAGAAGCTCAAAATAAAAACTTATTAGATGGATATAAAAAGAAAATGGTGGAGAATTTTGAGGGTGAAGTGAGTTGGGTTCCTAAGTTGAATTAACTTAGCAGATCTGAGGATGTATCAATGTTTACTGAAATTGAGCCTACACAACTACGATTCGGCAAAAATAAACTGATTTTGCTAAATTTTCAGTTTTCGACAGGCTTGAAATTTATCAAGTTCCCTATCAATAACAGACAGTTTCGAAAAACTAACTGAACAACTTGCATACTCGTGGTAAATGAAACAATTACTAATCATCGAACCTGTAGCTCAACTGTTTTGAAAATTTCTATGAAATTAGATGACTAGTTCGAAAGCAAAACTAGCTCCATATAAAAAATGTCTCATTATATCGGATGATATAGATAATCCATTTCAGTGTTCCTACGTCGATGCTACTTTTTCGAACAGGAGAACACCATGAGTATGAAATGTGACAAACTTCCAGAATAAAAATGAACCAGCATTATATTATGATGAGACTGGCAAAATTGAGAAACTTATAAAAGAAGTTTATGTCTGTGTGTTGTCCTTTTCTTCCCCGTTTTTCCCCCTCTTTTCACCCAAAGTCCTCCTGAGAGAAATTGAATTGTATTAACATTAAGTGTCTTATCGGGAAATAAAATGGGACCGGGTCCTCTCCCTCCTCACTCGTTTCTCCCGAAACTCTATTTGTGCGGAAACTTGTAGACGGATAGTTGAGTGGAAAATGATTGAAAAGTTTTGAGGAGTGAGACCCAAAACCAGCAGAAAGACACTATTTTCTTTTTTTTTTGTGGTAACGAAACGTAAAATAGCTCACCTGATACGAGGGAAGATTGTCGAGATGTCTGGCTTTTTCGAGTGGTGTCCGCTGCAAAATGGATTAGATTAAAGTTTTGAAATTCTAAAGTCAAAACATAAATCCTTAACTCCTAACTTCCTGTTGATACACTTTTATGTATACATGAATTATTTTTAGTAGTAGTAATATCTCAAATTTTTCGAAACTTTTTGTAGTTTTCAATCAGATTTTTTTTTCAAATCAAGAATATGGATATTTACAGTCTTTTTATCTCTAAGCGCAGTTTCTTGATATTTGTTCCTAGTATCTGGTTGTTGCTTCTTTTTCGAAGGACTGCTGACAGTGGGAACCCGAAGTACAAGAGCTGTAGTTGGGGCTCGTGGCGGAGGCGGTGGAGGTACTCCGATTATCCGCGAGAGGAGTGGCGGTTCAGGATTGCTGGAGGAGCCGAGCATACATCCGTCTGAACTTGAAGGTGCATTTTGTGAGTCCGGATTGGCGACCTCTTGCTTCGGACATGTTGATGTGGAGGAGGTAGTACAGATACTGACTGTCTCACTATTGCTAGCCGAACTATCGACAAAGCGAAGACGGCGACCCGCAAGATTTGGCACGAAGGACAGTTTGAATCACTAGGATTGGTAAATGTGACTATTTTAGTGGAATAGAAAAGAAAAGAATATAATAACTACGGAGAAGTAACAAGTAACAGGCACAAACACATAGTCATTGGGTACAAAAAATATGTTATTCATATTTTTACTTATTTTCCGGTAGCTTCTAAAACTGAACAACCAAAAATCATTCCTGTGACGTTTCCATATTAAAATAGAAACGTGGAATTGCAAATTTTAGAATTCCAGAGCCAAAAAGTAAAAAGAAGAAAAAAAAGAAGAAAACACCCGGAAGAGTGTAAAAGTCAGAGTCAGACTTAGAATTTCAAATGAGATTAAAATTTGATCTTTGCAAGTCTCAACACATTGACAGGTTGCTAAGTACATTAAAAGTGCAATCCGTACCCAATGATATAAAGCTACATGACAGGAACAACCATGCATGTTAGAAAAGGAAAACGTTTAGCAAAATGAATTTTATGTAGGATGAAGGAGCTATTCTCCTGGAGATTTATCGCCATGATTGTTGTTGCAAAAACAACAGAAGGCAGAGCCCGAAGCAAAAGTGATGTGAAGGTGGTGCGTGCCCTTGCGGTTCCCTTTTTCCCTTCACAAAGAAGACGAAGATGATTATCATTCAATTTGAATGTGACTATGTTGCTCCTCTTTTCTCTCTTCTAAAAGATAGAAGGAGGTTGCTCCTTCTTGCTCTGTGCCTACGTAATTCGTGTAGAGTTGTAGCGTCGCCGCATGCTTCTTGCGCTATTTCTAACGTGACCGGGGGTTTTTGTTTCGGAGAGAATTGACAATTTTTGCGTGCGACTTTTTGTTGTTTCATGTTGACTTGTCCTAACTTTCTAGCGGTCCAGAGTCATGAGTTTTTTTGTGACAGCAAATCAGATTTAGAAAGTTCGCGGAAAATTCGAACTAGTGTAGCATTGCTGATAATAGAGATATGTAACAGTCTGACAAGTTTTGATACGGAAAAAAGGTTCAAAGAATTGTAAAAACAGTTTAGTATAGTTTGTGTGAGATGAAAACATACGGGTTGAAACATATGGTTTTTTTCGCAGGTTTTTCACCCTTAGCCATTTTGAGTCTAGAAATTGATAATATTCAGTAGTTTTTTTTGTGAACGTCATTTTTTTTTATTTTTTGCGAACTTCGAAATAATTAAGAACGTGAAAATAACGAGACCTTTGTGTTGTTCTTTGAAAACAGAATTAGTACAAACACACATCATTTCAAAAGTTTTAATGGTAGTTCTGTGCATAATACTGGTGAGAATATTTGATGAACAGCCAAGTTTTCTAAATGAACTACATTTTTTGTGGTCCTCATATCATAAAAATGTTAGAAGGATTGTTTTTGAAAAACTGAGGCTTTTTCAGTAGTTTAGAAACTATAAATATCTGCGAACAAACAAAGTTTGTGCACTCTGTCAAGTTTTCAGCCACCAGGGAAGTGAAAAAAATTCTCGAGCCAAAAAACAACTCATTTATTTTTTCCACCTGTTTTTGATCTGTTATCTAATCTTGAATGAGAAAATACTTCATGAAAAAATGGACTAGCTCGAAAATAGAGGGAATGGCCTTTCCAAAAATAATCTCTGGGTTGTTTGTTGATAATTTTTGAAAGTTCTCGTCTCGATGATGTTGTGAAATGAATGAGTCGGAGCCAAAAAACAGAATAATTGAATTCTTGTTCTCCCCGTGCTTCATCATGTTAACAATCATTTTCCCAGACAAGGTCATATCAAAATTAGGCCTCAATGACCAGTTAAACCCACATCGGAAGCCATTTTTGCTCTTTCCTAATGCTAATCCCACGTCTCTTTTGACGCCTTATTTACACTCTATGTTTACAAGCGTTCTCTTCTAAATCCCATGAAAAGTTGCATTTTTTCTATCTAATTGAACAAACTTTTCGACAGCTGAGCCCGTATCTTTTCTGCTATACACGTACAACATCTCTGGCTAACCGCTAAAGTAAATATATTAGTAGATAGAATTCAAAAATAGGTCTGCTGATGGTCAAGTGTCACAATAATTGTTCAGTTAAGTTTGAAAGAGAGCGTGTGTGTGTGTGCATATGCAACTGGCGGTGTAATTACATGAATCTTGATCAACCAACCTATCTAAACCAATTATCTCGAGTCAACTCTTGACTCTTGTTGGCATATACATAACTAAAAGTATACATGCGTGTTGGAAAAATTCCAAATCTAAATCTATAAAGAGCTTTCATTTTATATCTTCTAAAACACTAGCGCTCAGAAATTCATCCATGTGTAATTCAATATGAGTCAGTCGGCACGTTGGTGTTGGTCCCGCAAAATTCAGAATTTGAGAATTGCAATTCCGGCTTTTCTCACCAAAAATTCCCGTGTTTTCCTTTCACTCTCTTTTATTCTATTCCAGAATCATTAGAGATGTTTTTCCCGTTTTTTTTTGCTGGTGGCATTTCACAAAAATATGGGTTATGGAAAGAACGACTAACAATAGATCGAACCTGAGAATTTTTTTCTATTCTGTTTTTTAAAACCCATTCTGCAGAGCAAAACAATGGAGAAGGGTGGTTATTTCACGGAAGAATAGTTCTAACCTACTGAAAATTCGAGAATAACGGAAAAAAAAGTGACCGTGGAGCACAGGCGTTGTCGTCTGTCGTCCTGGACGAATAATTCATATTTTTGTTGTCTCTTCATTGGCCCTCCTTTTTTTTAGGAAGCTCAAGGGTCTCCACAAAGAACTAACGCCTGGTGACTGGCAGTGGCGACAGGAGCTAAAGGAGAAAAGAAAACCCTTTCCTTTTGGAGAAAAATCATATAAATTTTGGATTATGAAGAAATAGCCACCAAAACAGCTTTCAGCAGTCGGCTTTACTTTTAGGAGGAACGAAACACACGACGTCTTTGTATATTTTGTCATAATCTCTCAACTCAATCATCCACCCAGCCAAAGATTTTTGTTCGATATCTCGGTGAAGTTTCGAAACTTCATCGAAATTCACATTTTTGGCGAGAAATGAAGTGGAACTAAGGGAGCGGAAGCAGCGGGGAAAAAAAGGGAGACACGTTTTGTCATGTCTTTTTTGACAGCAACTTTCTCTGATTAGAAGTAGTGTACAACGTAGGACCTATGACTTTTTGGCTCTCAATGAAGCTAAAAATACGCGGATAATCAGATTTTCAAGGATGGAACTGTACCTTATACTTGCCAAGGCGTGCAGCAAACCTGTGCCAGGAAGCTTGTCCGGCGTGCATTTCAGCAGGCACCACTACCGAGCATTTCCCGCGTTTCTCCAATTCTTCAGCAAGGACTCATTTATGTGTCAGTCAGTATGCCAGAATATGAGGGAAGAAAATGTAAAAGCCAGTGGTAGGCTCCTACACCAGGGGGGAAAATGCAGAAGGGATTACTTGACGATGGAAGATTTAAGTACTAGAAAAGGCGAGTTTTTCGGTGGGACGATGGGAAGGGTTGGAGGGGAGCCGCTGGTCAATCAAAATCTTCCTCGTTTTGATGATGATGATGTGTCGTTATTCTTGTTTCAGGGGATTTCCGTGTTTCGAATAACCAGAAACAGATGAATAGGTGAGAAACGTGAGAGTGATTGCAGCCAGATTTAGCCCCAGATTTTCGAGGTGGTGTCAAGGAAAAAACGGGGGAAAAAGAAAAAGAAACGGGGAGGGGTGTCAAAAACTGAGCAGGCAACGAGAGCCGCTGCACCAGAGCAAGGCAAGAGAAGAGGAAAGCTTGGTCAGAAATGGGCGGAGTCCCTCCGGTCAGGAAAGGCGACAGAAGGGATTACCACCTAAAATTACGTTGCTTTCCACGTTTCTTTTGTAATCTTTCCTCTCATTCTTCTCTTTTTCTTTGACCTTTGATGCTCTTTTTTCCCGACGCGAACATACTAGATTAGTGCGTTCAAATGGAATTTATTTTCCGATTTTTGGATCCTTGGGAGGTTCACCCCTATTGAACCTACAACCTTCAGGATGGGAATGGTGGCGTGCTGAGTGGGTCCTCGAAAACCCGGTAATGATAATATGCCAACTCGAAGTGTTCGCAAAGAGAATAATGACGTCTTCTAAAGATGGGGAGTTGCTAGGTATGGTTATACAGTATTGTTTTTTTTTCTTTTTTTTTTTCAAAAGAAACATTTGGTTTCTCGAAATGAAAGCATTGAGAATGTCTAGGTAAGCTAGAATAATAAAAATTTCAGCCAAATAATTAAATTATGATTCTATTAATCAAGGGTATAATCATGATTGTCAGTTCTAAAAATAAGTATGTGTTCACCAAAATAGAAACGAATGATTTCATATATGTATCCTCATTATTTCAAACATTTCCATTTCCAAATTTTGTTCCATAAACCTCACCTAGCTGTTACTATGTATGCAACTTATGTTTCTCTTTTTCTCTTCCAACTAGAAGAAGTAAGTAATACGCATGTACGCTTGTTTGCACACTTCTAGAAACATGTTGCAGCTTTATGACTCGACGAGCTGCCCAACGAAATTTCAATTAACTAATTTCTTAGGTTGAAGCGGAAGGACAGGTGCAGCGTGATAAGGTTTTAGACTAGATATATGAAACATGTAGCGGAAAGTTGTTTTTCTCATTAGTTATTTCCGGTTGAGTTGAGATGTAGACTAAAAGTTTGTAATGAGGTTTTAGGTTTGTCATATGAAAATGGTGATTTGATAAAAAGTGAGGGACATTGATGAGTAAGAAAAATTGGGCTCGAAAAACCGTACCAGGTTAAAAACTTTTTTTTCTTCATGTAAGAATTGATTCAGAAAGTTTCAAAAACCTTGATTTTTTGTGAATTTCAAACTCAAAGCAGTTGATTTTGGATTGATTAACTTTTTAGAAAGGTTGCACGGTTTATCATAAAACCGGTTTTTTCTCAAAAAAATTTTTTTTTGAACTTTTGGATTTCCAAAATTATTTATGAGTATCAGTTCCATATCAAGTTCGATTACTCTCAAAAACAGGTTCTTAGATATTTTCAGATTACACTTCTCACTATCAAAGCTGTCGCTATACTACGTTTTTCTTGTTTCCAACAGAATGAAAAACTTAACGAAAATCTAATTCTTTAACCATTGCACTAACTTGATTCCTGCACCCTTCGTCCGTCTAGCCCCACAAACGTCATGTTGATTGAAAATGAAAAAGTCCAAAGAAGTAAAACAAAGAACAACAAGGAAGGATATGAGAAGGATTATCTATTTCTAGAAAAAGTTCGCTCAAATCCTTGGTGAAAATAAAACCTAATCTCGCATTCAATCTTACTCATCTATCTTCAAATGTTCGAGTTGACTAACTGAAGTAAATAGGCAACTCATCAAAATGACATGCACAGAAAAAAAACGCAAACACAGAAAAAAATGATGATGGGGGAATGTTGAGAAGAACATTCACAAAAGTACGAGGAACTCTTCTTCTATACAACACTTGAAGACAACTACGGATACAGCAGTGAAGTTCAGTTCATCACTCTCCCAAGGAAAGAATAACGTAATTATTCATGGGGTGAGAACACATTCTCTCAATGTCACTTGGGGGTACACCGGCTTAATTGCTCTTCTTCTCCTGGATGCATACATTTGTTGTAGGTCTAGTTGGTAGATGGAAGATGGGCAGTTGACACGGAATAGACTGATAGGGGGAGTGATAGCACGAGCTAGGTGACCACGTTAGTGGTTGAAGTCTCATTGGATGAAGCCATTTACGGTTCTATTCTATATACTGAAGGAATAGCTTTGCGTATGCTCCGCAGTTATCCCTGACAAATGTTTTGACTAATTTGACATAGCGATTTAGGTAACTGAATGCTTTGTTGCTACAATGCTTGGAAACAGGATTACTGTAGAACTACAGCAGCTACAGTAACCAGGAATATTTGAAAACGGGTTTAATAAGATCACTAGAAATTATTTCAAATTTAGAACGTTGTAGCTTGAGCTATTATTGAAAACAGCATTTCCTTTGTCAATCAATTTTTTTCGATTCGTAAGCTATAGTCGAAAAAGTGAGTTTTGAATATCTGTGCGCTAAGATATGAATGAAAAACAGCTCATCCAGCATTTCGAAATCGGTTCCCTCAGATAACAACTCATATTTCACCTAACCCTATAGGGAAACTCGAAGATGCTGTTAATCTTGAACCGAGACTGTCAGAATCTAGACTTTTGAGCGCAAGTGAGCCGTGAATGAGTCAATTTGAGCCACGAACAAAAAGACAGATGGCCTACGAAGTTTAGGCCTGAATTCAACAAACTTGAGCTAGCAACTGCTCCTTTTGAACCTTAGTTCTGTAATATTACAAGTCTACACGCAAAGAACCATAAACTAATTGCTCTAACTATTCCCATCAAGTAAGTCTAGCAAAGTTCAATTTTTACACGACATTCAACTCCTAACTACAAACAATGTTCCCCTCCACTAAAAACAAACCTTAGCTGGCCGAAACATTTGTGCTTGCAGAGTAAGTCATTGAACGATTACAATTTTCAGCTTTTTTCACTCATTTCTACAAATATGAAGCATATACACGGAGCAAGAAGGCGGGATGAAAGATGATAGATGAAATGTTGGAAATAATAAAAATTGGAAGATGTCTAGAGCAATGAGATGGGAGGAATAAAGGAAAGAAACATAAGAAAAGATGAAGAAAATGCAAGAATAAAATGAAAAAGTGAAAAGAAGACAAAAAGAAATGAATTTCTTCTCATAATTTTCTCATCAATGTCTCTATTTTGACTTGATGGTTTCAGGGCTCATTGACTTTTTCGACAGACTTTTCAAGTTTTGAAAAGGAGGTTGTCTGTCAAAATCTCTTCTTGGAGACAAGTCGATAAAAGAGAGGACCTCCAAAAAGAGAAACCAAATTAAGCGCCTCCCCCACTTGACACAATGAAATTGGTTTATGAATATTCATATCGGACAATGTCTTCTCCGTAAATGTTTCGAAGCAGACAAAGTTGCGAATCAAAATAGAAACATGAAAAAGTGTTGGAGAAGTTTGGGATAAAAAGATGGGAGAGCAGTTAATTTGATCGTTTCAAATTCACTCATCTGTGAAATAGATACACTGAGAATTCGGATTCAGACCGTTTTTGTCTCGAGTGTAGTGAAATTGAGAACTGCTATGTTAATTTTCAGTTTAGTCTTGAAATATTCTTCAAAATAAAATCTGATTCGTTCCCACTGCACATAAAAATATCTCAAAAATAAAAACACAATGAAAATGTAACTATAAAAAAGTAGTCCCTTGTTTTGGAAAAAAATGAAAACAAATTGATTTTCTCTCACTATTTTTTATTCTCCTCCTTCTTCTTTTTACATTTTTCGGACTAGCAAGGTGGCAAAATAAAGGTAAATAGGCGAACTTCCGCGGCACCAAGTGAGGGTATAATTATGCCATGGCTCAACGTTTATATGGGGGTATTTGAGGTTCTGATACAGCTTCCGTCATAATAACCGTTTTGTCTATCGAAGCTGTTGATGGATATGTTCTTACTTCTGTGTAAGCTGTATGACTGATAATTTTTGTAATGAGGTAGGCAAAGATATCTAAATTTTCTGAATTTTCTAAGGAAACTGGACCAATGAGAAAATATAGCCTTCGGATTTATCAAATACAGGAAACCGCCGCGTCAGCAATTTCGCTTTCAAATTTCGGCTTCTGTAGTTATTTCAAACGTTCCGAACCGGCAAACCGATGGGGTAGCGGTGTTATAAATGCTTACTCTTCGAGAAAACTCAGTATTTTTGACGAGTTTCCACGCAATAGGTGACTGGTCCCACACATAGAAAGGTAACTAGTGGCTTACTAGAGAATGCCACAAGATCTTTACATAAGATTTATTCTATTTGAAAACTGCTGTGAGTTTAGCCGCGGAACTGAATTCGGTTTTTGCAGGAGGCTTTTCGTGAGCTAGATGTACAGAAACGTAGCAATTTTCCAAGATGAAATCGCCACCAAGAAGAAGTTCCTCTAGCCAAGTCAATGCGACATTCGGAACTAAAAACGAGTACTTTTGAATTCCTAGGTTTCCAATATCCTGCTGGAAAAAAACTGTATTTTTGTAATCAGTTTTGGGCCAGCTTTCTGATGATAAAAACTTTATATTGAAAGAAATAAGCGTTATCTATTTCAGTTTAGTCCGTTTATCTTCAGTTTTACTAGTGTTTCAGGATTCATGCTCGTCTTTTTTGTTGTTTTGGCTGCATAAAAACTGTTCCTTAAGTAAAACATTTCTTAAACTATTCCTCCGCCAGGTTTATTAATCATGAAGGTACCGTAATAAACCAATGGAACTAAAAATGGACACGAACTCTCCTCAACCCCTAAAACCTGATTATCTTCAGTTCAATCCCACATCACTACACAGCACACTTGAACTCAATATACATATGAATAGAAAAAAAAGAACTAACCTCCTCGACTGAAGAAACTTCAGATTGTAGTTGAGATTCAGAACAAGAGTCAATAACCCACATAGTGGTTCATATTGACCTGGCACTAATGAATAAAATGTCTTCGAAATATAATACCAGAAAATGGGGGAAGAAAATGAAAAGTGATGGTATAGTATAACGAAAAATAAATATTTCAGTTGAAAGTTGCTCACTTTTTTCTCACACTTTTCTTCTGTTACACCTTTTCGACTGGATGGATGTAAGGTCAATTTGAAGAAAACATAGTACCTCCTCCCTGCACTTCTCAAAATGGCTATTGTTTGCCCAAGTTTGGTCCTATTCAAAAACTCCTTTCTTGCTACTTTTTTGACTTTTTGACAGAAGAAAAGTGAGCGGAAAAGTGAACTACCCCACTTTCGACGGCTCCTTTTTGTTCTGAATCTCAATACAACTTTTGAAAAAGCTTTTAGTCCTTGATGGAGGTGTTCCATGGCATAATTGGTTTTATTCTAGTTTCAAAGTGCTTTGGTTTTATTTTTATCCCTTTTTTACACTTTAGGTCTGACGTCGAAATAGAAGTTACAGTAAGAAATGGAAGTGGAAAAAGTGATTTAGGAAATTGGAACCCAAGTAATCTTGCTAAAACAAAGCGGAGGTCGAAAAACCTTGTAGTCCAGTGAGAAAAAGGAAGCAAAAAGAAGAAGTAGGAGGAGATAAAAGAATAGAAGGTGCATCAATATACTTAAGACGGAAAGGCAAAGTTTTTGGGAGGGCGCCAACAAGTTTTTGCTGCTGCTCTTCCTGACGTTGTGCTTTTTCCCGGACCTCTAAAGTGCTTCTGCATAATCATTTGTCAATGTTTTGGGGACTTTTCGAGTAGGATGTGCAGGATTTTTGCCCGAGAAGCCACTTGAAACATCTTCGAAAGAGACTTCTACTTACTTTTTCCTTCATTTAAACTCCTCGACACCGTGAAACTTTTCTGGAAGCTTTAGAGCCCTTGGAGAATAGTTAGCAATGTCAAATGGAGCCAAAAGGAATACGAAATTGGAACATACTTGCAGAATGTTTGGACTAAACTGATGATATTCGTATCATTTTTTATACGCATCATCTCATAAATTGAGTAAAGAAAATTCTATAGAAAAAATGTCTCTCTTCTTTTCTTTTCATTGAATGAGACCAGAGGGATATGTGTAGTAGTTTTAGTAGTAGTATCAGTCATAAAAAACCGACACGGAACCCGATAAACGAAGCTGAACATTCTGAAGTGTGGAGGATGAGTTGTATTAAGATAATAGGTAATTACAACCTGACTGGTGGGTGGTAAGAAGACAACTCGACACTCTTGTCACTCATAATGTCAAACTCTCATTTAGACAGGCAGGAGGAAACGTCAACTGGGGAAAGGTTGGCGGGATATTGAGAAAAGTGAAAACATCGTTCCTTGGTGAGCGGTTTTGTGAGTAGGAAAATGCTGATGTATACAATGATAGTTTTGGAGCAAATTATTCAAAAATCATGACGGATAGTCATGAGTTTGGTTTTTAGCTAAATAGGGTCTAGAAAGCTAGGAAACTTTTTTGCCACAGAAATCATTCTGAGAAGTCAGCAAGGGCACTGAAAGCCATCAATTTTCACTAATGTCGCGGTTGTTTCAAAATTATGTTTCTTTTTTGGGAATTTTTGAAAGTCAAACTGATAATCTAAGTTATCAAAGTTTCGAAGTGAATTCAGCCGTGAACAGTTATCAGTGGAACTGATTTCAAAATTTTTTCAAAACTCGAGGGTTGCAAAACAGCGTGATAACGAATTTTTGGGACGGTTGTCTAAAAAGAAATACATGAAAACGCAAAGAAATCGCTATAGCCCCAGATGTTATGGAAAAAAGTTTTTTTTATCCATGAAGTTGTCAAATAATATGAACAGAAAAAAACAGTAGCCTGGATGACCTATCACAGATAAATCGCATGAAAACCACATTCAGGGAAATCAGGCAAACTTAATTAGCCACTCAACAGGTTTTTTTTTCAGAATTATTACAGTTTTACAGTACCCTATGGTAGCCTCAATTTTCGTCTGAAACCAACAACGTGTGAATTTTTTTCTGCCTTTCAGAATGGATCAAAAAAATCTTCAGAATTTTGTTTGTGTATCCCCAGAAATCACGAATATCTCAGTTACTGTAGAATTTGAAGTTTTCGAAATCCAAGAAAAAAGAAAACTACCTCACTCATTGTCCAACATCTAACAAATAACTATAGTCGGCGGCCAGGTCTAAAAGTTGATCGTAATGCACACGGTTGGACCTTTAGTCGGAACAAGAACCATTGTGCTTTCTTTTCAGACCCAAAAAATAGACAAAAAAGTGAATAAGAGGAAAAGAGATTCAAAGAAAAGCTGTTTTGGGAGGAAAGGAAAAATAAGGAAAACGACAATGAAATAACATTCGGTAGCGGCTGTAGCTCGGAATAGATAGAAGCCGCCAATAAAACTTGAATAATGGAGTATAGAGATGAGTGAATAGAAATGTTATATTTTTGGCGAAATTTGATGTAACCGCATTTGGAAAACGTGCTAGAATTCTTACTATATGTCTTGTTTTCATCCGAAATTGTTAAAAACTTTTTTCTAAAAATGGGAAAGATCAAAAATTGTGTTCTGCCATTTTGTGTCTCCTTATCTGTTGCATTTTTTCCTTTTTCACTTTCCCATTTGTTCCGCCTTTTTTTTCATTTTCTCCTTCTCCCTTTTCAAGGATCCGCCGGAATTGTTCGAAACGAATCTTAGTTGTGCACTAAAATGAGCGGGTTAATACCAAACCAAAGTGACTCCCATGGGAACAGTCGCTTTCCGGGGGCTCCGGAGCGTTGGGATGTTGGTAGTAGGGACGTTTTGTGTGTCGCAAACATGTTTGGGTCGTTGTCCCGTATTTTATGTTGAACACTTTTGGGGCGAAAGGATAGCAGTAGCAGCTCAAAAAAAGATACACGTCGTCCCCGTGTCGGATGAGTGACAGAAACTTTCTTTTTGTCAGGAGAAATTGTGTGTTTTTTTGGGACATGTTAGGGAAATGTATGAAGAAGATGCATCTAGGTGCAAGAAGAAGCAAGAAACGAACAGAAGGTCAAGAAAGCACGAGTGTGGAGAGCTAGACAGGTTTTTCAGAATTTTTGGAGTCAAAACTAGTTCTAGGCTAAAAGAATACTGTAGACCAAGGTTTTGGAATTATCAGAGCATCTTTAAGACTAGAAACTTCAAAACCAACAATAATTAGGTACGTGTTTTTTCAAAATTCCATCAGTCAGCGGAAATTAAAATTTCTTGGTTCAGTCGGATGTTTTTTCCAGATAATACAGTACTGCTCGAGCTATTTCTAAGTAATTAGTTTTCTCGGTCCCAGATTATATCGAAATGTAATGGTAGCATGACGTAGTTTTCGAGAAAAAACTAGGAAATTTCAGACACTGGACAGTCGAAATACAAGAAAAAACTGGGAAACTTTTCGAAAATTCTCAAAATTTCTGGTTATTCAAAACAATTTTCAAAAAATCCAGGTTATCTGTTTTTTAGATTTTCACAATATTCACAAAGAACACCTCCAGAAACACCCACAAGAAAATCTCGACCAAAAACAGTTCCTAACTCCGAAAACCAAAGACACTCTAGCTGCACCAGGAAGAAGGAGAGATTTACACCACTTGTCCATTTCATTTTGATTTATTCCACCAACTTTAGCCTATAAATTTCTATTTCAATCCTTTATTCTTCTATTCCAAGAGTCGAAAAGTTTGACGTGTCCATTTTCCGCTCTCATTCTCTCTTTTGCTCTTTTCAAGGGTCCCTCTATAAAGTATGCATGAACCCTCGAGGAAACATATACATTTTTTCTATGGACGGAAAAAAACACACAAAAAAAGGCAGTGGGTTCTTGTTGAAAAGAAGAAAGACAAGATGAATGGATTGTGACATGAGAGATTCAATTATCACCATATTTTTTCTCTATTTTATATAGTTTTTGGGAATATAGAGAATACAAATTTTTTTGTTCTTAGGAAAAAATATGTGTGGGTTCAAAAGTTTAGAGGGAAAACAACACAAAAGTTTTGCTTGTTTCTCTTGTTTCTCTCCCACCCAACTCCCCTAACATTTCTGCACTACCTAACCCTTTCACACTTTCCAAGACATAATCAAAGGTTTGAATGATTAATGAACTACACTTTTGCTTTTTTCCTCTTCTTTTTGCCTACCAATCCACACAAAAAGTCTTCTTCTTCCTTTCATCCCTCATCATCATCACTCAAAACTTTTTTGAAGAAGCATTCTTTTCAAAACGCGCCACTGCTAACAATAAATCTAGATTAAGCACTTAGACCAACTGTTGTCACGTCTTGAATGCTTCTCGTGTCTCTACGACGTCCAATGAAAAAAGTATCATACACGATGAATGGGAAAAAAATGACGGAGTAACAAGAACAGTGATTATTGGAATATATGGATTTTTGAGTACGAGTCAGAACAAAACGAAGATCCATACAAAACATACCAAGTACAAAAAACTCAGAAAAATTATATGCGAGAGAGAGTCAAAAAATAAAAAAGTGGGTGATGGAAGAAAGTCCGTCCACGATAACAAGATTATTCCGCTTGATTCGAAAATAAGCCCACTGGACCTACCACCAAAAAAGTCAGGAAAAAAGTCTGTTTTTATATGTACATGTTTTTCTTTTTTATTATTATGTTCAGTTTTTTTTTTGTAAGTTTCCTTTTCCTTAACTGGTTGCGTGGAATAGTCACATACATAAATGGAGAGAAATTCTTATGCAAATTGACGAAAACTGGTCATGGCTCACCCAAATGCATTCAAGATATAGCCAAAAACAAGACAAGCTTCTTTTTTCCTTTTCTACTGCTTTTCAGTATTGAGACTGACTTCAATGAAATTGTCATGCTCAGTCGTTTTTTTTTTTCATTCTTCAGTTTCTACACAAGGGTAAATAAATAACAATTTTCAGTCAGAATGGTTTTGGTTTTTTGAAATTGTGAGAAAAAATAGGAAAACTGGAAAACTTACCGGAAACGAGGAATAGGTCGGTGGTATAGATTGTCGGAGTCGTCGTGTTGGGTCCGGTACCGGTACGGAAACCTTTTTGTACTTCCCACCACCGTTGGTCAATGGAGTGGTCTCACGGAGGGGTTCGAGGGTGGGTGGTGGTAGAGGGTGCGGATGGTTATTGTTCAGAGTCGCTAGAGAATGTGTCGAGGAATTGTTCGGGACACGATTTCGAGTCGAGTTGTTTGAAATAGGGTCGAACTGAGCGGATCGACTCGTAGTCAGTGACATAGGTGTTCAAAAGATCTCACACATCGGTGGTAGATGGTCCTCTTCCAGAATCCTTTCTTTTTTCTGGAGAAACTTTATATACAGTTTCTAGAACGGATAGTGATAATAAAACAGTTAAATGAAGAAAATGAGAGCAATAAAGAAGAAGAAGCTGTGGGGGTCGCCCTCGTGTGTCGTCTCCTCCTCTGTTGTCTCTTTTTTGCTGTGCTCAGGGGGCAGAGTAGGGATGGAAAGGAGGAGGCGGAGCAACCGAGAAGGACGCGGGAGCCAGAGTCTATACAGCTGAACGGGGGTTTTGGCTACTACAAATAGCGCTTAAGTTTAAGAGACATGAAGATTTGGGACCCGTTTATTTTTTTCTAGCGGGGCCTGCTGGTCACGACTGTCCGGTGTGTACTACCCAGGAGGGTACTCGGAACATAAATCACCATCACGCGCGGGAGGGAGGAACATACCAAAAAATGATGCGTTTTTCGCTTTTTTTTTTTGGAGGAATGTGGGTAGGAGAGGTTCAGAATTCAGAATGATGTGATAAACACTGGAGGACAAAATTGTGAAGAAGGCAACTAAAAACGTTTGTTAATCTAGTGTGGGAACATTTTTTGAAAATTTTTTTGGAAACGTGGTTTGTACTTTGGTTTTTCAGATGAACTTAAGTTAATGAAGGGCTGCAAAAAGTTTTTGATCAGAAAACATGATCATGAGACCTAAAGAACGTTCCGACAACTCAGACATTCGATAAACATGGATTTAGGAGCAGTAAAACAACAATTTTTGTGTTTGGAGTGCAGGAAATACAAAAGGAATTCTGTGAGAATTTTTTAATTTTGACACCTAAAATTTTTGCCTCTGCAAAATCTTTTGATGACTAGGAGATGTTATTTCACATGTTCAATTTCGAAATTATGAATACAGTACGGTATTAATTCAAACTTTTTGAAATTTTTGTTGAAAAGAAGGTATGAAAGATATGGATGATGCTTTTTATGACTTGAATGCATATCGAAAAATTGTTAGATCATAAGAAAATACAGAAATAAGTTGCCGATACGTCGAATTTTGTGATCACTAAATTTTCCTTCTTTATGAATGAAAAAAGGTTAAAGCTCTGAAAAGATTCCAAATTTCGAGTTATGAACACCTCATTATTGAAATAATTGACCAAAAATTGGGGTTCACTCTTGTTTGTCATGAACTTTCTTTTTGTTCTTGCGAACTATAATTTACAAAATTATGCCTGCCATCGAAAACACCTTTCCCAACAGCGAGAACCGCCAAACCTGGCTCCGAAATCCAAAAAAACTAATATTTTTCAATTGCTCTGTCAAGTTTCAATCAAAACTAGTGAGCCTGCCAATCTCCTCAAAAACAAGAAAATCTGTTACGAACAGACAAAGAAAACTGCAAAAATACATTGTTGTCTTCATTCACCTCCACATTTTATTTTCCTCCTCCTACCCACTTTTTTTTCGTTTCTCCCCCCGTTTTTTTGTGTCCCTCTAGGTTTTTTTTTTCTCCAGTTTTCTTCTCTCTTGTACCTGCACATATCTCTAATGCGTTGCGACAATTTAGGCGCTCCAGCTCTTTTCCCAAAGGAAACCATCCGCGGAAAACATTCGCTCCTTTACTTCGACCATGACAAGATTGTCGTGTTTAAAAAAGTCTTCGGGCAATTTTTTACGGGATCCCCTCTCTTGCACACTTTTTATCATCAGTGAACAGCTGATGTGGTACATTGGCATCAAAGAATGACAGACAGAAAACATGAAAAAAGAAAATGATATTACACCTTCTGCATTAAAGGCTCAGTATCAAATTACGTGTTCGAATTGGAAACTGCAAAATGAAATAAAAAAAAGGAAGCTGACCGAAGTTGAAATAAAACTAGAGAAATGAAAGTGAAGCAAAAAACCCCCAACTTTGCATGTTTTCGCTATATTTCTTTTACTTGACATGTTCGAATTCATTCGAAAAAAAAACAAGTTTTTCATCACATCTAGAATATATAGGAGAACCCAAAAAAGTTCAGTGGAAGAAATAAAAAAAGGGTGGTCACCATGGTCACCTAAAAAATAAGAAAAATGGGAGAAAACGTGAAGAAAGAAGGTGTCATGCCCAGCTGGCGTTAATAATGATTCTAGGTTTTTCTCTCCAAAAACCAAGTTCTGTTCTGAACTTTACGGTCCACCAGAGAATTTAGCTCAACTCCACAGTGCATAATCAGTTTTTCTTGGGAAAAATGTTTGAAGAGGAGATTCGTAAGTCAAAAAATTTTTTTGTACAAGTTTTGTGAAAACTGCACAGATAAAGGTTTGGAAAGTAGATAGTTTATGTTGCAAACGATAGAGTGAACGATAGGATTCCAAGATGTTGAAAAATTGATTTGACACCGCCCAATCAATCTTAGAGTTTGTCAATAATTTTGGTTCTTCCAAAAACTCAATTTCTTCTACTCAAAATTCAAAAATTTTCGATACCCATAGCGCCCAAAAATTGATTGATTCTGATATTGCTCTGAATCAATTTCCCAGTTTTCTAAACTAGCTTTTTGTTTTCTATATCTTCCTGTCTGTTTGAATTTTGGGTCGAAGTAAGTTCAACTATGAATTTTCGGTAAACCACCTACCCAGAACATCAACATATACTACAAAATGTTTTTTGAGTGGATCCTTGTGATTCAGGCTCGATTCCTACTCCGATTCTTCGATTTCCCGATTTCAGCGCAATAGTAGTAATAGTTAATCACGTATGACGAAAAACAAATAAATAGTGAAGAGAACCATTTGCGATTTTGGTGTCGAATTTCATCAATTTCCTCCTTCTTCTGCCTTTTTGGAAGAAGAAAGCCTCAGAAAATGAGGAATGAGAAGAGACCGAAGTCAGAGTGCAGCTTCAATTAGTCGAGATTTTAAAACAACAGAAAGCAGGAAAGACTCCTCCTGCCTATTTATTCTTTTGACTCAAATGTCAGATCCAATAACCAAAAAAGATCACTCCGGGAGAATCAAAGATGTGGGACATTCTTTTTTCCATGTTCATCGTAACAAGTTATTCAGTGTGGAATAATATGCTACAATAAACATAAATGTCACTTTTGGGAATCTAATTAACACATATTCAGATGTGATCCACGAAGTAATATCTTATTCATTTTTTTTCCATTGGAACCGGAAAATAATGAAAGGAGTGGAACGGGAAGATCTAGAGAATTGATGATCATGTGTTAAAAACCTCAAAAAGATATATTGATATGTTATGTCGTTTGACTTATTTTCGGCATGATGAATAACAGTCATTTATTCAGAACCTTGAGAATAACTAAATAAGGAATCGAATTATTAACTTATTTTGGTTATCAAATCAGTAATAGCTATCAGAAAACAAAGTTCCGCAGAAAACGTAATATGATGGAAGGAGAATATGAAAGATCACGAGGAGTTTTGAACTAGCAGAATTCAAGTGATAAGTACAAAGAACACATATGGAAGGATCAAAACTAAGTGAAGTTAGTTTTTTTTTAGAATAAATTGCCAAAAATGTTCTATAGCCAAAAATTCGGAGCTTTGAAAAAATAGAAGGTTGGGTGAAGCCTATCCACAATGTCAAGGTACAAAATTATTTCAATCGAAAAAGATAATTGAATTTTGTTTTTGAAGTTACCATTTAAAAAAATCAGTAGAAAGCTTTTGAAACATGGTATGTGATTTTAAAACTAATAGAAATCCTTGCTTCTTGATTTTTTTTTTTGAAATGGCTGCTAAAAGTTTTGACTCAGGTCCATTTGGAAAATGTGTCGAAATTGAAGCAAACTGAGTTTTAAGTCAGCTTGGTTTCAAAACAATGACCAACATTTCAGATCAGTTTCATCCGAATTTGGTTTTGAGATGTGATCATTACTGATAGAATCGAGTATAATAAGCATTTTCGAAAAACACCGTCCTGTAACCCTGGGCCAGGTTAAGCTTTGGAAATTTGAAAACTTCGCGTTATGCATTTTTCATTTCAGGCATTTTTTGCTCATTCACACAAAAAGCAACTCTAGTTTTCAAAATTCGAGAAAAAATTCAGAAATCCACAAGCTTCTTATAATTGCCCTTTGGACAAAAAAAACAAAAAGATTTGACCCAGGCAGGGCTCGAACCTGCAATCTTCTGATTAGAAGTCAGACGCCTTATCCATTAGGCCACAAGGCCACGAAATTCTATCGCACCAGTTCCACTACATGTTTACACTCTCTCCACTTCATTAAACGGGAGCGGCCACCAGTGAGAGACCGCAGGTGAGTGTGTCGCTATTTGTGTATGGTTTCATTGATAGGTAGCAAGAGAAGTGGGAAGTGGTCGAGGGGGAGAGTAATGATGATGGATTGGTTTTTGAAGCAACACGAAGGATGGCACAAAAAAGTTGTTTGATGTTCGTATAGATGTTTTGATGTGTACGTGTGTTGTGTACAATGTCTAATAATGACCATTTTTCAGGCATTTTTTTGGCCATTCCAGTTGACATAATCGGAATGAATTTTTCGGAAATTTCAATTAGATATCCCGGAACAATCGAAAATTCCACCGAAATAGAGACTTTCATTTTTCCCATCTCTCCAAGTTCCAGTTAATTCTCATCACGTCAAAATTTTTTTTCAAACATTTTCAATTTTCTTCTAAAGCACAAAACTCAAAAATAGTTCCACTCCTACACAGTCGCATTTCTTAGAAAGACAAGTTAACTTCCTGCACTTATAACCTAATTTTATGGCGGAACGGGTTCAGAAGCTCAGGGTCCCAGCAAAAAGACGGGACCACAAAAAAGGAGAAAATGGTGTTTGCAAAATTGGATTTCCTTCAGGATATGCGTGAGAAAAAAGAAGACCTAGTCGGGAAAATGTTTTGTTTCAGGAGGTTCCTTCCAAAGGATAAGGAGCAAAAAAGATGTAGAAGATGGTTGACACTGTAATAGAACGGCACGGCTCCGCATCATTTCGCAATTCACATGTTCAAAACTGTGACGTTTCGAAACTCTGAGATCTGAGTTTATGGAAACCGTTATTATGGCCAAACGAAGGGGGTCACCGGGAAACTTCGAAACAGTGTAAACAGAAGAAGATGGCTAGATTTTGGTAACAAAAGTTTGGAAAATATTGGTCCGTGCCCAACCCGGCTTCGAGCGGGTTTCAGAATGTCAGAGTTGCGAAGCGTGATAGCTTGGAAGTTGTGAATTACGAAGTGACGCGGAGCCTAACGTCACTATGCCTTTGCGATAATGTTTCTAATAATGCTATAGAGTTCTGAATGAATTTTTCATAAAATACAGCAACATCGGAATCACTATCACGAAGCAAAAACACAATATCGTGCAAATTCAGTATCCTAGAATTCTAACCCTTCAAACTGTCCTTTATGCAAAACTTACCCATTTTTTGTCAGTATCTGTATCTGAATCCCTCTACACCAACATATTCTTCAGCAAGAAACCATTTCATTCGAAATGCAACATGATAGGTTATATGTAACACAACCTATCGTACTGCTCTAAACGACTTTCTATGATGCTTTTGGGTTTCTTTTTTGCAGCTTTTCTTTGGACTAGGTTACTGTAGTTGGGTTTGTTTTGCGTCTGTTGAGCAAGACAATTTGAAAATTAGTAAAAAAAAAGAGTTGGGAGCAAAATAGAATGATTCCCAAGAGCATCATTCATTAACGTTTAGACCGGGATAAAAAAGTGTTGACTTACCGATCTATCCAACTGGTTCTTCAAAAGTTGTCTAAATGCGCGTAGCTTTACACCAAGTTGGAGACTTTCAGCTTCGCCAGTCTGCAAGTTGTATGATTTTAGGGGAGAAGACGTTGTTAATAGGAACGCTGAGCTATAGGTCAATTAGAAGAGAGAAAAAAAGAAAAAAGAAAAAAAAACGAATTAAGAAAGAAAAAGGGAAAGTATAAAGAGCTATAAAATTGGAAGAAAATCTGAATTGTCATAGATACAGAGAGGACAGCACCTGGTGGCTTGGACAAAGCTAAGGCTAATAAAACATACGGGATATTTCGAATAAAACAACCTAGATCTTCAGGCAGAAACACTAAGAAGACGAGCTATTGAAGTACAGTTCTCAGAATGAATAACTGACATTGAAAAAAAAACAAGAAAAACTTCACATGAAACAAAAAAACTATAGAAGTAACTATTCCATTCTTCTAGCAACGCCCCCTTTTCGTTTGGTCCCTTTTCATTCCTTTTTTCCCTCGAATAAAGGAAATTACGGTGGAAATGAATCCCGGGGAATAGATAATGGGACGAAGTGAAAACAAAAGAGAAAAAGAGAAGAGGTGCCCCAAAACTCACTACTCAAAACACTTTTCGTCAAGAAGAAAAAGAAAAAAGGAATAGAATAGAAACCAAGTACAGCTTCGGAGTCTTTCTGCCTCTCTAATAGAAAGAAAGCCCCTCCTTCCCAACCAGTTTCACAATTACGCTTCCAAAAAAGGAGTCAAACACTGCTCACTCCTTTTTCTTTCTTCTCGTGTTCTTCTCCACGTTTTTGAGGCTCATAACTCGAAACGGAGCACATCCTCTTCTCCACCCCATTTAGTCTCCACCCCCAATTTGGTTTCGGCCCGAAAGAAAGGAGCTTCAAGGCGTCAAGCACGTAATTGATGAAACGCTTGGCACCGATGGCAATTGGGTGTGAAATATGGTTCCTTGGCTCTTTCTTGACGGTGTAAAATCGGGAAATGATTGATGGACAAAGAGGGGCAGGGGAAGGGAGGACACTCACACGGATGCGCTCTCTAATTTGCAAACGAGTATACAGTAGGTTTTAGATGGGAATTGGAGGTGACAGAGCCATAAATCTTTGAAATTGGAATTAAGAAAAGGTGACGTGTTGTGCCTTTGTTTGATAACTAGTACAAAAACTGGAATACTCAGGAACCGGAAAGTTGATTATGGCGAAAAAAGTTTATCCTTGATGGACAAGAGCTGGCGAAACCTTATTAGTAACTTTACGATCACACGGGGTGAAAATCCGAAGGTTCTACTAGCGAATAAAAATTTCCGAATGAAGATTAGGTAACTTCGCCTGATGGAGATCGAATCTGCATTTTTTGTGAAAATTTCAGTTCAAAATGGGTATTGAAGAACTCTGCCCTTGTGTTTTTAGAGAAATCTTAATGGAACAAGATATTTTTGGTGAAAGCTTAAAATCAGAATTTGGTAGACCTCAATTATTGAAGACCATGACAAATCAACATTTCCTGACATTCAAAAAATATCTAGGAACTAAATCTCTTCCGATTTGAACACGGTAGTTCACCCGATGGTCTTGAAACACTGGAAGCTGTGGAAACTTCAATTTTTGGATGATATATGCTTCAATTTCTGAAAAATTTGGAAGAAATACTACTGAAACTTATGAAACGGACCAGACAAAACTTGAGCACTTCTTTTACAAAAAACACGCTTGAAAAAGAAATGTTATGAAAAAAAGTTAGGCGAAAGGCATGGTGCTGTTCACAAGGAGTCATGGGTAATTTTTCAAACTTGGTTTTCGAGTTGACATATCAGTCTGTCAGAAAACCACTTTTGAAAAAGTAGAGGATGGGATATTGTTCAGTTCAACAAGTTTGGAGGCTGGGAGCCGAGTATTGAGGTCTCAACAAGGGGTACGGTAGCAAGAATGAAAAATGAAGTGTCAAATCCATGAAACTAGTCACAAGTGAGAACTTCTGCAGAAAAGATACTACACGATCTTCAAACTATGAACTAGAGTTATGACTTTATGGGAACACCACCAAATAACTGATTGAATTTGCAATTTAATCACTCGTCTACTCTTCGCATACAACAAAATTAGTTTTGTGGTGTAGGAAAAGAGATATAGAGAGTTCGAAAGGAGCTAAGAGGGTCAAAATGTAACATATCAAGAGTCAGTGACTCGTCGAAGGGAAGGACCATCCGTCGGGTCTCATCAAACACACAACAAACAACTAATAATTCTGTTGGGTGCGAGAGGGCGGCCTAGAGGAGTCAACTCCTCGTCATATCCCCCAGTGGGGCGGCTCGCGGGAGCCTCTACTCTTGCAGACGTTCCATCGCTATCTTTCTTCTTTTTTCTCTCACGTTCTAGTACTCAATTATTTTTTTTCCCTCTTCCCGGGGGCTTGAGTTTTTGGGTGATGTTGTATAAGAAGATGACATGTATCAGTTGTACCATTGGATATCGGATATGATAGTTGTCACCTACTAAAAAAATCGAGAAGAAGTGATAGAAAAGTGCTGCTAGTCATCTTCTCGAGAAACAGCAAATGATCACCACATTCTGAGTTCATTGTGAATGAGAATGAGAATGACTATGAGAATGAGACACGCAAAACGAGATAGCAAGTGCTTTGGAGAAGCGTTATCAAAACACATAAAAAGAAAAGAAGCGGCCGGAAAAGAAAAGAAAAATGCTGCTCGTTCATCAAAGTGACAACTGAACAGGTCACGGCATTTAACTTTAGGCCCATCGACTCGAAGTAGAATGGGCACTTTCAAAATATGGCTCCCCAAAAAAACCTTTTAGTTTTTTGTTCAAGTTTGGTAGAGATTCTCAATAGGTTCATGACGGACAGGATATGTGGTAAAGTGGGTCTCAGGAGAGGTATCCAACCTTTCCACTCAAAAAGCCTCGGTGATAAGACTCCATAACCCTTCTCTGATAGAAATAAACCTGATTAATTTATGGATTAGGCTTGGGAAAAATTCTTTTGCGACAGTACATCCGTTCAGAAAACCGGGATTTTTTGCCAAGACTTTTTCAAATCCAAATTTGATTCGATCCGCCAGGATGGTAATAAATAAAATTTTAGCGATTAGTATCGTGACGGCAAATTTTGGATTGAATTAAAGAATCAGTTAAAATTCGATAGCCCGGTCAGTGATATTTCAGGAATTTCAAACAGGAAAATGAGGTTTCGAATCCAAAGTTATGAAATATGTGTTGGCAAAACGGTTCTGAAGGAGTGGAAAACAGAGATACCTCTAGAAATCCCTAATTATGGGTCAGGTTTCTCGAAATTTCAGTGTGAGTAAGACTATAGCCCAAAAACGATGTCGAAATATTTCAAAGGTGTCAAATCTAAAAAATCTGCATCTTAGGCTCTCAGAACTACCTACCCGGACTCCTTAAAATTGAGAGCTCGATAGGCAGTGCAACGATGAGTTTAGAAATGATGGTTGAGAATTTGGATAAAAAACAGTCACAGAAGCATTTTTCAGAAAAACGACCCTTTTTGTACTGAAAAAAACTAGGTCTAAACTAGCATTTTGAGATAACTCCCTGAATATTGTTCAAGCCTAAACCAAGCAGCAGTTTGATTTTGAAAAATGAGGCTGTGTTGGAAACATGAACGCTTTTTTAGGGTTTCACAATGAGGATCGAATCTCAAGAAAACCTAAAACAGCTCATGCGTAAAACAATTTTAATTACCAACCCGTATTGTGAAATCAAAAGAAAAGGAGCTCTCGTGCCAGTTCCTCAAAAGATTGACCAAACTGATAAAGGTGTACACACTTCAAAGAAAAAGAATTGAACTTAAGCAGTGTAAAGAGTGCTAATGAAAGTCAAAAAGAAGGAGACAAAGCAAAAAAAAAGAGTTTTGAAGCATAATAGTGTCAATGGTGTGGCCGAGCCAGTGAGAAAAACGACTAAGTGGCTCCGAATTACCCTCATGGCAGAAGGCAATGACGAACGTACAAATAAGTGGGTGCCCCCACGTAAAAAGGTGGATAGATTATAAGGTTTGTTGAACCTACACCCCTTACCGAGGAACCCATAAACCGCGCCGTCGGCAAGCGGCCGTCGCTAGACCCCTCCCCTGACTGGTTCCGCCAAATTTGACTTGACGTTGTAAAATGGGTTTCGTGCTCTTTTTTCTCCGCTTCTTCATCTTTACCCAACGTCGGACCGCACCCGTTTACGTTTAATGCCCGGAAAACTGACAAGAAACATTAAAGGTGATGGTATAATCAACTCGGACGTTTTATGTCGATCCTTTGGGAGTCGGTCTACGGCGGAGGAGAGAAAGAGAGGAAAAGAGCATGTAGTGGTTGAGTAGCGTAACTGAAGATTCGGTTTTATTCACTTTTAGGAAATTGGAAATGGCAGGAAAACCACCAAGTTGGAGTAGAAGAAAGTTGAAGAAGGTCTAGGAAAGAAACTTATCTGTTAGGAGAAATATAGCGGAAAATGGTTTTAGAAGCTATGGATCATAACATCATCATACTGAAATCAAATTCAGAAGTTGATAGAATTTCAATTCTTACAATCTCATAATCAGAAAATGAAAATTTTGAAAAATTCAATCACTGTAATTTTCAGACCGCTTTTTCTACAAAGCTCATGATTTTTTCAACAAATGGTTATCAGAAAACTCGGCCATTTCTCTACAAATCGTCGGCACAGATTAAAAGAGAACATTGTTCCAGTTTTTCTACATTTTCACTTAAAAACTTAAAAAAAAACAAATGTAAACTCTTTCTAACTCCTACCCCAAAAAAAAGAAGACGCAGTTTAAAAGAATAATGAGAAACGTGAGTAAAGTACACATTCTAAATGTAGTTCTTGCCTTCCACTGTTTCTAGTACTTTTCTAAAATACCACTATTCCCCTACGAGAACCGCTTGTTCCCAGAGAAAATAAAAAATGAAATGATCTCAGAGCACTGGAGGGAAAAATATTCCCAAGGACATGTACGTCTAATCCTGAACTCGTCGTACTAAACCGTTTTGAAAAATGAGTAAAACAAGAGGGTCTGTCGTTAAAACAAAACCGATTTGGAGAACGAAAACTTTTGGGTTTTCATGATGGAATGGATAATTTATGTTTTTATTAACCATTTCACTCATTTTTGTAGATTTTTGTAGGCTATAAAAACAAAGAAAAGAAAAGAAAATTTTCGATTTTGAAAACGGCTCCGATTAAGAAAAAATTTGAAATAAAACATGTTCTTGGCTTTCTTTTATTTTCACCAATTACATTCACCACCACTACACCACCAAAAAAGGAGCCCCCTTCCGCAAGGGGAGTGGGAATAGTATGTCATAAATGTGAGCTCGAAAAGAGGGGAGGAAGACTCAATGGTATTCTGCAAAAGACAAGACGAAATGTGGGGTGGTTATGTGAAGTCATTAGTCCTTTTTGGCGGCTTTTGACGTCTCTCGCCTTTTTTTGATGAAATGTCCATTTAACACATGCTGTCGAAACCTAAAAGTAATTGGTACGGGTTTTGACACCATCTTTTATCTCCTCCTTTCTAGAAAGAATTGGGAAAGGAAAAAAGATGGATGACATTGGGTTTTTATATTGATACAAATTTCTAAACGAAAAAAAAACTCACATTTGCATGTTTAACCAAACTATTTGTCAAAACAAATTCAAATTTCGACTAACGAAGTTTGAAGCTGTAGCTAAATCGAGAAAAAAGTAGTGGACCCAAATGAACAAAAGAAGTTTGTTTGGACATGCTCTCCTCAACCCCACCCCACTTTTTCTTCATTCATTTCTCTGCCTAAAACAACAAATTGGAGGGAAGTGTACGGTAATTGAGTCGAAACAACAAATTCAATTGGAAGTTAAGACGATGAGAGCGTAGAAGTTTAGGCATTGAATGACTTGTGTGTGGTGCAACTCATTTCGGTGAGTATCTCATCGAAGGGCTCCTTCCTTTCACAATGGACTTCCAAATACAATTATCAACTATTTTGAGATGGAGAGTGCTTCCGCGCCGCGGACCCCATTTCTTTTTGGGTGAGGTTGGTTGCAAAAAAGTTTTCACTCCTTTTTTTTCGAAACAATCACAAAATAGATAGAGAGATTGAGGTAGTAGGTAGAGTGCTAACTAATCGAATTGTAGAACTCGCCTCAGTAGTTATAAAAATGACATGATGAGCAAAGCTTGACGAACAAAACAAGCGAAATAAGGTACTCCCCGTCAGAATATTTATGGTAGTTCAAAAAAAACTTAAAAATAAAGAAAAAACCCGCTATCGCCAGAAAAATTTCAAGAAGTATTAGCAATAAGGTTTTCTGTTAGAAAAAAACTTATTATGGTTTTTATGTTATCAATCTCCAATTTTTTCCACTTTTCAGATTTTCCCCGTCCCATCAGTTGATAAACGAACATTTCGTTCCTCTCATTTGTGGGAAGCAAAATCCTAAGTTCAGTTTCATCGAAAAAATTTGAAACTAACTGTCACAAAGTTCAACAAGATCAAAATTTGAAAAAAACGCATCACATATGAGTTTAAATAAGAAAAAAACTTGAATCAAAGCTATTCCAGAGAAAAATAACCTCATAAGAGTTTGTGAATGAATCAGAATAACCAATTTTAAAATCAAGAGGAAAAACGAATCAAACATTTTCCATCACACAGATTCCAGATTCAAAAGGTCAGTTTACACTGAATGCACGGCTAAGAAACACAGAGTGCATTTTGCGAGATGTCGTTTTGTAACTATCTTGCCGAGACTCGTATCCGATTACAACAAACTGACCAAGCTCTTTCTCTTCATGAAGTTATCAATTCTTGGTCTTGTTGGACAAAAACTACATAATGCCGATTGTGAGAAACAACGAATTCCAAATTATGCAAAACCGTAGACATCTAGAAATTTTTAGCTCAAACTGTTTCATCCTTTTTTCCTAACATCGAAATGAAAAGTGAAAGAAAATCTTTCGTTGTCATGAATGATATCTTTCTCCGGTATTCGGTTACATCAACACATGCAATTCGTTTCTTTTGCTTTTTCTTTGTGTGTATGCCCTCGGAATGATCAGTTCGATGAGCAAATTGAGCATTGAAAATTCCAATAAAATTTTCAGAAAGTTCATAAACTTTGATAATAATATGAATCAATAGACCAGTACAGATACCACAAATGATACCTGGAGACTGAAAGGAAAAATGGGGATATCTGAATTTCTAAAATTTCAAAATGTTGGTGAAGAAAGAAGAGGCAACCAGTTGACACCAATTTCTAATTGGTGTGAAAATTAGCTTTGTGCAAAGCCAAGAAATGATTAATGGCTCAGAAGAAGCGGGATGGACGAAATGAATGTGCTTTTTGGATTCAAATTGGGTCAGAGGTGAGATTTTGAATGGGGTGGTGACTCAGAAATGAAACTGCAAAATTGGGAGCGGGAAAAAGTGACATCCGAAGAATTGAAGAAGATTGGTGAACCGAGGCGGTACGAAATACTGTTGGTTGATTGTTCGGTTCTGAATAAAAAAACTTGAAATTTAGCTGAAAAATTGAAAAAATGTGTTTGGAATTTCCTTTAACCAGACCTAGGTGATGAATATTTGTTGCTAACAAGTAAAGTTGTCTTTCATTTCAATGCTAAATAGGACATGAGGTTTTTTGACCTACTTCGTCTGAAAGCATTATACTGCTATATTAGTGTGTGGGACCTGCCAAAGATACAAAATTTTCAAAAAAAAAAAGTTCATACAGCTCATTTGTGGTCGTCATTATAATTATGCAATAAATACTGACAAAAAAATGGGCAGTTGGTTGTTAGGTAATGAACAATCTCCAGAAGTAAATTTGATTACTAGAAAGTGATGTTCTAAAAGTTCTCCTTTTTGTAAAGGTTTCAAAACCACTGTGTACATCTCATTGTATTGGGCATATTTTCCTTCTAAAATATTTGTCCTATCTACATTTTTGAAATGTGCAACTACCCAATCCATTGGCAGAGGATCAAGCTGCCTATGCCATTGGCAAGGATCAAGTCACATCAAATTTTTCCGAACATTCAAACTTCGTCTTACTCGTTTTGAATCTCAATGTTTTTCAATGGAAATTTCCTGATGGTTTCCCAATTATTTTGTTGTTGCACGTTTTATAAAATAGAGTTGAGCTATATTCGTTCACCACCATCAACCATGGAAACAAAACTACTCCGAATTCCTGGCTACAAAAACTCCAAGCCAGCTGAATCTGAGTCAGCTACTCCAAAGGCGCAGATTATCAAAAAAGCACCTGCTCTAGATACACCAGAGCGTCGGTTACATCGCTCACTTACTCCTCCGACTGAGAGTATCCTTGATGAGGCTCCATTGTGCCCAGCACGTCTAGATGAACACCGCCCACTTCCAGAAAATTTCCCAGGATTCTCGATGATGGTCATGAATCCGCTTGGAAAATTTTCGTTCTTATATCAATGTTCAATCTATTTCGGAACCCAGTTATACTCCCAACTCAACCACCATTCATTCCATCAGGCAATGTTTTTGTCCCAATAACACCAGAGCCAACTGAGGACAATAATGCAGATGAGACCGAGGAGATGGATGTCGATATTACTAATTGATAAATTGTGCCCCTTTTTTTTTAGCAAAACTTGTATTCCAACCGATACCCCACCTTCATTTCATGCCACGGATTTTCTCAACTCTCCCTTAACCATGTATATTTCTTTCTCGGTTTCTCTCAAATTTTGGTTTTTGTTTCATTCTATCAAAATTATAACCTAATTTTTTCAAACTTCGTATTGAAAAATGTTTGATAAATATAGAAATTCGCATTCAATGTGAAGACTATTCGATGTTTTCGAGAACATGGCTCTCATCGAGAGTCATTCACACTCTTCGTTTTCCACCTCGTCTTCTTATCTTTGAATACCTTCACCTCTAATATTACCCCTTTGTGTAGGATTAGGCCCTAGAATGTTCTTCGACCCGCCCCCTTACCTTTCTTTGCAAAGAGTCAATTTATCGATCGGTCATAGAGAGTCATTCATACTCTTTGTTTTCGTTCTCGTCTTCTTCTCGTTTTCGGGTTTCCTCATACCCCTTCTCTCGGGCAACTGTCCTGACCCCTAGTCTTAGAATAGTCCAATTTGATCGATTTTTTTTATATTCTCTCTCTTTTCCAACTTATTTTTTTTAATTCTCCCATTTTCCAGATACGACATGACTCCTATCACTGTTGTTCTCAAACCTGAATCCAACAACATCTGGCAGAAATGCTTCGCCCGTGGTCATGAAATGATCATTAATGAAAAGATCCAGAGAATATTTCCTCCCATGGAATTCATGATTAGTGGTATGGACCAATACAAATTCTACGCTTTGTCTGTGCATATGGAGCGTTTTGACGACACGACTGGAGAAAACAATCCGTCAACCTCCACAGCAGTATATGACAATCCAAAGAGAGTCTACCACCCCAGAAATCCGCAAAGTGGATCGGAATGGATGTCGGGTTCAGTCAGTTTCGGTGATGTTCGTATTACTAGTACTAAGAGCGTCGAGTTGCTATCAGAGAATTTTGTAAGTGTTTCTTTGTCTCCGGATGTCAACCCATCTTCATTTTTTTCAGATTCATCTCCGTCCCGGACATCGTTATCAACCTATTCTGATCGTTTATGAGGAGGAGAAGCCAGTTTTTACTTCTAGAATCGAACATATGGCCTTCACCGTTACCACCAAATACCATGTAAGTATTACAGTGTCCTCAGATTTATGACGCCCTAGCCTCTACAGTACCCTACTTCTAACATCCAAAAATATCCGTTTTATAGGGTACCCACAGAATCTTTATTTAGATTTAGATTAACTCAACTCAACTCAGATTTTCCTAGTTTCTTTCTCTTCTTTATTCATTGGTCGCTAGCTAGAATATTCCTTTTCAGAACGAAAACATCAGAGACTACAAGAGTCATATTATCGGCAGATCTTCATCGATGTCAGACCCAGATGAAGAACAGAGAAGACTGAGCAACATAAAGCGAAACTCCGCAATGGGCCCTCCGGCCAAACAATCGAACCTGGATTTCAAGGATGAGCCATCCACTTCCGGAGCAGGACTATCAGTCATGCCTCGTTCTCTATCCGTTTCCTCCGGATCTGGAAGTCATCCAGGAATGAAGCCAGTAGTTCAGAAGCCTGACGCCACCTCTGGATCCAAGGAGCCAAGATTAGTCAAATCTGCGGTCACGACTTCATTACCAGCTACTCCAAAGCCCTGCATGCAGTTCATGAAGCTTGAAGTGGAGTCTCCGCGTCCATCTTGTCCAGCTCCGCTAATCACATCAAAATCCATCGAGGTTGGAGCATCTGGATCTGAGGAAGCTACTCCAGTGGAACACATGATCCAAGAAGCACCAGCTCCAGATGCAACAGAGAGTTCGGCGCGTCGCTCACCAAATCCTTCGATCGAGAATGTCTCTCAGGTAAGTATCACAGTATTTTCGGATTTACAATACCTTAGCCTCTAATATTCCTTTTTTTCCGCCATACCCTAGATCTATCACATTTAGTCCTCTACATTACCCTCTAGGTTCTAAAGCATCCTTGTTTCCTACGGTACCCTCAGGGCTTTAGACCTTACAATTCATAAGTCACTAGCTTCAGTATTTCGGAAGCTACATGAGCTACCCAGTTTCTAATAATATCTTAGCCGCTACAGTAACCTTCAGATTCCATAGTATCATAAACTATGAATTCTCCCAGAATCTAGAGTATTCTAAAAGAACGTTCGTGTCTTCTAAACCATTATCTTGCTTACAATTTAATTTCACTCCCAAAAATTACAGGATAACGTCGCGAGTCCGGATGTTCGCCGTATCAGAATTGATTCCATTCCCGGCCCGAGTCTTCCACCAATGATTCAAAGAGATCGACCAAGAGATCCTCTGAGGGATCCTCCAAGATTGGAAGAATTCATTCAGGCAAATGATATTCCTGGTCTCGGTCCACATCCACGTGCTGCTCAATATCCTCCAGGACTTCCTCGTTCTTTCATTGCATATTGTGAAGATCCATTCTGGACGAGTCAACGGACTGTCAGATTGCCACCTGGTATTATGATTCCACCACGACCTTTCGATTATGCTGAACGGGAGAGACTTAACAAATCCCCGCCACCAGCCGATCCAAATTGGATGCCACCACCTGGAACGCCTCCAATTGCTGCGTTGGCGGATGCACTCGCTTTCCGTGATAGATTACAGCGAGGAGGCGATGCTGAAGACTCTGACGCTGATCACTGAACTTGGCCGTTTTTTATTTTACCTTCCAAATTGTAATTTAGACCGGAAATTCGACATTTTACACATTTCCTTTCAATCCCGTCCACCTTTTTCATTCAGATCTCCCGCATTTTCAACGTGCCCGTGTAGTTACCCGTCTCTAATCAATTTCCTTGAGTTAAAAACTAGAAAAAAAATTTCTCACTTTCTAATGCAACCTACTCGTGTAGTACCCATTGATCTCCTAGAGTTTCTGCCTTTTCATTTTGACCATTTCACTATCTGACCTGAAATGTTTTATAGAAGACTTTCTTTTTTTAATAAAAATATCAATTTGAGAAACATAATTTTCAGTTTATCAGCTATCCAGCCTCGAAACAATATTTTCTCAACTATCAAAAAGTGTGGGGAAAATGGTTAATTTCTCATATGTTCCTTTGGACCCGAAAAATACTCCGCGACAGTCACCCTGGAATCGGCCAAACAATTAAAGAGCTTGGATGACAAGGATGAGCAACCTTCTTCTGGAGCAGGACTATCAATCATACATCGTTCTCTATCAATTTCTCTCAGCTCTGCAGCTTTTCCAGAAGAAGAGCCGGTGGATCAAAATCCTGACGCCAGTTCTGAATCAAAGGAGCCAAGATTGATTAAAAAAAAAACTTCGTGTTACCGTTGTTTGTGCACGAAGCTTATTGTTCGAGATAATTGATAACTCTGATCAGTTGCTCACAAGATTGAAATGAGGCTTTCACTCTTAAGAGCTACTCTACCGTTCTAAATTTTTTTCAGATAGATTTGAAGACTCGAGATGAGAGTAACAGCTAACTTTATTTCTTCCATTTGTTCCCCTAGGATGTATCGCAACTCTGACTGTCCTATACTTGCGCAAAAAGGAGAATTATTGCCCGGGTCACCCCTTTGTATAGGTTGAATTTCTGACTGCGTTTCTCCAGCGCTCTCTATTTTCGCGTTTGGATCGTTCGCCACAACTATTCAAATTGTGTAGTTTTCTGCTGTTCTTGGATTTGAACCAGCTAGTATTCTTTGATTATTTCTAAATTAAACTGGTTTTCTCAAAACAAAGAACATAAAAAGTGAGTTATGGTTGTATTTCAAAAAATACTGAAAGATTATCTGAGAAATTCTGAAAATCGATATAATTGTAAGACTTTCTCTGAAAATACCGTTTTTCACAGTTTTCTATTTGAATAAAATAAAAAAATAACATTTGTTCTCAATGATTTCATTGAAAAGTTTGAAATTCCAGATTCAAAGCTCTTCCTGATGCCACGGAAAATCTTGCTGGAGCTCTAGAAGTTGCTGAGAATAAGCAAAAGAAGGACATTTTGGACTTGAATGTTCGGATCAATCAGGTACTTTTTTCAAACCACTCATTCAACAAAAAGCTATAAATCATTCCAGAAGTCCCACGACATCTGAAAATCCTTGAACTCCCAGAATACCCAAAAATATTAGACGGGTTCTCGGACATTTCCCAGTTAGACCTCCAGCCACAGGGACCCCGGATACAGATTGCCTCATTTGCTACGACACAAGACAGCCAGCTAAATTTTTTGAAAAAATATTTATAAAATGAATAAATTGTGACTTCAATTACAATCTTGTTACTATTTTTTTTCCGAGTCGAGAATCTGCTAATTCAGTTCGATATCTTTGTATTGTTGATAAAAAATCAACAAAGCTCTTCTGGTGAATTGGTTTATGCGTTTTCATCCTCCCTTTGCTCCATCCGATCAACTCCACCTTCACAGCACAAGTCCACAAATGTTATTGGGAATGCTCAGATCAAACTTCTATGAATGATATTTCGACATCTTATTGACGAGAAATCCGCAAAAAGCTGTCACTCACCCGACCTCTGTATGCTAATGAAGCTGCCGGAAATTTTGAAGCTTAAAAATACCTTAACAACATCCCGAAAGTATAATTTTTATAGGTACTCCTAAGAACAAAAACGATGACAGCAACAGACATTCAGACAAATGTAAATAAAGCAAGTGTGGAAGCAACAAATGATAACAGCTCTGATAATGCATCTGTCATATTGCACTCTCCTTTGTCCAATAATAAATGTTTTTTGAATTACTCCTGGATTTTTAAAATTTTCAGTTGCGCGCTAACCTATCTAGGCGAGACTCCGCTTCACTGTTCCACGTTAGTCTATTTATACATTGTCAAGCCCAACATAGAATATTCACTGCCGCCATGACCTGGTATGCCGTTGAGATGTCGCCTATATGCAGTTGGCTCTATTCCTCCCACTAGTTCCGAATGGAGGGTATCGCAACTGCATTTGTCCTATACATACGATTTGTCGCTGGGTCATCGCAACTCGGTCCAGGCCACTTCTCTGACTGCGTCTCTCTCACTGCTTTCTATCGTCGCATCCAAATCGTTTGCCACAACGATGCGAATCGGTTTGTGTGTCTGCTGTTCCGATTGAACTGGCTGGTATTCTTTGATTCTTTCTAATTTATTCTTTCTAATATGATATTTCTCTAAAAAAACAACATAAAAGGTGAGTTCTGTTTATGTTTCATGAATAACAAAACGATAATTTGGGAAATTTGAAAAAAACCGGTATAATTGTGAAAATTTTCCTAAAATTGAGCTCATTCAGAGAAATGATAGTGCTGAGAGACCGTTATGAACATTTTTGTGAAATATGTGTGTGAGGAAAATCTGAAAAGCCGTCTTGACTTACTGTGTCAGCATACACAACTTTAAAAGCTAAAAACCCAAAATTGACCAAACTGTGGTAGTTGTTGTGTTTTCGTGGGGAGATCATAATTATGAGAAATAATTAGAACCCGATTTGAACTAATAGTTGTAAACATCATGTCTTGGTTAAGGATTTAGGTAACAAAAAATGAATCAGCTACATAATATATTCAAGGTATCACTGATACACATCACTTATATAAATTTTTGAACAATTAGGTCCATGAAACACAGAAAATCATCAAATGTTACTGTCAGTCCACCAGTAAATTTTGAGAAACGAACTAATGTTCCAAGGATAGAAACCAAAAATTTTTCAATAGCACCGACATCCTATACAAACATTTTGCACAATCACTTGCTCCCTTCGCGTTACTCAGTGCAAACTGCTAAAATTATACAACTTCAGAACTCACTGCTCCCGAACCACAGGTTCCAGCTCATCACGACTCCCGAGCGTCCATCAGAGAACGAGGATTCGAAAGTGAGCCGTTTTAAAAATTGAGCAACAACAAAACTTCATCTTATTTCCAGATCCATTCCGCAGAGTCGTGGAACGTGCACGTGCTGGAAACCAGGGAGCATTGGATGATGCTGAGCGCCAAAGACAAGCGGTCGACGAGAATCCCGCGGATGTTGGAAGACGGAGAATGCGTTAGTTTATAGGGAAAATGAAGTTTATCACCAATCAATTTTTTTGAGTCTTCAATTGGGACCGCGATGCCGGACTTCAGATCCGTGCAAGAAGATTGGAGTTGGAGGAGAGGCAGAGGGCAAGAAGAGCGGCTCAGGGGGCTCCGCCGGCTCCTCGAGGAATTCTGAGAGACCGGAGGCCACCATGAGACGACGTGGAATTGAGAGGTTCAAGGACGAGTTCGACGACCAGATGCGGGATGATTTAGGATTGGATGAGGAGAATTCCAGAAATATTGGAGGATGCGGAGAGATATAAATTTTTATGTTTAAAGTTTCGTTTGATTTTTAAATTTCAATAAAAACTATTGATTTCAATGACTGTTTTCAGAAATTAATATTGTCCATCCAAAAACTGTTGATTCAGTTCAATATCTTTGCATTCTTGTCAACCAAGAGGAGTTGTTTTTCAAGATGCTATCAACTTTTTCAGGTGTATTACTCCACATTTCGACGTCCAGCTCAACCCAATCCAGGAAAACAGTTGCACTTCAGTTCGACTTCGTCCCATTTTTGATCAACACCCTTTCACGACTGGATGACTTTTCGCATTTTTTCACTATGAACTATGAATTTTTCTCCGAATAAAAAAGTATCAGGAAAGAATACTGTTGTTTTTCAACGAAGGTCCCTCAGAAGAGTGAAAATAAACTGAACATTGATTGTGCAATTGTTTAAATTTCATTGGTTTTCCTGGTTTATGATACAAAAAGTTTCTTTAGAAATTTGACCCAAAACAGAAATGGGAAGGTCGAAGAGTTCATGAATTTTTCCACTTATTGTTTTTAGTTGATGCAAAATGCGTGTTCCCCCTCATCAATCGGGGTTCATGACCTCGGATGCCATAAAAAAAATGCATGTGTGCATATAACCACTCGCGAAACAAACAAAATCTGGCTCTTGTCCTTCCATCCGCTCCTGAAAAGTATAACACAACCGATTTTTCCTATACTTGCGCGACAGTTAGAATGATGACGAGTCATCGCAACTCCACATAGGCCGTTTCTCCGGCTGCGTCTCGCTCACTGCTCTCTATCATCGCATTTGAATCGTTTGTCACAACGATGCAAATCGCGGTGTTTTCTGCTGTTCTTGACTTTGAACTGGCTAGTATTCTTTGATTATTTCTAATTTATCTAATATTTCTTTAAAAAAAACATAAAACGTAAGTTCTGAACGAAATTTCCAACACACTGGGTGCTCACCTTAAATAGTCAGAAAATCGATCCAATCGAAAAATATTTTCCAGTGGTTTCTGGACTAAAAAACTTAAATACAACTCTCAAACGTTGAAATTTCAGGTGCTCAAGATGGAAAAAGAAGAAAAAAATCTTCAACAACATCGGAGACGACATCATCACGGAGAGACCGATTTGGAGTACGATTGGAGCAGGAGAACAGCGACGGGAGCAACTGATGCTATAAAGAAGGAAGCGGCAAAGAAGACGACAGTCTTTTGTTGAAAAAGACAATGAGAAGTTATCAGTTAGTTTGATTCTAATTTGTTGTTGTGTTGTGTTTGTCCATTTCTTAATTGTGTTTTGTGGTTCATAAGCGTCTGATAGCTATAATTTTTAATTCGGATGCTTATGGATCATGTCTATGTTTTACAATTACTCCCTTTTTTCCTGTTCAACACCCTCATCTTTTTTCCTAGTCGTTAGTTCTCCTAAACGTTGTATGATTTGCCGATGTGACGTTTTTGAAGTAATTTGTGAAGAATCAGATGAATTTGTTAAATTTTCCATTGAAATAAAAGTTTTTAATAAAGATTGTTGTTTCCAATGACTGTTTTTAAAAACTTTTTTGTCCAGCTGAAAACTGTTGATTCAGTTCAATATCTTTTCATTCGATTTTTCAGGTATTCTACATTTTGACGTTGAGCTGAACATGATCCAGGAACTTCAGTTTGAATTTGTCGAATTCTCGTTCAACGTTTCTTTTTTCCTGACTGGATTACTATTAGTGTTTTTTGACTTTGAATGCAGTTGCACAATGTTTTTCTCGAAATAAAAATATATTATGAGAAAATGTTTCCTGTTTTTTTCTAAGAATGCCATCTCAAGAGAAAAAAAACTTAGGCAGGTTTTCAATTTTTCAAAAATCGTTTCCAGATTGAGATGCAAGAAATGGAATTACTGTAGGAGGATAGGCTGAAATCTGAATCGACTAAGAACAGAAACAAAAAGAGTCACAACTCATGTTTTTCAAATTTCCCCTCAGCAGTTGTTGCAGAAATTTGGTTTCCCTCTTCATCCACCTCCGTTCTTAGTTATTTGGTGTCAGTCATAATATGATCATCATTTTCTTTTTCAATTTTCAGTTTCTCTCCATTCCGGCATTCTCACACCAGCTCCTAGTTTTAGTGTTTTGTTTTCGCCTCCGCCACCCGATGATTCAGAGGGAAATTTGCATATTGGACGTTTCCTTCCACGTTGTCATGTTTCTCGCATGGTTCTGTCTCATATAGCAGCACACATCAGTTTATTTCATAGTATTCCGCTCTCGTCGTCTTTCTTTTTCTGGCGCTTCTGGATTGAGCTGCCTATTCTCCATGATTATTTCTAATTTTATATGTTTCTCTGAAAACATTCCTCCATAAGGTGGGACATTAGATAAATCATTAAATGCCGATGTTTCGAAAAAATATTTATGAAACGTTGTTTTATCGCTACTGTGAAGTCAGATGATTTTTGTTGTAGTGGCTGGTTTTTCAAAACCCTATTTTGGATTCACTCTGAGGTCAAATAAATAAATTGATCTTGTAGTAACATTATGACTAGTTTTACAGATTCTCAAATTTCCAAGTACAAGGATTCTCCCCACGGTACTGCCTGCCAATCGACGAAATGTTCAATTAATTTTGTAAATTAATTTTATTTTATTTTCAACGAACGATACTGCCTAACCATTGATCAAATCAATAAATGATTGAATATTAAGTTTGAGTTGAGATTTCGAGTAATAGCAAACAGTTAGTTTTTGAAGACGACTCCAATATAACGTGGGTCCCAAAAGGAATCGGAAGCAAAAAAAAAAGTATTTTTGTTTGGAATTTGTTCAACAGATGGAATTGAGACTCTGTATTTTTTCGACATTTCGGGAGAAGAATTCGCATATCCAACAGATTGTTTCCGTATATCTAATTGTTCTGAGCCATTGGGAAATCGGTAATCAAAGGAAGACCGAGAAGAGTGTTGTTGTATGGTACCATTCACTTTTACATGTCCCGTTTAGTTTTGAATATCGTTTGTTGTATTTCTCTAGAACGTAAGCAGAAGTTGTTTCACAAATTTCTATTCTTTCATTATTAGTAACGTTGAGAAATTGCCTGTGTGTATATGACGACTTGAGAAACGTACAACAGCTGGCTCTATTCCTTCCACTGGTTCCAAATGAAGAGTATCGCAACTGTGTATGTCCTGTCCTATACTTGCGCAACAGTTCGAATGTTGAAGAGGTCATCGCAACTCGGCCCAGGCCACTTCTGCGACTGCGTCTCCCTCACTGCTCTCTATCATCGCATTTGAATCGTTGGCCACAACGATGCAAATCGCAGTCCCTTTTGCCGTTCTCGTATTTGAACTAGCTACAATTTTCTGATTATTTCTAATTTTTATTGATACTTCTTCAAAAGATAACAGAAAAGTAAGTTCTGAACACAATTTTCAATAGATTTCAAGATTGAAAAACACGAAAAATTGATTCAAGTGTGAGGTTTTTTTAACGATTTTGGTGATGTTTTATCGTTGTGAGCATTTTCGAAATTTTCGTTGCTTAGATGTTTCAAAAAAAAACTATGGAAACGATGTTTATACCAGTTAAAATACTACACTAACCTGCAAAACTTTTCAGAAGGTCCACAGAAAGCCGCATGAAAATTCCACCTCGAGAAGATGGCCACTTTGGAAGCCAAGAGCAACTGGGAGGAGAAGAAGCAAGCCGCCATCAAGGACGAAATGTTCACCAAGCCCTGACGGTAAGTTGATTCACTGTATGTATAGGGTGTTTTAAAATTAAGTAACTACATGTAACTTCAGTTTTATTGACATGACAAGAAAAATTCATGACAAGAAAATTTTCTGAATATTAGTTTTCCCCAAAAAAGGCAGTTTGAGACACCAGTACTGATTTAGCTCGAAGTGTTTCTGCAGCACAAGCTCCTGCATCACAAGACCCACCAGGAAACATGGAAGAGGATGGAGCGGATGAAGGAGAAGAAGAAGCTGTCCAAGATCTCGATCAGGTAGGAAAAAAAACTGGAATACAGTAACTCGTATTTGATTACAGAATTCTCCGCCTGCAGCGCCAGAGCAAGAAGTGCAGAAGGAGGTAAAAGAGCTGGTGGCCAGCAAAAAAGAAGAAGGAGAGCTCGAGACCGTCGAGGAAGCGGAGCGAGAAAGGGTAAGATTGATAAGAAGACATGCTTGACTTTATATTTTTGTTACAGGCCCGAACAGTCATCAGGGAAGCGGTCCAAGAAGCCACAAGAGCCATCAGAGCCCAGACTGCGCTGGACCAGAAAAAGGAGAAGGTTTTGAAAGAGGAGACGAAGCGGTTGGAAGATGAGGTGGCCAAAAGAAATATGGTAAGAGAGAGATGAGATACAGTAACCAGCAACACTTTTCAGGAGTTCGAAGCAGAAAAAGATGCCGACCGCAAACTCCACTGAATGGCGCAACTCCTCGACTAATTTTTTTGTTAAATGATGAACTTTGAATAAAATTGTTGATTTAACTGATTGTTTTTTCACTTGCCTTGTCCAACTGGAAATTGTTGATTCAGTTTAATATCTTTGCATTCTTGTCGACCAAGAAAAAACTTTTTTCGAAATTGATATCGTTTTTCAGGTATTCTACATCCCACCACGATGTTTATCTGAGCCCGAGAGAAACACACAGTTGCTCTTCAGCTTGGCTTTGTTCAATGTTTGATCACCGTCCTTTCCTAACACACTTATAGTGTTTTTAGACTTTGAATGCACTTGCAATATGTTTTTCTCCAAAATAAAAATATCATGGAAAAATACTTATTTTCAGTAAAACAAAATTAAATGAGATATAGATTGTGCAGTTGTTCGCCTGCTTTGTAATGCAACAAGTAGAATTCATGTAGAGAATCGACTACAAGCAGTATTGACCTAAATTTTCAAGGAATGATATGCTTTGAAGATACTTATGGAACTGAGACTCTGCATTTTTCGACACTTCGGAAGGAAAATGGTCATATAAAACAAATTGTTTTCCGCATATCTAATTGTTTTCCAAAAAGTGAGCAGGAGTTGTTTCACAAAATTCTATGTTTCTATCATCAGTGACGTTAAAGGATAGCTGCCCTGTGAGCTTGTATGCATATGACCGCATTCGAAACAAACAGCAGCTGTCTCTATTCCTTCCACTTGTTCCAAATGAAGAATAACGCAACTGTGTATGTCCTGTCCTATACTTGCGCAACAGTTCGAATGTTGAAGGGGTCATCGCAACTCGGCCCAGGCCACTTCTGCGACTGCGTCTCCCTCACTGCTCTCTATCATCGCATGTGAATCGTTGGCCACAACGATGCAAATCGCAGTCTCTTTTGCCGTTCTCGTATTTGAACTAGCTACCATTCTCTGATTATTTCTAATTTTTATTGATATTCCTTTAAAAAAATATAAAAAAGTGAGTTTTAGACACGATTTTCAAAAAACGTCGAGATTGAAAAACACGAAAAACCAATTCAACTGGAAGGTTCACGCGAAAAAAATATTTGTTTCGTGAGATTGTAGTGCTGTAACACCGTTGTGAACATTTTTGTAATCCGTATGGTTGCGTAGGACGTGTTAAGAAGAAAAAACTATGGGAAAGATGATTATACCAGATATATCAACCAAATACGATATAAAGAGCAAGACTTAGTCTGAACTCGTGGTTTCAAAAATGTCATTTTTGTGCACTTCTTGCTTTTCAGCCCTCCACCGACACCGACATCCAGCTCCTCTACCTAGGTCTCATCCCACTCATCGCCGAAAATCGTCCCGAATACCAGACGGTGATGGCCGAATCCGAGCTCTTCGCCCATCTACTCGAACTCCTCCCGAAGCAAAATGTGGACTCCAAAACCAAGCAAGCGATTGTCTCCGGCATCTCTTCCTGTGTCAGATCCTGCCCGACAGCCTGGGGGAAGCTCTTCGATTTAGGAGGCGTCGACAAGATTCAGAAGATGTTGGAGGATGAGGAGAGCCACGTGGTGGTGGCAAAAGCTGCTCATTTCTTGTTGGCTTGCCACGAGACCCTCATCGATCCAGTTCTCCCGGCCATCAATCATCGGAAGGAGCTGGAGGCGTCAATTCTTCACGCCTACGCCGCGCTCCTCCGAAGGGTTCCCGAGCACCTCGAAGGAGAAGAAGCAAGCTGCCATCAAGGACAAAATGGTGCATTGGGCAAAAGAACAGAGCAAAAGAGGGTAAGAATTTCGATCACCAATCCCAACCATCCCCCATTTTTACAGCAGGCGGCTCACCAGGAACAAGAGACTGCTGACGACAGGCTGCACCAACAAATGGAAAAAGACGCAAAAAGAGTTCGTCGTGAGGTAATACTAGATTTTGATACTATAAATTTTATACGGAAACAAAAACATTTTACAGGAGGCCGAGATTGAGGAGGAAGCTCAAGCAGCCCATCGAGCCCGTGTTGCCGCTTTGGAGGCTATGAAGAAAGAAAGGAAGAGAGCTTCAAGACCACAGGTATCATCAAAGACTAGGTGAAAAAAATCGCATTCTGTAATTTTCAGGTCCAACAAGCTCCACCCCAGGCTCAAGCAGCTCGGCAGGCCCCAAGTCGTGCTCCAAGTGCACCAGCTCCATCTGGTCCGACCGTTCCAGCTGCCACTGTCCGTGCTTCCAGATCACCAAGAGCAGGAACTCCAACTTTCCGCCTTCGTTCGAGGACAGTTGCTCTGTTGCCAGCTGCACCACCAACTTCTCTCAATGCTCCAACATGAATTTTAAATAAAAATTGTTTATTTCATTGACTGTTTTTTTTTTACTTGCCTTGTTCAACCAAAAACTGTTGATTCAGTTCAATATCTTTGCATTCTTGTCCACCAAGAAAAACTTTCTTTTGAAATCGTTATCGATTTTTCAGGTAGTCTACATCACACTTCGACGTTCAGCTAAACCCGAGCCAGGAGCAGAGTTGCATTTTAGCTTGGCCTCGTCCAATTTTTGATCAAAGTACTTTCCTGACTGGATTACTTAGAGTGTTTTTTGATTTCGAATGCACTTGCAATCTGTTTTTCTCCAAAATGCTAGTATCATGAAAAATACCGATTGCGTCTTGCAGTGGAATAAAAATTGAAATGGGATATTGATTGTGCAGTTGTTTGCATGGTTTATAGTACAACAAGTAAAGTTTCTGTAGAAAATTGACTACAACCAAAATTGACCCGAAACAAAAATGGAAAGCTCAAAAAATTCCAGTTGTTATATTTCCTCATCGGCAACTATTGCAACATTTTCGTTTTGCTCTTCATTCATCGATGTTTCTGGTTGTTCATTTTAGATTAGGAACGCTAGGAACATAAGTTTGTTTTTCTCTTTTTGCAGTTTTTCTATAAATAGGCATTCTCACCCTAGTTTCACCGTTTTGTTTTCGCCTCAGCCATTCGATGATTCACTGGAAAATTTGCATGTTCGACTTTTCCTTCCACGTTGTCCTGTTTTTCGCACGGTTTTGTCTTATATAGCAGCACACGGTCAGTTTCTTTCATAGTTTTTAGCTCTTGTCGTCTTTTGTTTTCTGGCGTTCCTGGATTGAGCTGCCTATTCTCTGTGATTATTCTAAATTTTACAATTTTCTTATGATGAGTTCAAGATATATGAAAATTTCGTTGTAACATTATTGCTTTACAGTTTCTCAAATGTCAAAAAAGAAGGATTCTCCCCACTGATTCTGCATGACCATGGACGAAACTGTATGACGATCGATGAGATGCACAATTCTTGTTGTAATTTGATGATAGTTTTTTTTAAATATTAGCTATTGTATGAATTATGAAGAGATCAATAAATGATTAATTTTTAATTTTGAACTGAGTTTCCAGCAGTTTTCAAGCAATAATAGTTAACCTTTGAAGATGACATCATTACAAACTGTATTGAAAGAAAGAAAAACAAACAATTCCCTTTGCTTGGGATTTGCTCAACAGGGGAAATGAAAACTCTGCATTTTTAGACTCTCCGTACAACAATTTGCATATCAAACAATTTGTTTTTTGCTCTACATATTAGCTCTATGTCAATGTTCGCAGTTTCGTCCCATATGATTCAATTCTCTGATTTTTCAGTGGATCAAAATAAGTGTTAAAAAAAACCTAAGTTTTCGCTTTTCTTGTATAGTTTTTCTCGCAATAAAAACCATGTTCCTTTCGACTCGGAATCACTCGAAATCTTTTGAGATTCCGAGTAATTTAGTTTATTTTTTCCAAAAATTCTCTAACAATCTGTTCTTTGCTACATGTGATTTTCGATCAACGCCCTTCCCTGACCGGATACCTCCAGTTGTTTTCAACTTTCCAGGTTTCCTACAAACCTGTTATTTTCCATCGAGAATACAATTCAAAAATGAGAAGTTTATTTCATTCTACACGATAACGACAACTTTGACATGATTTAAGTACAAGAAAATCTGGGAAGTTCATGAAAAAATAAAGTGAAGACACGTAAAGCCATGAGAAATTTGGGAATTGAAGGAAGATCAGGGAGAAGTTGATTTTTGACAAAAAAGATAAATTTTGTATGAAGAGAAGAAATTTGTACATATACAATTTTTACATGTCGTTTTTACAGGTACCATTCAATTTTGATTATTGCTTGCTGGACTTTTCCAAAACGTAAGCAGGAGTTGTACCACAGAACTCTGCTCCCTCATTGTCTGCAACATCAAGAAGAAGCTCCCGGGTAAGTGGGGAGTTGATGAAGGAGAATTTGGAAAATGCGATGTCCTGAAATTATTTGGTAAGCGATGTTGCTAAGAATGAAGGCTGTTGGTACCTTCGACATTGTCGATGGGAGAATATAACATCGATTTTTGGCTTCGATTTTGAAAAGGATGACTTTTTTGTGCCCCACAATCATCCTCTTGACGTTGGAATTTGTGACCTGGAAGTCAAGATTTTAGTACGGTTTTTGATCAAATTTTCAAAGGAGAGGGGGAACTCAAAAAAGAATTGTTCTAAAATTACAAATTCATGTACCTCAGGTGGGTTCGAACCCGGGGTCAGTCAACTTCGGCTCTACGAAAGCGGAGTTTCGTTAGACAGTGAACAATGATGAATCCCTGCCGTTGGACGTTCAATAGGATTTTTAGGGTTTTTTTCCGTCAACTAATTTTTACTTTAGGCTAATAATCCAAAATTTATGACCACTGTGTTCCGCGATTTTGAAAATTCGGATAGAATATGTTCTTTGCTACGATTTCTGATCGATACACATACTTACTTGGCTGGGTAACTCGAATGGTTCATAACTTCCATGATACATATAACTAGCAATCAGCAACGTCAATCCTGCCGAAAAAACTGCTATCAATAAAGCAGTGATAGTCAAGTAAAGATATCCACAATCCTTGGTCTTTGATTCGGAGTGATCCATCTAAAAGTACATACATTGGTTAAGATAAAAAGAAAAATCATCCCATACCTGATTTGTTTTTTGATCACTCAACCGTGATAATCAAAAGAAAAATGTTTTGGAAAGAGAGCGAAAATGAAGCTATGACAGTATTCAGAATTCAGGCAAAATGACAATATCTGTCACTTCTTTTCTCAAAAAAGTTCTAGGTTAACTCCGCCTGTGAAATCAAAGTTTTCTGGTAGAAAGAAGTCGCCGCCCATTCAATGACCGACGTCTTTTCTCCGTCTCTTCGCCCGATGACGACTTCTGGGATGGTCAATAAACACAGAGGCCAGTGAAAAGAAAGTGTGTAATGTAGCGCCCGAAGAGGACGATGCAGACCATTGTGGCATTCTCTAAGTTTCTTAGAATCGTTTTCTATTTTTTCTTCTCTCGTACCTTTTTCTCAACTGTTTTCCAGCGCAGTTTTCAGTACAGTTCACCTTTTATGGCATACCTTCCTAATGAAGGACAGATAGAATTATTTCGTTTTGTTTTGACCGAAAAAAAACCTGAATGCTGGGTGGGTTCTTGATGGGATTTGAAAAGAAGATTGAAGGGTGATAAACATTTTTCGGGCGTCCGAACGATTGAAGAATATAACTGTCCTCTCTGTCTTCGTATTCCATTATTCCTTGTCTTTATCGTCAGCTGACGAACATCGTTATTGTGAACTGATCAGTCATACGACAGACCGAAAGATAAATTGAGAAATTGATCATGTTGATGTATCGCACCCGCATTCGGGATATCAAAATAAACTTCTTTCCTCGTTTCAAAGATTTTTGTCGTTAAGGAATTTGAGATCTTGATGTTTTTATGGGTATCTATGATATGAATTTCCCAAACAAGGGTTGATGATTGAGACGGTTGGATATCCGTTTATCCATTGCAAGAAGATAAAATTGAAAGCCATTTCAGAGGGAAAGAAGGGGGCTACAGAAGATACACAATCACACTACAGAAAGTGAAACAGACATAAAATGATGTGGGAAACTTGATGTTTCAGACCTTCAAGAATAATGGGAACAGAAGAATCTTGTTCTGAACTTTGAATTTCAGACAATTAGGGATTTATTGAAAACCGAACATAAACTAATACATACCAGATTTTTACCTGGGTGACAGTAATATTTTCACAGAATAATGGTATTTCAGCAACGTTTTGGATCTTCAGATGCCCAACTTGAGAACGGCATTCTCCAGCTACGTCAGATATGATAAAAGCGATAAAAAAAGACAAAATTTGAAAAAGATGTCGTGGAGAAAGTGATAAAAAAGGTTTCGTAATCTTAGAGAGAATCGCATTGCTATTTTTAGGCACAAGAAAGAGATATCGTTATCCGACGATTGACACAGAACGCCGTTCTATCACACCAAGAATTGATTTCTATTTTTTGAAGTTGGTGAAGGAATTTAGATTAGTTGGAAACGAGATATTTGATGTTTTTGTGAGAAAAATAGTTAGAGTCGAATTCAACGGAATGAGTCCAAAGACATATTGTTTCTAGGATGTTACAGATTGTCTCACTTCTATCATTCCATCAGAAAAATAAGCTACCTAAAAAAGCAAAATTCTGGGTATTTTGATACACAGGTTACAGCGAGCCATTCACGAATTTTTTTTGGAAATTCCTAGAAACGATTCTGACCCTTCCTAGTGTTTTTTTCTTTTATACCAAAATGTCGTTTCATTAAATTTAACGCTTTGTTTCTGGTCAACTGTCTCAAGCTACAAAAGTTTTGATGATAGGCTTTCAATCGAAACAACTACCATTCCATTGAGATCTAATATTTTGTTAGAAGCTGTTGTACCTTTTACTAACACATTTCTCAGATTTCGTCAGAAGTTTTATTTCATTCCAGGTTTTTCATTACCTATCACGGTTTCTCTTCTCGTGTGGACCGCTTTTCTTCCTCTCGCCGATTTTTGAACAATACCCTAGAAGACTTAAAATTCATAGTTATCAATCATGTACAGGCATGTCCATCCTTGTATTCTTGGTCTTCAAATTACCAAGAGATCATGTAACAAAAAGTCACAACTGATACTGATTTTTTTCTGATAATCATCGACCCTGAAGAATACGTGAGTGACCCGGAAATTTTTCAACATTTCGAAATTCCTTTTTTCGAAAACACCCCACTTATTTTTTCTGTCTCCGTAATTTTCTTTGTTCTCATCTCCCACATTTGACCAAGACGCCATACTTCTAATTTGGTCAAATCATTTTTCACATTTTTTTCGTTTCAAGCGGTCATTAAGAAATGACCCTGCTGCCAGTTTAAACCTTCTAAAAACCGGTCGCTTTCGTTTTTGAAGCAACCAAGACGTACGATGCCCAGTGTTAATGTTTTGTCTTCCTCGAATACCGCGGAATTAAAGAAACGCCACGCAAGAAAAAAGTTGAAAGACGAAGGAGGAAAAATGTCAGAAAACCCATTATTAATTTATCATCATCATCATCCTCATCAACTTCATTTTCTCTATTCCAAGTATGTAATAAATTATCATGCGACGTGATGATTGTTGGGGAGGATTTGATATTTGTGAATCTGCTGTCTGCAGGGTCTCAGAATGAGTGCATACCGATAGTATGTGACGACAAGGATTTGTTGGGCAAGGATGAAGAGGATCGCAAAAAGAACTCTAGTGTTGAAATGGGTGATTTGGGTAAGGATCAACCAGGATAACGCATATGACAGCATTGTGAAGAACCCACATGACAAAATGGATTTCACTTTGACATCCACTCCCGTTCGAAGACGTGTATAAGTTGAAGTTAAGATTGCTGCAGTCCATGCCTGAAAACATCAAAAAGATCAGTTACAGAGAAAAATCTCCAAAAAAATGACTCACTGTATTTGATGTGAAAAATACCCAGGCAGGGACGGGATGGGCTGACTGATGGGCAAGTTTCATCGAAAACCACACCGAAAATAAGTAAATTGACTGCGAAACCATGTGAGTCTCCAAATCGGACACAGAATCGGTAGTCATGTTCACCACGAAATGTTCTAGGACCTAAAAAGAAATCTAACGCAATTGGATATAAAATGGTAACTTACCGCTTTAATAATTAATAGGACACATATAAGTAAACAGTTAATACCTGCCAAGGCAATACATGTGTCTACATCTGCATCGGATCCTTGCTCCATTTCTTTTCTAAAGAACTTTGTCGTAGATCAAAATAATTCAGACACTGAATAATCTTACCTTGCATCTAACCACTGCCAATTCAAATCGAAAAGTGGATAGGTCCACCATAACCAAGGTTTTGTGGGTCCCATCGTATAATGAATGATATCGGGGTCCACCAAAAACCGTCCGTTGTTCAAATAATACATCCCGATATCATAATTGAACTTTGCGGATAATGTGCTCATTGTGAAGTTCTCGCAAGTCGGTTGATTCCCAGTAGGGTCGTACATTGGGGAAAATTTCAAATCGTGGAAGTAAGTGTTAAGGAATCCTTGGTCGCCGCCGTCATAAGACTCGGCTGTTTGAACATGTTGAACCATGTCGTGGAAAACCTGAAAATTGAGGGTTGATTATGATTTTTATTTTGAATTTTCATCAGTATCTGAGGTTTCATTGTTATTTTTTTTTTCAATTCACTAGACATCCAGTCTGTCAAAACTGAGGGTTGGGGAGGTGGGGTTGTTGCAGCTAGCATTTTTGGTTTTTTTCGAACAGGTTTATTTTACGGCCAAAAATACTGACAGAAACGTGCTGACGGTACTGGCAGGTGTTTTGTTCGGTCGATTGCAGCGTATTTAAGAGTTTTCGGTTGTTTTGCTAGACACCGAAACATGGTGTAGCCAATTTTGTCAGTTTCTTTAGAACAATTTTTTTGGATTTTTTTGGAATTCAGGAAAAAAAGCGTAGTAATAATAAATGGAAAGTATTGATATTTCATTATACCATTTAGAATCTGTAACGCACTTAATATTCCGGATTCTCAAAACTTGATTTCAGAAAATGAAAAATCTCACTGTCTCATTTGTTTTCAGCACAAATACTCCTGAATTGAACATGTCCGAGTGTCGGAATACTGCACAAAATGATCCGCATTTGAACAACGTTGAGATATCCCTGGTTGGTAGAACATCCAAATCCAGATGCACTATCACATCGAATTCTGTCATCGCCCATAATCGGATTTTTGTGTACTGAAACAACAAACGTGGTAATCCTTCAGAAAAATTTGATTACCTGATACTTCCTAGCCTTGTGCGTTGCAATATACGGGGTATCAATTTTGGTGTCATTATGGACTATCACTCCTTGCGCTTTCAATTCACTTATTGAATAATCGGTGATATCTTGTGTGACAATAATGATATATGGAATTGATGAGTTCAACTTCCTCAATCGGTATGCTGGAAAACATTCTTTTTGCACTCAAAAACTGACGGGTGACCAAGTGCATTATTCACTTGAGCAAACATTCCAATGAATGGTGGCCGGCCCTTTTGTAAAGGATCACACAACAACTACGATGTGATTTTTGTGTGACTTTTTGTGGTCTCCGTTTATAGAAAGCATAGAACTCACCTAAAACTTTAGCTGGTATAAGAAAGTCATTGGAAGATAGAACTGAGACGTAGGCGTACTTTTGAGGAGTGACACTCTCAGGGAAACTGATCAAAAGTAGTAATCCTAAGATGTACGCATTCATTCACTCCTGAAATTTCGAAACTTATAAATGACGACGGTAAAAAAAACTACTTGAAAAAAAAGAGTCCAAGATTTTTCCGGAGTAAACAATTATTTTTCAATCTCAAACACAATTGAATAAAATCTCAGTGATCAACCCGATCAATGTCAATATCAATATCAAATTTTTCAAACGTTTTACTCAAAGCGAAAACATAAAAATAAGTGAAGATCAGTGCCAGAAAAGTTAAGAAAGGGAGCAAGAAGGAAAAAAAACGCGACACTGTTTATTGTCCGATACTCTTGTTTGTCCAGAGAGGCTTAACAAACTACAGGAAAAGATCAAATTGTGATGAATTAAACATGCTCTTTGAGTAGAATTTGATATTGATAAAAATAGAAAAGGGAGTGGGAAAAATGAAAAACAATACAAGTGAGCAGGGAATGTGATTACTCATTTTTTTCCGGTCCTACCTTTCTTCCAGAAAAACATGGTTCTTCTCCATGAAACAATCAGTTTGCGAAAAAAAATCAGCCTGATTTATGTGGAAGTTGACTATTGAATATTGATAATTTTTTTGAAACCAAAAAAATATTTTTCTCGCAAAAATTGTGAATCCCGAAAACTGAATGAAAACTAAGTTTTCCCTAATTCCGGAAAAAATTTCTTGGAGGCAGGAATTTCAAAGTCAAAAAAATGGGGAAAATAACCCTCCGAAACTTTCGAAAAAAATCAGCAATAATTTTCGAAAAATCGTGTAGAAAATGGGAAAAATACCTATGATGTGCATTATGAAAAAAAGTTCAAGTTTTTTACCGTTTTACTTTTCAAAATCAATATATTCCAAATTTTTAAACACAAATGTAAAAAAAAGAAGAAAACTTCGCGACAAAAGCACTGAGCAACGCGCCCGTCGTCATAGCAAAAGTGGTGCTGGACTTTGTCTTTCTGAATTTTTGAGCGCTCACTCGAAGCATATGAAATGAAAACATAATGAAAAAAGAAGGAAACATGCTCTGACTTATGAATGATATCAATGTAATGTTGACTCAATATCAATAGCAAGCAGTCGAAGTGTCAAACTGTGCTCTTGATAGCATGGTTTGTGATGACTGCAGTGCTTGATCACAACCTTGATTTTATGACCCTGGTGTACTTTGTGACCGACTGAACGTTTTCATTTTGAAGTCATAAATGGGTTTTCATGAAAATTTGGAACACAAAGTGTTAGGAATAGCAGGATGGGATAAAAGATGGGATCATTTTGAATGTGAAAAAATTAAAATCACAGAAAAGTCGAACTTTTTTTCTATCAAAACAAATGAAGTCGCAAAAATGATTTTTTCCGAGTTTATCAGATTCCAAATCTTGGAACTTTTTTTGATGTCAAATTACATTTCCACTCTTGAGCTCGATTTTTGATGGATAACGCCTTCACATAAATCCTTAATCAAAAATGTCTAGGTCCATTTAGTTTTTTTTGAATTCCCGGTAACCATCAATGTCTAACTATTCAATTAAATTTCTTGATAGAAAACAAGAAACTCATTAAATAGGCTTTACTTTCTTCAGAAATCAAAAACACCCACAAGATTAGTAGACATTTCAATTTGAGTTTCACACTAAGCCCCTCTTAATTTGAATTTCATTTTTCCTTTCTCTCCATTTCCTTTCATTTTTCTTCACCTCATGTCGTTCAACTCCTCTGATGTCCCTTCTACCTTATATTCTTTGGTTGATGAGCAAGGTGGTGGGATATTATCTCCATGGATAAAATATGCAAGATCTTCTGGGGATTATAGTATACTAGAAGAGTATTTGGATACAGCGGTTGGTAAAAACTCAATATCGAATCAGCTGAAAAATTAACTCCAGGTAAAGTCTTACTTGTACAATGGTGGAAAAGGGAAACTTGTACCGATTTCGCAACTTGTTACTATCCGGAACAAACAGAGAAATGCAATGTTAGGAGCGTTAAGAAGGAAGAAAGGAAGAGGAAAAAGTGGACCGAATATCCTAGAGCATATCGACCAGGATGCGTTGTCATCTGGAGATTTTTTGAAGGCATTGAAAGTTTTGGATGGTGGCATGATAAAAGGAAGAAGAAGTTTCAAGTATAGAGAGTTGGTCTGGGATATGGATCAGAGAGGTAACTTAAGAAAGATTTAGGATGCAAAAACTGAACTCAGGTCGTCTCGGTGAGAATCTTCTTCATGTTTGTATGCTTTTGAATACCGCTGATATGAATGAGTTGGTGAAGCAGATGACATATAGGTTTCCTAAAATTGTTAATGATATTTTTTTGTCGGAAGAGTATTACGGTAGGAATAGAAAAAGGAGAAAAATGAAAAATGAATTTTTAGGATTGTCTCCGTTACATCAAGCAATTGTTAATGAAGATTTGGAGATGGTTTATTTTCTATGCAGAAAAGGAGCAGATGTTCATCAAAGGTATAATTTTCAAAGGATGGAACCTGTTTTGATTTGTTTTTTGAGAATTTGGTGGATTTGTGAATTTCACAACAAAACTGAAGTTGCAGTCTCAAAAATTTACCAGTTTTTCCCAATATTCTACTGCATCACTAGATTTCCAGATGTTATGGCTCATTCTTCTGTGCTGACGACCAAAAAGCATCTAGAACAGACTCACTGGAACATGAATGGGTAGATTTGGTACAGAGCACTAAGTATACTGGGTAAGTTACACACACTCAGTACAAAAACTTCCATTGAACCGAACAAAAAAAACGCAAAAGATCATAAAGTATTTGAAGACAAATGTACTGGGGCGAGTACCCATTGTCATTCGCGGCGTGTACAAACCAAGTGGATTGCTTTCGGCTTCTTCGCGCAATGAAAGCCGATCCCAATATGCCTGATACCAATGGGAATACTGTTCTTCATTTGACAGTTATTCATGATTTGCCAGAGATGTTCATGTTGGCTGTGGAGCTTGGAGCTAATCTTCATGTTAGAAATAATCTGAAATTGACACCACTTGCTTTAGCGGCTAGACTTGCCAAAAAGCAGATTTATGATTTGATATTGGAGTGCGACATGGATATTTCCTGGAGATATGGACCAGTTGTCTGCAAAGCCTACCCGCTCAATGATGTGGACACTATCAATGAAAGCGATGGTTCACTGAACCCAAACTCTGTCATTGCAAACGTAGTTTACGGAGTGAGTGTTTGTTTGTCTTCATCTTGATCCAACCACACTACACGTGTTTCGTACAGGACAAAGTGGAGCATTTGGAGTTTTTTGACGGGCTCATCGAGGAAGTGCTGGAGAGCAAGTGGCAGACATTCGGCAAAAAACAACTTTTTATGTCATTAGCCGGGTATATATACTTTTTGGCCGTGTTCTATCTAGCGTTTATGACTAGAGACGCACATATTTTAGTGAGTAAAACAAAAAAGAAAAAGTTTGAAAAAAAGAGATGTTGAAGCCAACCGACAAAAATGAAGAAGAGGAAATGATAGAGGCAGATTACTCCAATTATACAGAACTGTTGAGTGCAGGATTGAGTTTGAGGGAGCATTTAGCAATTGCGAGACTAGCGGAGAGGAATACGTTACCAGCACATTGTCATCTTTGGGACTATTCTGGACCATCTCAACAGGTAAGAAATGTTCTTCAGGCTTCAAGGAAATAATGAAATCCAAAAATTTGTTATTCCGATTGATAATCAAATCTCATAGCTTGTTCTGAATCATAAAATTTTGGAGTAATACGTTTCAAGTTCAGTAGTGAGAATTTTTTTTTGTGGGTCACAATTTGTTATTTGTGTAATTGAGGAACTGAAGGGCAAGCTAACACATAAATTCAAAACCACGCAAATCCTCCCGTATGATTATGTTTGAGAAGGCTTTACACGGTTTTACTCAATATTTTTGGCAGTTATCGTGCAACTTGGTTTTTGAATTGTTTTTCTTCTTATAAATGAATTTTAGTATCTCCCTTAAATGACTTTTCAGATTCGTATGATAAGCGAAGTACTCTGTCTTTTGGCCGTTGTTGTTAGAACATTCAAAGATTGTATTGACGCTCAACGTACCGGATTCAATCGTTGGTGGAATTCCATTGTTAGTTACCTAAACGTTCTGAACATTTACTGATCTTCTGATATTTTAGAAAGCCTTCCCTGAAAAAGTACTGCACAAATTCTGTCAAATCTTGGTCATCTGCACTGTTCCCCTCCGTCTTGGATGTTATTTAGATGATAGTTTTCTAGTTATTGAAAACTTCATGGTCGTCTGCATCGTTATCATGAGTACTCTGCACTTTTTGTTCTATTGCAGGTTTGTCAAAACTTATATCTAGCTAAAATTCATGAAAAAGGTTTCAGAAGTTTGAAATTCGTTGGGCCATTCGTGTTGATGGTGTACAAAATCATAGTGAGAGACATGCTTCGATTCTTGCTTATATACTCGTTTTTCTTGATGGGATTTGCTCAAGGTATTTTTAATCTCGAAATTTTCCTAAACCTCAATTCAGCATTCTTCGTTATTTTCAAATCTTGTGAACGCGCTGAAATTGTCTATAGACAGATGCACAACTACACCGATGATGAGGAATATGTAGAGAGGTAGCCAATTAGTGATGTTTTATCCGTCATGTGAAGTTGTAGATTTGAAAACATCATGGAAGACGGTTGGGAAGCAGTCATGAGAATGTTCATTATGAGTGTTGGAGAGTTTGGAGCCCTTTACAAAAACCTTAATGAGTGTAAAAGTAGTATTGCTCCACAGTCAAAAGTAACTTGACTATTGCTGTTTGTGGAAAGTTTTTGGGATTATTTCAGGTCTTTTTCATCCTATTTGAGTTAATTGTCACTGTTATGCTTCTCAATTTGTTAATCGCCATGATGACCAGAACTTATGAGAAGATTGCGGAGACTGAAAAGGAGTGGAAGAGACAGGTAACGAAATTCTGGCTGAATGTTTACTCAATTAGAGAATTTACAGTGGGCACAAGTCATTCTTATGCTGGAACAGTCATCATCAGCATCTGAACGGTTACTTTCTTTGTATCGGTACACTCGGCCCATCAGATCGGACAAAAGAAGAAGAGCCTTTGTGGTGAAAGTAAAGTCTGATGTGAGTATTGGAAAGAAAATGTTCAGATGACACTCTATTAGTTTTGAAATGCATCAAAAAGCGATTTGTGTTGCTCAGACTTATTTTCACCAATTTCATATACATTTTTCTGCTGAAATCACGTTTTCCGGTTGGAAAACCAAGGCATTACAGATGAAATTCCCGCTTTTTTGATTATTCATCTTATTTTTTACTTCAAAAACTCATTTTCATCCATATTTTCTCGCAGGAACGACAGCAACCTCAATTCAAATTGGTACCACCCCGTGGAAAACCTTCCATTCGTCTGTCAAACAACAGTTCCATCCACGTTCTGCACGTTTTGTCGAAGAATCCTCAATAATCTTGATAAAGACTTACTGTTTCAATCTTTTTTTCCATTTTTTTCTTCAATAATTCCATAACTCCCAGTTTTTGCTTGCCTAAATTCACGTCCAATGAAACTTTTCTCTAACGACCATCCACTGTTTACACACTATTACATCGCATCGGCAGCGGGAAGCACGGAGAACGCGCAATGCTTGCCGGTTTGCGTCAACAATAGATTGGGAAATGCGCACTCCCAATGTTCGGACCTAATCTTGAGCAAAACCTGAATTTTTGAGCTTGAAACCCGAGTTTCATCAAGAAATTCATAGATATTCGAGTTCCTGATTTTTTTCTGAACCTTTACCATCCGATTTTCTCTCGATTCTCCGTATAGTTTACTCAAAACGGTTCTCTACTCAGTTCTTCAGTACTTTGCAGAATGCTCAGCCGCAACATTGTTGCTGTCCGTGGTGCTCACAAGGCTGCAGCTTCCACCACTGCTTCAAAACCTGTTGAAAAGGTGACCAAACTTGGAAATGGATTGACCGTTGCCACCGTCGACTCGCAGAAGCCACTCACACAATTGGTATGTTTTTCGACAAGTTTCCGGTATCAAATTGCCGTTTCAGGTCTTGGCATTCCGAGCTGGAAGCAGATACGAAAAAGCAAATCAAGCAGGACTCACTCACACACTCAGAAACTTTGTTGGAAGAGACTCAAAGGACCATTTTGGTAGTGCTATTGTTTGGTCGGCCTCGAACTACGGAGGAGTCGTGGTAAGGCAATGAAAATCGATAGACGGTGTTTGAAGGGGCCGCGCGCAATTACTTTGTGAGACGAGCTGTGTAAAAAAACTGATGAGATATGGGTTAAAAATTTCAATCTGACGAATAGTTTGATGGGGTCAAGAAAGAATGGCTTTCTTGTAAAAGCAAAGAAGTGTTGAACTCATGGAACAGTAGAAGATAATGAATTTGAGCGTGATTACTCTCAATCAAGTTGAGGAAAACGTTAACTGGACGCTCAAACAAAAAACAACACTCCGTTCTAGCATTAATTTTGCGTGTTGATATCCAATAGCACGAATAGATACAAAAAGTAGCCATTCACAATAAAATATGAGGTTATATGGAATAGTTGTGTGAAGTGCCAGCTTGAAATACGATGTGCGCTATGAAAAAATTATACGTAACGAAGTGCTTGGTTGAAAATGGCAACTGAACAGATTGTTGAGATACAAACATGTGATGAATTGCATCGTCTAATCAAATCGCGGATTGTTTTGCTAGTCCGATGTAGTCAAAAAACGTGAACACCACGTGTGCGTTTATGAAACCAGTAAAGTTCTTCTAGAAATTTGTTGCAATAATTCTGCCGAAATGTGAGAATCGTTGATTTTCCAAAACAGTGACTCAGCTGAAATCCAGTTTGCGCTTTTTTATTCTTGTGAAAGAAACTAGGTCAAGTTTTGCTATTGCACCAAATGATATTCAGCTATAAAAGCATATAAATTTGATGTATACATTCATCTCCCTCCAAAAAAGGACGCGTCGTTGCTAGCTAACTTTTGCGAGTCAGAGAGCAACATTATGGAAGATTCACAAAAACTGTCATCCTATCAGATATTAATGCAGCTAAAAACTCGCGAAAAAAAGATAACATTTGCCAAACGGTCATCTATTGCCATATCTTTCGAAAATCGCAATAGGGAACTCTACACTCATAAATATTGATGCATTTTTCAGAAATCCTTCACTTCACGCGATCTTTTTGGAGTTTCCGTCACCGTACCACGTGATTCATCTTCATATGCTCTTCATGTTCTCGCCCAAGCTGCTGCCAACCCAGGATTCAAGCCATGGGAAATTGAAGATGTCCTCCCAACCATGAGAGCTGACAACGGATACAGAACTCCATATGACTTGGTTGTCGATCAGATTCACAAGGCTGCATACAGGTTTGTACTGTTTTAATCTGAACTACTTCTGAGTGAATATCTTTAGAAACGGAGGTCTTGGAAATTCAGTCTACGCCCCATGCTCAAAGATTGGAGCCATCTGCACTAACACTTTGACGGAGTTCGCTGAGAAGCACATCACTACTGGAAACGCTGTTTTGTTTGCCACCAATGCTGTTCATGAAGATGTTGTCATTTTCGGAGACAACTATTCCCCACTCAAAAACGGAAGCGCTGTAGCCCCATCATCAAGCCCATACAAGGTATTTGAGAGAAACATATATATTTATTCAGTGGAGTCGGATAACAAAAATATAAATAATATTGTGAAAAACATTATTTGTCTACCAACGTCTCTGGTAGCTTCCAGTTTGTGGTGGAGATGGGGCATCATATCCTCCGGATGGCTGCTCTGGCTTGGTTGGTGGTGGTGGTGGAACAGAGTAGGCTGGCTCAGCTGGGTAGCTTGGGGATGGGTAAGATGGGGATGGGTAAGATGGAGATGGGTAGCTTGGAGATGGGTAAGATGGAGATGGATGAGCTGGCTCCGATGGTGATGGGTATCCAGTGTCTGGGTTTCCTGGAGTGACTGGTGGCTCTGGTGCAGGTGGGGCACGAGTGGTTGGTGCTGGTGGTGCACGGGTTGCTGGTGGAGCACGAGTGGCTGGTGGAGCACGAGTGGCTGGAGCAGCAGTGGATGCACGTGGTGGTGGTTGTGGAGCGGAAGTTCCGGATGATGGTGGAGTTCTGTCGTCCTGTCTTTGTGGGCATGGGCAGTAGTTGGCGTCCTTTCCTGTAATTATTGAGGTGAGAGTATGAAAAGTTAAGAATATCACTAATGAAAATACATTTCAGACTCAATTCCTTACCTGGAGCTCCTGGCTTTCCAGCTTGTCCTGGCATTCCTGGGAAGGCATCGTGTCCGGCGTTTCCTGGTGTTCCTGGGGCTCCCTTTGGTCCCTCCTCTCCATCCTTTCCTGGCTCTCCGTGCTTTCCTGGGAGTCCAGTCTCTCCAAGCCATCCTGGCTCTCCTGGCTGTCCTGGTTGTCCTGGGAAGTAGGTGGTTCCTGGTTGTCCGTCTGGTCCATCGGTTCCATCGTATCCCTTTGGTCCTTGCTCTCCTTGGTCTCCTGGTGCTCCCTCTTGTCCTGGAGCTCCATCTTCTCCGGATGGTCCGGATGGTCCTTGAAGTCCTGGGAATCCTTCTGGTCCGGCTTCTCCGTCAGATCCTGGTGGACCAGCTGGTCCTTCTGGGCACTTGATGCATCCTCCTGGAATATCGTGGGTAGCAGCAAGAGAGATTCCGCTGGCTCCACGTCTTCCTTCATCTCCTGGATGTCCTTCGTCTCCACGTTTTCCTGGAGCTCCTGGTGGTCCTGGTGGTCCAGCTGGGCATCCTTGAGAGTTGCTGTCACAGTTGCACATTCCTGGGTAGACGAATCTCTTGTTACGGAGAAGGGATGGTACTGGGTTGGCAGATTCTCCGGTTGGAGATTGGAGAACTAGGAGACGGTCCCAGGTATCATCAGCAAGAACTTTGAATTCATCAACGCGTCCCTCAACTTCAGAACGGAGGTTGTTAATGTCCTGGACAATATGTCCAATGGAGCACAGAGCGGAGAAAACTCCGAGTAGGCAGACACCTGCTCCAATATAGCCAAGAGTAGACATCGTTGTGAACAATGTTGTGATTTGCCTCTCCAAACACTTTTTTATACATCTTCCTTCACAAAAACTCGAAAGCCCAAAAGAACTTGCAAAGACAGGGGGAGGGGTGGGAAAACCGAGAAGCTTAGAGGCGCAATTGATCGGAAAGAACGTCGCGATGAAAAAATTACCGGTTCTCGGCGCACGATATCTGTCGTATCGCCGACAGATGTGTAGCGGATATTCCGTGTACCTTTGGCGGTGAATGAAGGAAAAAAACTTGCTACTCACTTCCCCGCGTGAAGACTATCTAATCACTCATTTTGGAATTGGAAATAGAACGAAAAAATTGAAATGTCCTTCCGTTATCCGCTCCACTGTTTATGTTATCTATACTATCTTTTCTCACCTATTTTGACACCTTCCAGGGCGGAGAAGTGCGCAGAGATGCCGATTCGAAGTACGCTCATGTCATCGTAGCTGGAGAAGGTGCCGCCGGAAACAACGCTAAGGCTTTGGCCGCTCAAGCCGTGCTTCTCACTGCTCTCGGAAACTCTTCCCCAGTCAAGTAATTAGAAAATGAAGATGAACTGCGAAAAAAATATGGAAATTTTCAGGTTCTCGTCGGCCACCAACGGAGTCATCGGAAAGGCTGCTGGAGCCCATGGATCTGCTAGCGCCTTCCAAGCTGTCCACTCGGATAGTGGACTTGTTGGAGCCTACATCGTCGTCGAGGGAGCTCATGCCAACCAAGCCATTTCCAATGTTGTCGGAGCATTCAAGTCGCTGAAGATCGCTGATATCGAGGGTAAGATTGTTGCAAACCAGGAATCAATTTTCAAAACATTATACGTTTGGCGAGTTGGGCTGGGCCCTTCTCGGATTTTCCAATGCCTGGCCCGGCCCGAAGACCCGAGGAAGTTAATCGCGAACATCGAAAAAAATTAGAAATATGCCTAAATTTTGCGGCAACGGCTTATATTGGGCATTAACCGAATAGTTTTGGGTTTTCGAAGCATTCAGCACGGTTTTGATGAACTCACAAAAAAACTATTTCAAATTTTCTCGACTGCCGGGTCGGACTCGCCTAAGATTTCACAAGTATGCAAAGAATTGAGAAACGTTCTACATAGAAACCGCTGCACATAGTTGTAGAGCCAGAAAAGTTCATTGTTCTCATAAAGTCTCTCTCGTGGCACAGAGAAGTCAAAATCTGTACGAAAAACAGAAACCTACTGTCCAAAACATACATTATGCTTTTTTCTGACTTCCCTTGGTCCCCAAATTGAATACTTCCAAGCTTTCCTGACTGACATCATGCTCTAATGTGACGTAGAAACCACATGAAACTGCCTGTCATAAACTCCATTTTCTTAGCGTAAAAACCCAGCCTGAAAAAACAATACAGGTGCAATTTCCTATAATGCACCGGCAAAACACTATCATCTTGTTTCACTTATCAGTACTTTTTCAGCCGTCAAGAAGCAAGCGTACAACAATGCTCTCAGAGCAGCTGCCCACTCCGACAACTACGCCATTGAGAGAACCTCACAACTATTCCAGTCTCAAGACAAGTATATCGAGTTGATTCCAGGAGTCACCACAAGTGAAGTCGAAGCCGCCGCCAAGAAGTTGGCGAGCAAACTTTCGGTGGCTAGTTACGGAAATATTTCTGAGGTTCCATATGTAGACTCCCTATGAGCAAATAGTTGATCTGAATAATAAAGTAGTCGACTCTTCTTATTTTATATGTTTTTTATTCATAAGCTCGTTTATATACAGACGGTAAAGTGAAGGGGAAATGGGAATGGTACAATACCAACATCGAAAATTTTCATGGGAATAAACATTAAATAATAAAAACCAAGTCTTTGGAATTCAGTGAGTCCTAAGAAGGATTGAGCAGGAGGAGTGCGGGATAAAAAAGTGGTAGGGGTTGAAAGAAAGTGAATGGGATTTTTGCTTAAACAGAATATGGGTACATTAGATGAGCATGGGACAAACCACCGGGAAATCTCGTCATCGAGCCCGCAAATGACTACAAGTACATGAAATCGGGTGAACATGGGGTGGGAAAAACATAATTAGAAAATGCTATACAAGGAGAATGAAAACTATAAATAAAAACCCGATAGAAAAGCAGCATTTTTGAAATGAGCAATGAACATCAAATGGTGAGGACTTTCTTTACAGTGGCCAGATTTTGTTAGCAGTACAGACGACGTTATTGATCGCCATTCCGACGGAGGTCTGAAAAAATAAAGTTTACTAAACCAAACAATTAGGTATTTTATCGCTTTCCCATTTCCTGTACCGCTTCTTCTAATATAATATGTGGCCGGTTGATAAAAATTTATTTGTGTTATCTATTTTCACCCCCATCCCCTGTTTGATTTTCTGAACTCCTTCCGGAATGGGATGGCTAGACGACTAACGTCACAGATCACATGAGCACTAGTATTATTTTTATCGTCGCGGATTATTAGTTCAATTGTAACCGGCAACACAACCAGTGCTTGATTGGCTACGTTTTTTGTCTGCTCTTTTTTGTCTCCCCACTCTATTCCGTCATCCTTACCTGTAACATCTCCTCGCTGAACTTTAACACTTGAACACCATAAACGCTTTGAACCGCGGCGGCGACACGGTCGAGTTCCTTCGAGTAGCGGATGAAGATATAGTGAATCGTGTCGTCGCGGGTGACCAGGCAAAGAGCGGGAGAGCGGGTCTTAAAATAGCTCTCCTTGTCTTCCGGAGGATGGACGATAACGGCTTGTGAGATGGCTCTTCTGTCGATTTGGCTCAAGAGTCTCAGAAAACCATCGCTCCAGAATCGCTCCCCTTCCTGTACAAGAGCGATGGAGTGCTCGGTGAAGATGGCCAAACATGAAGCATAATATGGAGTCGGCGTCGGATTTTTGGTATGCATGTCCAATATCTTGCACCATTCTTTGAAGTCCATTGCTGAAGTGCACTCGAATTCGAAGATCCCTTCTTGTCCTTTCAATTGGAAGTGGGGTTCTTTGGATTCGAAGGTGGTGTCGCTGGAAAAAAAGAGAATTAGATTGAGATTACAAGATTAGCAATTTTCTAAATTGGTGGTTTGGTCGGATTGTTTGAATAGTGCATTAGATTACATCTAATATCCGAAAATGACCTTCAAGTGACATGATTTTGTAGACATCGCTTTGAAAATCTTTTTGACAATCGTAGAATATCGCTTCGCATGTCAACTAACAGTTGACCTTGTTAGCGATTGGAATGCATATTCTTTTCGACCCTCACTCACCATAGCTTCAGTCTTTTACTTCCTTCGATCTTACAAGTGGAATCTGTGAACATAAGGAATTCTCCGCCGATGGCAACACAGTAGTTTTGTTGTGTGTCAGCGGTGTTCTTCATCCAAGTGCCAACACTTGCTCGGAACAGATATCCAGCTTTCGTCCCCAGCGACCGGATCATCTCCATCTCACTCTGCTCATAATGCATACAGAGCAAAGATGCTTGCACGTCGAATTTCCTGCGAAGTTCTTTTTCTAGGTTCGGCTGGAGGAACGTCATGTAGCCGACATGGTCGTCTACAAGAAGCCTCGATGGAAGTTTGTGGGCACTGTGGTCAACAGCATTAATAATGGTGTTGACCACTCTGGCTCCACTTTCAAGTCCGGCCATTGCAGCGACGTACATGAAGAGGCTCTGGTCATCTTGTTCATTATTCTCGACAAAATATGGGAATCCTTTTTCCGTAGCAACAACGCAGAAGGACAGGTTGTCAATGCTCACCTGAAAAAAAAACGATTTTTGTTCAAACTCATTTTTGCCCGAACCCCGATGAAAAATTATGTTGTTTCCTTAACTTACTCTGAAAGTCTGGATTCTGTCGTGTGGCATGCGAATGAGTGGCATGAACATTCCTTCCGACGATGTGATCATCTCTGCAGTTCCGTTGGGAATTTGAACGTGCTTGAAGACGTACAGATTGAAGTTTGTCACTACAAGGAAACGAAGCTGCATTGCGTCGGTGTGGAAGTTCTCAAGAACTTGGTAGCATTCGACAATCTTCTCCGACGACCTCTCGAAGATGTTGATGGCGAGATTGAGGATGTCTCCTTGGCTCATGCTGAAAATAGGATTAGGTTTCTCGGCCACAGCATTATCTTCACTCACTGGTATTCGCCATCCTCCACTTTTATTTCCGGAATGTTTGTGTCGTCTGGTCCAACACTGGCCAAAATCTGGTCGATACCATCCGGATCCATTGACTCCAAATGGACACATGACATCTTTTTGGTCATAACATCCTCGAGCTTCTCCTCCTCGATAACTGGCTGCGATGGGCCTGGATTCTGCTGTGAGGTTCCTGCCTGGTTTTGAGCATTTGACTGATCAATCATGCGATAGTTACGTTGGCGCATGAGATCGTCGAGGACAACGCCTTGACTGAAATTGTCAGCGATGCCTGGTGGAATCTCTTCTGGCACGATGTTCGGCACGACTTCCTGAGACTCTTCCTTCTCCGTGATTTTGCGTTGGCGAGCTGCTTGGCGAGACGAGATCTGCACAGTGGCTGTTTCCACGACAGCGGCTGGAACGACCACGGGACGCATCTGGCGGGTGCTCTGTAACTGAACAAGGGATGAGAATCTGAATGTGACACTACAACTTACGTAGAAGGCAAACTGCACTGGTTGGAGACGGCCGATGAATTCGGTGATTTTCTCAAGGAGACCAGCGTTGCGGAGGCATGCATTGACATGGTAGTGCTTGGGGAGCCATCTTCTGAAAAGATCCCTATTTTTTAGTAAGCCCGTGTGTAACGCGATCCCAACTCACTTGTTCACTTCATTGTTCATGGCTAACAACATGAAATGAAGGGTCCCTTTGTTGAAGGACGCTTTGAGCCATCCGATACTCAGGAACCGGTCGTTAGCATCGCCACATTCGGCAATGAGCATCTTTTGCTCAGCTCTTGGGAGGAAAGTCTTGATACAATGCCAGTATGCACGGTCAGCGGTCAACAGTCTGCAAAATCAATAGTCATGTGAGGGTCCCCCCGCGGGTACACTCACCCATAAGAGAAGAAGGAGTCCATCGAATTGAACAGCTTTCTTCCATTCGGATTGTCAGCGTCGACCAGATCAGTTTCACGGGATACCTATAAAAAAAGTTGTCGATGAAGTTTTCGAGAAAATCTGAGCAATAAATCGAAAAAAAACTCACTTTGTTCACTAAATCCTCCACTAAATTTTGAAACTCTCCATGTTGATCACGCGAACAATTCGGCTGCTCGCGATATGCGTATGGTAGCATATGATACATGGCCAAATTACTGAAAAAATATATAAATTTTCGAAAAGAAACAAGAAGAAAGTGGCGAAACGTGAGGAATGCAAAGAGTGCGTCATTACTCCTCGGGTAAACCGTCCTGGCGCACTATTTGCGCACGCGTTGTGCGTCAGTCAGACAGTGGGGCGCATTTCTCGTCTTGTCTTATGTCTAGACTACTAGACTAGTGAAAGCCATCGGGATTGCGAAATCGCGCAGAGGAAGAAAGACAAGATGAAATAAAAGACAAGGACGTGGCAAACGAAGAAAGGAACAATCTTCAATAACATTGTCTAGCCGATTTCGAATCTTTTCAAAAACCTTTCGATTGTGAGCGCGAGAAAGAGAAACGAGAGAAAATATGAATAAAAGTGAGTGGGGGGGAGGAGGAAACTCGTGGAAAAAGATACGACGAAAAGCATAAACTATTGCGTCGACAACGGGGAAAAATCATTGAATAATGTTCTGATTCCCACTGGGAAACAAACAATAGTGTCGAAGGGGAGAGATGGGAAAGAAAGAGAACCACGTCTTTTTTGGGGGTGACTTTGCCCTCTTCTCCCCCTCTTCACATGATGACGTAGATGACGTGGAAGATAGAGAAGGCGGACAAAAAAGGACAGGTGTTGAGTTGTGTGTCCCCCCTATACTGATCTAATTTCCTTCATAGAACAGTGAGAAGGGGGAGATGATGTAGAGTGTGTCATCTGTAGCAAAAAAAAGGAATGAGAAGAGGCGGGCGGGAAAGAAGAAGAGATTCCTCTTGTGCACTTGGAATGTGTTGATGAAACTGGTTGGAAATCCGGAGATGAGCAGGAGGAGTGTTGGTCGTTTTCAATAAAGAGAAGCATTTGGAATGATTATTTTTCACGCGTGTGGTGCCTATTTTGGTTGGTTTTGAAAAGGATTTGGAAAACGAAATTGAAGGGATTGACGGAGAGAGTTTGAAGAAATCGGAGAGCTTTCTCGGAATGGAATTGAAATAGCAGGTGATCTATACATGAAGGATTTGGTTGTTTATCCGAGCATTAACATATATCAAAGAATCTAGATGTCTACCTTTCATCGATGAGATCAAGAAGATCAGATTGCACTCAGCCAATTGAATTGGGAGTCCAGAATTGGAACTCGCTGTATGCCCTTTTTAACCAAAACGGCACGTAACAAAAGGACTTTGATCTTATCGAAGAATCATGAACGAATGATTTATTATTGAAAAATACTTGGCTTATCTTATCTGTTTCAAAGTTTTTTTTTTCCATATCTCTCTTGACGATCGGAATACGATGTTGAAGAACAAAAATGGTCACATATTGCTGTCAGACATGTCACAAAAAAGACAAAAACAGTCGATCTCAGAGTGATCTTTTCTAAAGTTTAGAGAAGACGTGACTTTGTTTTTGCTAGAAGGGGGAAACAAAGAAACAATGTGTGTGTTCGATGCATGTTTTGACAGGTTGGAAATGAGAAATCGTTTTTTTTTTTCACTTTTTTGAGAAAGTCGTTGTTCTTTTAAAATTTACCTATTGTATAACCCGTATAGAACCCGGAAAAAATGGTTTGTATAACTTTTGTTCCGTTTGCCTGAAAGCATGAGAACAAAGCGCTGTATTATAAGAGCAAACCCGGCCGATACCTGTGAAAAATAATAAAAAAAGAGCTCACCTCCCCATTGTCTCCAACAATATTGAGTTTCGATCGAATTTAATTAAAGCAGGGACACCTCCACTTTCTGCTTTGTGCGAAGAACAATAGTTACCTGCAAGTATAACTGTATATTACTCGTTGACGCATGAATATTCATCGACACGATACGATTGGACTTTCGACTCTTTTGACGAAAAAAATGGGTATAAAGAAGCAAAAAGTGATACGGAACTGTTTATGAGTGCATTAAAAATATAGTAGGTGTGCGTAGCCGAAGTGAACATAAATTTTATAGTGCATTTTATTTCGGGCTCATAAAAGTTTCATTATCGGTAAGATCATAGTTCGTGGTGTTTTCATATGGGTAAATACTGTATTTCTGGAAAGGAATGATCGTATAGTTCAAAAAAAGAGGAATGGTTTTGATCTACAACAAACACAGGGGGAGGAAAGGAATAATATTCCATGGGAAATTTTTGATGTAGCCCTTTGTGAATGGAGGATGCACTGGGAAACCGCAATAAAGCAACGTCACACTACATATTGGAAGCTTACAATATTATGATTTTCTATATGAAAAGTTATGAGGGGACTGGACAAGAGAGCACTATTGAAAATGTGGGGAGAGAGGGGCTTTGATTTGGCATATGTTCTAAATTCATAATGAGTCAGACCCGGTGTCTACAGAACTGACACCGGATCATACGACTATTTAGACTGGCGCGAAATTGGCTGCTTTTAAATGTTCTGTCAAAATTGGGGGTGTGTTCTTACAACATGCTAGGTGACGAGAGAGAAACATTCAAAATTGACGGGGCGGGAAAGATTTGAGGGGCGAACGAGAACTAAGAAAGTACCCGGCGCTAGAAGACAAGCAAGGTCATCTTGTAATTCCGCCTCCGTAGCGTAGAAGGTTAGGCTTTTGGTGATCTGTCTTGAGTTCAGACCTATCAGATCTGGTATTTGTTACACAGTGACAGCTTCTTGAGTTCCGGTCTCCTTGAAAGGAATTTGAACAATTTGAAAAAAAAAAGAAAAATGGAATAACTAACATGCAAGAAAACTCTATGGGATAATCAGAAAAGAAGTTCCAATTTAGGATAAATTGGAAATCTTAAGTACTACGGTACACTATTCATTTGTATCCTTCTAAATGGAGGCACATTTTACAACATCTAACATGTGTATCCTGTTGTATATTGCCAGACACAAATTATGTTATCTTCCGTCGAAGTATCATCCATAAGTACCAATAAAAATAGTAATAAATCATTTCGACATTAAACTCCGTATCATATTCAAATTTTCCCATTCGCGGTGTTCGGCTGAGTCGCTACGCAGCTAAATGCGCATCTAACTAAAAAGCCGCGAAGGTGAGAAAATTTGAATATGATTAATCGATTCCTCACGTTTGAGCGCTGAAACAGATGTCAGAAGACAGAATAAGAAGTAAAACACAAGGTTTTGGAAAGTGAATAGTTTGAAAAATGCAACATCAGTTTTATCTAGCACATTTTATTTGGAAAATAGAAAATTTCGGAATTTTGAAAATTGAAGCTGGGATAATGATTGGATATAAGTTCAGGTCGAAGTATTTTGCATTGATTGTTCCAATTTTTATTATTTATTATATATTATTTTGAATTGGTTGTTCCAAATCGTGATGAATATTACATGTAACTCCACCGTTTTCCGATTCGCAACAATTGACAAGAAACCGATATGCTTTTGCTCAGATTGCTAATTTCAACAAATCAACATCGAAAACAAAGTTTGTTAAAGAAGAGACAGATTTCACCCGTTTCTTATACATTTTCCGAATTTGTTTGAAATGTGTATCATTCACTGGAGGGTTTCTTCAGATTCATAGTTATGGATTTCAAAATTTTTTGAAGAGCAAGACCCCAGGGTCACAAATCGAGAGCTCTAGTTTGAGAAGTTTCGGTTCCCGATAGCCTCATGTTTCCGACCATAGAATCTAGCTGATAGTGCTTTTGAAAACTCGCCAGAATGACTGAAGTTTCGAATCTACCAAAGGTGTATACTTTCTAAAAAATTCATATTCCTCCCACTTCGATCAAACCCATTTGTTAGATCACGTTTGTGTATTGAATAATCTTTTCCCTAATAATTGTATTTTTCTCGAATAAAATGTTTTTTTGCCACATCTACCAACTGTATCCTGTTCTCCATTATCAGATAAAAATCATATTATTTTCCATTGATGTATCATACATAAGTACCATTCAAAATGGTAATAAATTATTTCGACAAAAATTCCGTATCACATTCAAATGTTCCCCATTCGCGGTGTTCATTTGAGTCGCTACGCAGCGAAATGCGCATCTAACTAAAAGGCCGCGAATGTGAAAAAATTTGAATATGATTTATCGATTTCTCACGTTTGAGCGCTGGAATGGAAGCTAGAAGACATAATGAAAACTAGAATACGAGGATTTGGAAGACGAATAGTTTGAAAAATGTAACATCTGTCTTATCCATCACATTTTATTGGAAAATTTGAACATTTTGGGATTTCAAAATTTAAAGCTGTGCTTCAATTTGATTTTCAGGGACTAGTAAGTTTTGAATTTAAATTTGTTTAAAGATCGAAACCCCAGGGCTACGAACCCAGAGCTCTATTTTGGAAAGCTCCGATTCCCGATAGCCTTATGCTTTTGAATATGAAATCCAGACGGTAGTGTGTTCGGAAACTCGCCATACTGACTTATGCTTCAATCAAACCCATTTTTCAGATCGTGTTTGTGTCATGAAGGATAATTTCCCTAATAATTGTATTTTTCTCATAAAAAACATCATTTTGCCAAATCTACCATCTGTATCCTGTTCTTTATTATCAAATGAAACCCATGTTATTTTCCATTGGAGTATTGTGCATAGTACCATTTTATATGGTAATAAATCATTTTTATTTTAAACTCTGTAGTACATTCAAATTTTTCCCATTCGCGGCGTTCAGTTGAGTCGCTACGCAGCAAAATGCGCATCTAACTAAAACGCCGCGAAGGTGAGAAAATTTGAATATGACTGATCGATTTCTCACGTATAAGCGCTGGAATGGATGTCAGAAGATCCAATTATAAATACAAAATGAGGATTTGAAAAATGAATAGCTTGAAAAATGCACCATTAGTCTTATCTGTCACATTTTATTTGGAAAGTTGAAAATTTTGGGATCTAAAAAAATATGAAAAAGCCACGACTACGGAAAACTTGAAAAATGAGTGTGAGTTTGAGTCGAAGTATCTTGAATTGATTGTTCCAAATTGCGGAAAATATTGCAGATAACTCCTTTGTTCTCCGAAAGGCAGAAATTGAGAGGAATACGATATGATTTTGCTCAGATTCCTGATTCTAACAGATCGACATCGAAAATCAAGACCACAGGGTTTCAAATCCAGAGCTTTAGTTTGAGAAGCTCCGGTTTCCGATAGCCTCTTACTTTGGACCATAAAACTAAGCTGGTAATGCTTTTGAAAACTCGCCAGATTGACATAAGCTTCGAACCGACCAAAGGTTTCAGTTTCTGCCACTTCAATCGGTCCCATTTGTTAGATCATGTTTTTGTCCTGAAAAATCATTGCCCTAATAATTGTATTTTTCTCGAATAAAAAATCATTTTTCCACATCTATCATCTGTATCCTGTTCTTTATTATCATATGAAAATCATTTTATTTTCCATTGGAGTATCGTGCATAAGTACCATTAAAAATGGTCATAAATCATTTTCATATTAAACTCTGTATTACATTCAAATTTTTTTCATGTTCGCGGTGTTTGGTTGAGTCGCTGCGCAGCAAAATGCGCATCTAACTAAAACAGCGCGAATGTGAGAAAATTTGAATATGAGATATCGATTTCTCACGTATGAGCGCTGAAACGGATGTCAGAAGACAACATAAGAAATAAAATACGAGGATTTGAGAGATGAATAAATCAAAAAATTCAACATCAGTATCATTCATCACACTTTTTTGGAACAATTGAAATATTTTGGGATCTCAAAAATATTGAAAACTATACGATTACGGAAAATCTGACAAATGAGTACGATGAAGTATCTCGAATCGATTGTTTCCAAGCACAGTACCTCGGATTAATTGTTCCAAATCGTGGAAAATATCGAAAATAACACCTTCGTTCTCCAAAGTGCAACAATTGACAGAAATCCGATATGATTTTGCTCAGATTCATGATTTCAACAAATCAACATCAAAAACAAATGGTCGGAAAAGTGAGTAATTCATGGTGCCGCCCGAAACAGGTTTTTTTCATCAGAATCGACACTGATTTCCCAACCAGAATTTACCATACCCATTCATAATGAAGTACATTAGTCATTACTGTGTGATAAAACCATTCTTGTCTATTTTGTTTTCATTTCATTTTTGTTAAAAAGAAATCGATTCCATTCGTTGGACTCGACTCCAAAAAACGACTCAAAAATTTTTTCAATCGTCTCATTCTCATCTTTTTCATTAGTTCTTTATTCCAACTTGAATAAAAGTCAATCTCAGAGCGTCCAGATCAGCAGATGTTTTTGACACTACAAAAATTCATAACAGACTCCGGAGCAGAACATCCCGGAACCCGAATTACCATGAGTGAGAACTTGTTTTTTTTACATCGCCCGAATTTGTGTCAAATTTGTGTTTATAAAGATTCACTGGAGGATTTCTACAGACTCTCAATTTTGAAACTCCGAATTCTTTGAAAATCAAGATCTTAAGGTCACAGGTCACACATATTAGTTTGGAAAGTTGCGAGCGGCCATAATCCCAAGTCTTTGATCATAAAACCTAGCTGGTAGTGCGTTCAAAAACTCGTCAGGTTTGCTCAAGGTTGGAACCAACTAAAAGTATGCAAATTCAGAAAAATATGAGTTTTTCTCAATTCAACCAAGCCCATTTGTTAGATTATTTTTGTTTCTTGAAAAATCATCTCCCCAATTTTGTATGTCTCTCAATCTTAGTACTCAATTTCAAAATTTTTCCAAAATTCTTACATTCAAATTCTTCATAAATCAACTAAAAAATTTTGTCGTAGACTTTATATGTTTTCCTTCCCCGAGAGTTCTTTTTTTAATGTCCTTCCATTCTGAGCCCCGCCAGTCAAATCTCCCGGTTGCTACACTCACATCCGCTTTCAAGTCGGCTTTTCAAATGTCACTTTTCCCAGAACACGTTCACTCCCCAGCCATTTTTTGAATCACCCCGGCAACGAGAGGTTTTGTGGAATTGTTCTCTGCTCATAATTGGACTGAAGAGGCAAGAGAAGCTCAGATTACATTGTAGTTGATCGTTCTTTGAAGGGGCGAAAAAAGATGTGAGGTGCCAAGGATACTGGTATAAAAGTGCTGGTTTAAAGTTTTCGCTTCTGTTTTTAAAAAACTTCCCTGACTGAATGAAGTTGGCAAGCCTTGTTTTTCAGAGTTTATTAGGATTCAGACAGATTTATCTGAAAATTGAGTTTTGCAATTTTATTTCCCTGTTGCGTTTTCAAAAATTCTAAATGAAATTCTTTTCTCTGAGAGATGTTGCAAAAAACAAACACTTTTTACATTCTAGGAGAGCTTGATAAAGAATCTATGTTGAAAATAAAAATGATCTCTGGCACTGTTTTATTGTCTGAAAATTGAAATGATGGTCACTTAAGCACAAAAAATTTTGGAAATGTCTCGACTCCAAAAACTTGTAGTTGAGTCTGGGCAAATATAATTTTTTGAGACATACGGTAGTCTGAAACACTATATCATCGAATATCACTGGGTTTGATTTCTTAGTTTCAGGCCGTATAGTATGAGTAACCGTTGTTCAAAAACTTCATATTTATCTCAAATCGTCAATATTGTCGTGTTCGTTTTGTTCTATTCATACTTTTTTGAAAAGGTTTTATTTGTGACAAAACTCCTTCTTTTCAGCTCAATTCAACTGGCATTTCTCTTCTAATTCAATCCTTGGTCCTGCCAAAAGATATCCATTCAAAAGAGATGACAGGTTAGCTCTGACGCGTTCTTCATCTTCATTTTTTCCCCTCGTGACTACTCTTTAGTTTTTGGGTTTTGAAACATCTGTTAGCTTTTAAATTTCTTTTTCTTTTTTGCTAAGTGTTTACTCATTGATCTCTGATTTTTTACGTCACTTGCAAGAAGGTAACGAAAAACCATCCAGGAAAAAGTGGAGATGAGTTTTCAAGAAAGTTTTTGCATTGCCCGGAAAGATGTTTGATGATTTGAATGAAAGTGAGAGAAGGAGTACGGTACTGGAAAAAGGGAAAAAGTATTCGGAGTAAAAAAAAATCGAAATATGGAATCATAGAAGTTGTGGAAATCAGGGATTGAACACAAAACTTGAGAAACATTTTTTTTCCAAAGAAGGAAATCAATAATAGCTGCAGCATGTCAGAATTGAAGAAGAACTCAATTCTGAAAAAAAGATTTGATTTGCTACTGTGATATCTTCCTGGAAATTCACGGACAAATGATTCGTGTGAATAACAGAACTGATTTTTTGTCAACCTAGAATAAGTTCTTTCCCTATTTCTTAGTTTCAGATTGTTTTTTGTCTGAGGACCCCTAACATTGTTCCATCCTCATTTGTGTTTTTTGTTGCAACTTCCTGCTATGCAAACATCTAGTTATACTCAACCGCTTCCTCTTTATTAAAGTTGAGTCATACAAAACTAGCACACTCCTGCATATTAGCTTCGTATAATACATGACATGGCAAAGAACACTCTGTAGCACCTGTCTTCGAAACTCTAGAAAACTTTTTAAATTGAATTTTCAGAATTTTAAAAGTGCATTTCAAATATTTTCTTTTTTTTCCGCGTGATTTAATAATTTGTATATGACAATAAGTTGTGTTCAATCTCTTGAACTCAAAATTTTCTATCCAATTACATTTCTTCCAAGATCAGAATTCTAAGAAAAGTTCCAACAGTTGGTGTGTCGTGTAATGGCACTCCACGTTATTACACATGAACTCCGTATGTCGAATGAGATACTTTTCATGAGCACCCATCAATTTGATTAGTGGTTTTTAGAGTAGTTCTGCACTTTTGCTTTTTTGAGTATTCCCGAGTATGCATGAGAAAATTAGTCATTCGTTTTTTTTGTTCTTTTGACAAGTGCGGGCCCGAATTTTATTCCGTTTTTTTTTCTGGCAAGCCTCGATTTGAACATTCACCTTTCGACGTCAGAAAAACGCTCTTTATAAAAATTTGACTTTTTGAATTTGGCCCCACGGAAAGTGAAAAGTAAATGGGGTGGATGAAAAGGAGGTAAACTTTGAAAGGCATAGTAGATAGTCATGGTTCCAAACGTTGTTCGAGTTTATGAGATAGAGGGATCCAGTATTTAGATTTCATCTCGGGATTCCTAATGGATTCTGTGTAAACTTACCGAAAGATGGGTGGAAATCACAGTATAGCGCATTTTCCGCCTGTATTCGTGATATATCAGTAAACAAAACTTAAATAATCGACAAATATGTGATTCAAAAATAATTTTCAGGAATGCTTGAATCCAACGACTTGTAATCTTTATTCAAAACTTTCAGTATCAAAAATCCTGAAATTTCAGTTGAATTCAGAATTTCATGTTTCAGTTCAAACTCTTAGTATGATTTTCGAATAACTAAACCTGTTACTTCCGACATTGATACCGGCTAAAAAATCTCTTCCTCCAAAACCTTCTACCTCAAAGCAATTGAAAACGGAGCACTATTTTCGATTAAATTTTCTTTTTTTTTTGTGATGAAGAGACCCTTTTCCCAGAGTTGGGTACGTAAATCACTCTGAAAGATGAGAATCATCAATAAAATCTTAGAGAGAGCACTCTCACTTTACCCATTCTTGGTTCATTTTTTCCATTTTTCCGAAATTCACTAACCTCGGTTGGACTATCAAGAATGGGTCAAAAACTAACTCAAAATGATGCAGGTACGTGTAAAAACTTCAGTTACTCCCTCTCTTTCAGTCCGATCATATTTCTTTTGTAGCACCCGTACTCATCTTTTCTAAAAGATTCCAAAACTGGATTACCTAGTGAATAGGCATTAGGAGAAATCTGTCTCATGACCAACTCAAACAAAAATGAGCATATTCACACATCCACGTGTTAGTCTGTTTGTATCCGATGACTAAACGAGTGATGCTCTGTTATTGCCTATCCCCCGCGCGGTGCTCTTTCTCGATTGTATTCCTGTCATTAGACTCGTAAACAAATAAGTGAGACAACATATTATGAAATTTCAGATGTATGTTCTTGAGAGTCATAGAACCAAAACCGGAACCTTTTCGGGTTATATACTTCAGTTAGTCCCGTGAGAAACTTTCAGAATGTTGAGATTTTGCATGTGATGTTACGAAAACTTCTTTTCCTGCTTTCCCTTCTTTTTGAGCTGAAAATTAGCTTCATCCGATTCCATGACGTCATCAACACATAGCTAACAAAAAACTTTATGAAATATCTTTAAATATTCTTCTTGCATCCATATCAAACCACCTGCTAGACTTGTTTTCAGTTGTGTTTGTGAGTTCTCGCTTCGGAAAAATATGCTCTTTTGGCAATTTTTTTCTCAGATATATTTAGGCTCATATTGTTCAGAACTCGTGTTTGTTCTTGGTCTTTTCATCTCTTATTTTCTAGAAGGTACGATCATTTTCATAGATCCCTCATTTTTGGTCATCTATTTTTTTGGTGAGGTAGGAAAAATTATGTGGATGGTTGGGTGGTTCTTGGAATATTTAGAATTGTGCTGCTTCTTTTTCTTCTTCTCCTTCTCTGCTTCAAAATGAGCGAAAGTGTTCAGAATAAGGAACAAAACAAAGAATGTCAGTCAAAAACACTTTCCAAAACTATCTTGTCAATTTATTTTTTTTCTTTGTGTTGTGTCTCTTACTTCTCACCAACTTTTTCCCATCTTCTTCCCACCCCGGGTTGTGTTCTGTTATGTTCTACGTCAAAAGACTAGAGCTCAGAGAGCCCGGGGAAGAATGTCATCTTCAAAGACAAGACGCAATCTTTTGTCAAAAACCGAGAGTGGAGCCGAGAGAGCACCGACCGAGAGAAACGTTTTGGGCTGCTAGGCCGCCGCCCAGTCGTCATTGCAAAGATCCATTCCCCCCTTCTCCCCCCACTGTAGAGGGAAAAAGGTTTTCGCGTGGCGTTGCGAAAATAGTGTATGTCGTGGAAAAACTGAGAGACTACTGAACGGGCCTGGGAAGAAACGCGAGAATCCGGGGAGAGCCCCTCCCCGGTGTTGTTATTCTCTACAACTTGCTCACTATCTCATACACTCCCATCGAAATTATCCTCTACTAGATGTATCTCTTCCTATCGCTCACTATTTTTTGTGTCGTCTCTTCACTCTCGCTGTTTTTCAAAGATTGCACAGAGCCAGGAGTGTAGGGCAAAAAGTCGGCGCGGACCCTCCACGGAGACGGCCCCTCCCCTCCTCCCATTTTGGGTTTTGTGTGTGTGCTTCTTCTTCTTTCTCTATTTTTTTAGGCCGAGTTCTGTAGCCTCTCCTTTTTCCCTTGGTTTCAATCCTTTTTAGGATTTCAGGAGAACCCAACTTTTTTTGGTTTTTAGGCTCACCCTACCATGTATCCTGCAAAAACTTTATTCAAAAACTTCTGCTTCCTTCTTCTCCTCGACCGCCCATAAGCCATAAGCACAACACATTCTAGAGGGGAGGAGTGACACGCCCCTTTCTGGCTCTTCTCTTGCTTCTTTATTCTAGACGACACAGCTGCCTCTTAGTTTTTTTTCACTCTCTAACTTTTCATTTTGGATAAGATACATACACTTCTAAAGTTTCTCCTCTTTTTTGAAATTCTTAAGATTTTACCTTTCAGCATCTGGTGACAACAAAATGAAGGCAACTTTGATCGAAATTACCACACGAGAGAATCTTCGCAGAGCTCAGGCTCAATGCTCTCGCCATATAAGTGCCATCTACTTCCCATTCTCAATCCATACCCAACTTGAAGATAGGTATTCAGGCCCTGAAAGAAAGTTTTGATGTTAATGTTTGTTGTTATAGTTTCCCGGAGAGCCCGGTCAGAGTGTTTGTCTACCCCAATCTGTCTCATCCGAAAATGTTCTTCATGTTCAAAAACAACGAGTATATCAAGTGAGTTGGACATGATAAGATAGGGCAGGAGGGGATGAATATATGATGTCATTTGGTGAAGTGTCATAGATAAGAACTCGAGAGAACACGTGAATAATAAGTGGTGTTCCTAGAGGGGATTAGGGTTCCAGGGTTCTGAGTGTCAAAAAATCTTTTCCCTCCCTTCTAAACCGCTTCGGAAACAAGCAAACCCATTTTCGGGCGTAGCGCATAATTGCTCTCAGAGTGTTTTCAAGAGCCGTCATCTAATTGGTTTCTTTAAAATGCTCTCTAGTAGGAAAAGATACAAACATCGAAAATATATAAGCCACACCCGTTCTTCGAAACACAGATGCTGACGAAATTCGAGCTTTATGATCCCATTAAGCGTTGTCTGATGGTGTTTACATTGTCTCTCAACTCTTATCTTTGGCCTTCCAGAAAGATTCAGGAAGATCAATCAGATTTTTTCAGGCCGACACTGGCTTTGGCTCAAGTTTCAGGAACCAGCATGAACCGACTTGAGCTCATCGATCTGATCAATGAATTCCGGTAAGTCCCAATATTCATCCTATAATCGACTCATTCCGGTCTTCAATTTGCTCAGAACACGTGTATTCGGCGCCAAGCGTCAACCTCATCTTGTGATTGCCGAGGAACACCTCATTAAAATGGTTCGCTTAAGCTTGTAAAAAATCTTGGAAAATTGGTTTGTTGTGAATTCAGAAGAGAACCACAGAAAAACACACAGCCACATTAGCCTGGCTTTTCTTTTTTGTTTTTCTCTTCTAGCGTTCGTTTGTGTATAATGTTCTTTTCTCTTTTGAATTCATACTAAACCCGTTTTTACTACTCTTGCTAGGCTTTTCTGGGAATAGAATAGGCTGAAATATGGTTTTTTTTCGGTTCTGGAGTGCTATCCCAAAGTTTAACAATGCTAATCGCCCTTTTCAGATGAAGGTAATGTTCACTTCCTTGTTATTGTTCTTTGAATTAAACTAAGCGTGTCTGCCAGACAGATGATAAAATCCGTTCTCACTAATTGTGGTACACTAAACATACTGTTGTGATTCGACAAGATAAAAATATATTTGAAGAAAAAACTAACTATTTCTAGACTCATCCAACCAAATTTCATTTCAGTACGGGGTGGCCATGCGCCTTTCTTCATCCGACTGGACCAACAATGATCTCAGACTCTCACTGTTCTACATGACAGAGTCCCAAAAACATCTAGCCCTTGCCACTCCATTGCCAAATGTCCCGAAAGGATATTATTATGACGAGGTAGCTAACCTAATTTGTGTCCTTTTTTCCTAATATTTGCTTCTAGATCGACCCTATCGGAGAGGCTGAAATCGTTAATAACACATGGAAGCACGCAGGAGCCGGTGACCTTGAGCAAACAATGTAAGTGAAAGAAAGAGATAGAGAAAGTTTTGGACAAAGATCAAGAGGGGGGCAGCAGGAAGGTGGAAGAACCATGACGTTTCGCAATAATTTTAAATTGAAAAATTCCTTCATCTTTAAAGTGTTTGTTTGTTGACCACTGGTGAGAAAGCGGCTTTCCCGGAGGAAAGTGCATCCGTGATCTTTGAAGATCTTTTTTTTATTAAACAATGCATCATCCGATTTTGATGAAAAAAATCGTTGCAATAATGTTATTTCGAAGAACACTTCAAGAAAAATGAAATTCCAGGGCAAAGTTAATGAGACTTCCTTCGTCATGTGTCCGCTACAACGGAAAGCCGGTGGCATTCGAAATGATTGATCCAGCTGGGTTCTTCAACAACCAATTCGTGTTTGAGGACCATCGTAGAAAGGGTCTTGGAAATGCTGTCGAAATGGACTTGATCCATAAAACTTTAAGGTAATCTTAATTAGATGTACTTTGCACTTTTCATTGAAAACATTTTCTTTTTTGTCTTGGGAATATCTGGGAAAATGAGTCACTAATCTTTTTTTTGTTATTTGGAAAAGTGCGTTGACTAGACAGAACTTTTTTGTTCCCTCTCCAGTTTCACCCCCCCCCCCCCCCGAACTTTTACCTTTCGACGTCAGAAAAGCTTTTTCATAAAACTTCCACTTTTCAAAATTGAAGTTCAGAAAAGTGAAGAGGTAATGGATTGGAAAACGTCGAGATTTTCTTCTCGTGAAAATTTTATTTACAACTAGAAGCAATTAAAGAGAAGTCGCTGAAATATTTATGAGTGAATTCGTCATTTTGATTCTCTCGACATTTTCATTGGCTAGACAGAACTTTTTTTTATTTTCAAGTTTCACTCGGAAAGTTTATGGGTCCACGTCAGTTTTTTCAAAACTTTTTTACAAATCAAAGTATTTTGAGTTCAGAAAATAAAAGACTTTGATTTCAGCATCGGGTTTGTACCATTTAAAACGGTTGCCAAAGACAATAAGATTGTCTTGGACGCATCAATTGCCAACAAATTGTGGACCATGTGGAGCGATGAGGACGGAAACGCCAAGACAATTGTTTTCCAAACCTGGCATTGTGAATAAACTCCTCCACAATTCTGAATTTCATCATATTGATGACAAATTGTACCATAATGGTACCCATTCTTTGTTTCTCATAGTTCTAGTATCTAGGACCATACCACTTTCCCCCATTCCACTTATACCACCGATCCCTTAATAATAATAATGCCATTCTGACTATTTTTCCTCCCTGAAAGTAGTTTTTTAAACACATTCTTGTTTTTTTGTTAGTTTGTGAGCACATTCTCCATTTGTCGAGCTTCTTCTTCTTTGTTCCTCAGTAAATTATGATAGAAATTTTTCAGAACTGCAAATGTGATATTGAAAATCAAAAGAATAAATGCATGTTCCTGAAACTGGTTGTTAACAAGATTTATTCTGAATCAACATAGCAAAAAAACACATTTCATTTTCCCAGCGCCCACAATCACACAATCCCACAGATGGCTTAAGACTGACTAGAAATATGTTTGAACTAGGAGAAAAAGGCGGCCAAGGCGGTTGAAGATGCCAGAAGATCAGCTGAAGTTTCAAAATTGGAAGAAGGAGAACAGAGACCAACTCACTTTTATCTGCGCAAACTTTGCAAGTGCTTGGACACAATCCCTCGACAAAACTGATTATTGAGTCACGAAGTTTTGGGCAATCCTTACAGCCTGAATGAAAAGATGAAAAAGAATAAAACATGTAAATTCTATTGAAAGTTCTTTACTTCTGCACGTTGCCTTTCGTTGGCAGTTGGAGTTTCCCACAATTGGATCCAAGTATTGTCTGATCAGTGGAAGTGACTCGCGGATGAGAGGAAGTGACTCACGAATCAGTGGAAGAGACTCTTTGAGAAGTGGAAGAGCGTTCTGTAAAAATGTTATGTCATTTGTCAATAATTGTCACTGATGACAGGGACCTTGAGTGTTTCATCATCAAGGAGTGATGTGTGAGAAGTTGTTCCATCAGCGGAAACAGTTGATGAGCCATCATCTCCATTGCTTCCCAAGACAAGTGGGAGATCAGATTGAACCATAGGTAACGAGCTTTCCAGGGCTGGGAGGGTTGAGCTGAACAAGAAGGAATGATTTTATTTTTTATACAAAACTACCCAGAATTCGGTTTTCCGAAAATTTAACGAAATCGAATATTGAATATTTGATAATATTTTTCTCCTTCAAAAATTGAATTGAAAATTGAAACGTTACTGGTCATCGCAAAAATCTGCCCTTTTAGTTTCCTAGGTACCCATTTCCTAGTTCAGCTTTCAAAAGTGGTTGTATCTCGATTGTAGTTCTAATCAACGTGACGTTCTCAATTACTGAAATGCTAAAAAAGCGACGTTCGTACAGTTGATCACACTGAGTTTTGCTGCTTTGAACATGCAGTACGTTCGTTAAAGGTTTTCATGGTATTCGACATTTTGATGCTACATTTTCTGTTTTTTAACGCGACGGAATTCTTACAAAAGCACTACACAACTTTTTTGGAATGATCCTATCAAGTTTGTCCCAGTTTTATAACAACTCGTACCTCTAGAGTTCTGAATTTCAGTACTTTATCTTTACTAAAATTCCCACAGGTCTGATTTCATAATACATTGAACCAAGTAAGTTCTGTGAGTGTATTATCTCTTCTAATCGGATCTATGAATTAAACTTGGAAGTATTTTTTCAAAATCTAATCATGAGAATCTAATGTTTTCTGAAACTTCTTTCCCTCATTCCCGACACATCATCTACTTACTCATTCATTTGAGACGAGAGGTCACTGATCACATTGAAATGATGAGTTAGAATACTTCCAATACAGATAGATTGAAGACTCTCGCAGATATCCAACAAATCAACGCAATCAGTTGCATTAGCCACTGTAAAGGTGAGAAGAAGGAGGACGACTAGCCGGGATGCCGCCATTATGACAAAATGAGTGTAAAACCGACATGGAGGTGTTTGCACAGATTGGATAAAAAACTATCAAACGCAACTTCATATTGTTTGACTTTAGTCTTGTTATATTTCACACTTTCACACCTTTTCCGGGCGAAAAAAAGTGGAGAAAAATTGAATTATCGGATCAAATTATTGAACTTTGTCCACACCTGGAGTCAAAGATCATTACCAAAACTTTTCCAAGAACTTTTCATTTTTGCTGCAGTTGTCAAGATGCATTTTCGAAGATCACAACACATGACATAGAACGTGGCTGAAGAGGGGTATTAGATTACTTGTTTCCTGTCCTCGGAAACTAGAGGAGACGACTTAACGAGCCCTGAATAATTGAACGATGTTTGCGGAAATCTGTGTTTTGTTTAGGTTAAACGGGTCGTTGAAAATTTAAAGACTTTTTGTGGTGGAGGAGAAGGTTTGCATGAGACAATGATGGAGGTTGCAAGAGTTTTTTTTCCGCAAATAAAACACAAGGGATGTGAGAAAGGGACAATTGGAAAATTTTGAGTATGAGAGACTGAAATTTTGGATAACTGTCTAACTTTGAATTGATAATTATTCTAAGTTTTCGGAAAAACGGGAAATTTGAAAACAAACAACGTCATATACATTTGTAAAACTCCGGTCAGAGTACTTGGAATGTTACGAAGCTCTCGACTATTTTATTTTGCCTAATTCAGATGCATTCGGTTAAACCAACAATGACGTCGAACTTGATCTAGTGCCAACTGTTTTGAAAGGCTTTACAGGTTATTTTTGCACATACTTCAGGTCAATATTACCACAAGTTAAAGCAAAGTGTATATACCGATTCGTGAACAAATTGACAGCAGTCAGTTCTTTCACAAGTCTAGGACAAGTTTCCTCTGTTGTAGAATGAAGTAGTGACTAATACATTCTGTCAGAAATGACTTCAAAAATTATTTGTTCAAAATGTAAGTGAATACAATTCAATCATTCTCATTCTGGAAATATTGGCGAGACCCGATTGTGTTTATTATGATTTTGTATGGGAGTTCGGTTTTTTGAAAAGTTCCTTCCATAGATAATAGCAAACATCAGATAACTTCTATGAAGCTTCACTATGGACTTTTCCATGTTTAGTTGTGAACGGAACATTCTGAACAATTTGAAGCCGGAAAAACGTTTTTCAAACTTTCCTGCAGCATTTTTTGCAGTTTTCTCCAATAATTCTGTGTGAAACCGGATAAATAGGCAAGTATTATAAGATTTATGAAAGTGATTTTGAAGATCCCCAACAAATCTGAATCACCAGTGATTCGGTAACTTTTTGAAACATATGTTTCATTTCAAGTTTGTTTCAGAAACTCTCGACTTTCCACTCTATTTTCCTATGGAAAAATTCCGATCTCTGGAAGTCTTCCATGTTTTTTCTGGAACAATCATAATGATTCAATTTTTTCTGAGCTCTGGTGCTATTGTTCTACTATTCTTTCCAAATTGCTCAACATTTCAAAGATTGTTTTTTCTACTATTATCCTTTATTGTTGATGAAGCACTTTTAATGGATCTGATCTGTGTTGTATGGATTCCCTTTTATGTTATTCCGTTATTCTTGCAAATATTTTCCCTTCTTTTTGGATAAACTCAATTCATATATTACATCATTTGAAATTTCATTTCACAACACAAATACAACACAAGCGATAAATAATTGAGTCTCGGATTCTTTTTTTTTCCAATAAACGGGTTTCATGGCTGTTCAAACGGATACCATCTTGCCTGCGATTTCTCTTCGCGGATAATTGCTCTCCACAAGTCTTTACACCTGAAAAGGAAGAACAGTTGATCAAACATTGAGGATAATTAGGAGAAAGGGCGCAAAAAAGAGTGAAACAAACTTGTGCAACGGCAATTGCATCCGGGACAGGGTGCGTGACGCGATGCCAAACGTGCCGGTCTCGGTGATGAGCTGAAAAGTGAAATAGCGATAGATGTAGGTCTCAAGGGGTCTATCTACCTCTACAGTGAGATATACTTCACAAAGAGTGTGTTTTGGTATCGAGAATGTTAGACATTCATTGAACTGGACTGATCTAGCAGCTTTCTTCTGGCTAGTCTTTTTCTTCTTCAGTGGTTTTTCCTCTCCATCAAGCAGGGTCACCCGAAGTGCCACATCTGAACAGAGAAGTAAAATTCAACAAAATCTATTTTGTTGCAACTCACTTCCTCCATTTCTAAACCGCACATTCCTCACTTTGAATATGTTCATTGTGAGCCGTTGAGCATGCGAGAGATAAGACAATGCGAAGAGAACTTGTCCGTATCCTTTCTGCAATAAAAATGTTGCTACTCTTTATAATTTCATATTCTATTTTGGTCACTCACATTCTCTCCGTCTTCATACGGAAGAACTTCCGCCCAGAATAATGTAGGAAGGTCGTGCTCGAAGTGCTCGTTTATTCTGCCTAGTGTCAACCAGCAGTATCCGACACATTCATCAACGCTGAAAAATGATAGGGTGAAGAAAACAGGAACAGGGGTCTGAGGGAAAGCAAAACAGAATTTGTGAGAAAAAACACAAAGTACAGGGAAGGTACTTACCTAAACTGATCGTAATCATACACCATCACTTCTAAACGGCACGTACTAACTTGTTGTGATGTAACCTGAAAAAAAAATTACTTGAAAGTGAAAAGAAGGATGATTATCGAAATACCCGGCCTGGCTCGACCTGACTTGGATTCAAGGGAAGCATAGTGGTTTTTTTGGAGAAACATACATTTTTATGAGTTAAACATCATCAAAATGTTCAAAAATTCATGGGGACGATGATAAAGCTGAATGTAATTCCAGAGCACAAAATTAAGGCGTTCTTTTTCGATTTCTTCTGTTTCAGAGCTAGTAGCCGAGCCGAACGAGGTTCAGTATTTCAGTATTGGAAAAATCGGGATTTCTAAAGGTTGAGGTAACAGAAGTATTTGAAAAAAACCGAATAATATAAGTTTGTTGAAAGAAACGGTAGGATGACCGATGCAAAATTCGGAAAAAGGATTATACGAGCTTCGGAATCACCAAATTCGTGGTTAGAATTTTCAAATTAAGGTAGTTCTGTGTGTTTCTGGTATTTGAACATGTCTTCCACACCGCTCTTCCCAACATACCGAGAAATAAAAATCCTCATTGATAGTAGGTGACGCTGTTCCATTATACACTTTGGTTTGGTGGTCCACATTTGGTTTCTTTGAGTCCGGAATCTAAAATTCTTTACTTTCCCTCACATCATTCTGTGTTTTGGTCCCTCACCTCCAATGATACTTTCATAAACGGATTCGGCAAGTCATCTTCTCTTTTAGTGGGAAGGTCAACTGCCTTCACAATCGACACGGTCAATAAATTCAGATTGACATCATGACTGACACTGAGCTGGATTGATCCAACCGCTGACATAGTCACTGAGCTACACGCAGATTCGTCACCCGTCTGAAAAACGGTTTTCTGAATGATTTGCAGAAGATCGCTTACCGGGAACTGATATAGGCCTCTATCAAATTGATTTTGGTGGAGGTTAGAAAACATTCCACGCTGTCCTCGCTTTACTTTTGGGATCATGAATAAGTTTGACAAGTCACCCTTTGGAATGTTTGTAGTACTAGGTGGTATGAAATCGCCTAGTTTTCTGAAGAATTAAAAATATTCTTGAATACTCCCCGAAATTTTATGATTACGGCTCATTAGTAGTGTCATCTGTATTCGTTCGGTATATTGTTGTACACCTCCGATGTGTAGGGTGTTCACCCATATCAAGCACATTTTGGTCATACCTGAAAATAAAAATAACATCATTTTTTATTATTTTTTGGTAGTCGTGTGTGTTTTTTCTCTTCATTTTTCTCATGTTGTCCGTAATTAATTTTCTTACCAGTTCAGTTTGTTTTTGCCTTTGACAAGCAGAAATGATACAAACAACACAACAATCACAACGGTAGCACATAATACAATCAGGAAATTCTGCTCTGTTACTTCAAGGTTTTCCAAAACATCTGGTATCTTCATCACCCTGAAACTCATAAAGTTAATGAGGGAAATGAAAAGATGAAAAATTATTCAAAAATTTTGAGTTCAATGAAGATCAAACAAGAACAAAAAATAAATGAAGATAAAAATATGCATAGGCTAATTTGAAAATTTTGAAAAGGTCATGAGGATCTCTAGATTAACCAAACAAGGTCAAATAAGCTTCATTTTGATGGATGAACTGTCATCGAGTTTGTGTTTGGGAATAATATATCTCATCATTTCAAGGAATCAGATAATAATGATCATGAATGAAGCACCAGGGAATTTCGACTCCTACGCTTGTATGGGAGGGGTGAATCCGTACAATTTGAGTTGGTAAATAAATAAGAGAGGATTAAAATTATGGGATTAAAATTCAAAAAGTAGTATTGGAAAATGAAAAAGCAAAGTTTTGAAAAAAGAATTCGGAGTTCAAAACGAAAAGTTGGGATGTTTCAAAAAAAAACTAAAATTAGATTTGTTAGTTAGCAAAAAAGCTTCCAAATTTTTCTTGGGATGTTCTATACTGGTTCTAATATTTTGTAACACGGACTTCCGGAAAAAAAACTAACCTAAAATTTTTCTCACCTAGACTGACCGGAACTGGAATGGGGTTCCGCTTTGAAACACAAAATGATATATACTTGTTTTCTGACCTGTCAGAATCACGTTTCACACATGTGTTGCAAATTCGAAAATTCACAATTCCTAGTCCAGACAGGTGTTTTTGTTTCCAGAATCATGTATTTTGACATTTTTCAATTCCTCCCTCAATATTCTAGAAACGAGTATTTGGATGTTAGGAGTACTTCATGAGTTATAAAACTTCGAATTCATGAATTAATAATATTGAAGAATGATTGAAGATCGGGTTAACCAGGAAACTTTTTTCTACGAGGGATCATCATTTCGAACAAATTTGTAGGAAAAAAAAACTCAAATTGAGTTGAGCCCCCCGTCACGTCATTTTTGAGTAAGGCAAGAGCAAAACCTAATTTTCTTTATGGCCAATGTATCAGTGGGCAAAAATAGAGGGATATGAATCCAATCTGATGAAGAGAAATGAAAAATGAAAAATGAAAATATTTCTTGTAGAGTTTCTGAAGTGAAAAATATGAAAAATGTAAATGCTTGTTGATTTGTTTTCATAAAATGATAAGAAAAAGAAACAAATTTAAAAACTCCCATCGCATTAGTTGAGAAGATTAAAACGGATAGATATACTTTCGTAAAGTAGTAAGAAGGATAAGAGTCCAGTTCATCTTCCATAATGGGAGTGGGTATGGATAATGAACATTTTAATTAAGGAAATGAACAGAGGCATAAAATGTCTACACCCAATATTCCAAATTCTGAGATGGAAGGTCAAATTTTCGAAAATACTCCAAAAAATGAGAAAGGACAAAAGCAAAACACATTCAATATAACACTTGTTCCCACAATATGGAGATTCAAAATAAAGATTCTGAAGTGGTGGCTTTGCAGGGTTACCCAATTCTTGTCTGGGTCACTGAAAATGAGAAAAAACACGGAAATAAGAAAGCAGCGTTGACCAGACGCTGCCTTGTTCAAAATTAGTATTCAACAGTGGGAATATGGAAATTTGATAGGTTGTCTTCCGGGTTTTTGTAATATGGAGAATGATGTGAACTGTTTTTTAACACAAGGGTAGCTGAAGTACAAAGTACAAATAATTTTTGGTCAGTGGAAGTTTAGGGTTAATCCTAAGAAGAAATTGTTTGAACATTGAGAACGATGAATTCTTAATCCACTAATTTCCACAGCGTGAAGAACATGCGACCCTGAACAAATAATGTTTGCTTTCTGATGAAAAAAAAAACTTTTTCGAACCCCATAAACAATTTTTTTCTGATTTAAGAAGAGTTAATCTCAGATTTTTCAGGATGCCTCTCTTCTTGAACCTGAGGATTGGGATGATTATTACTGATCTTTGCAAACAACAAACTGATTT
>GL379788.1:1196439-1285082 GCA_000143925.2 Caenorhabditis brenneri | reverse complement strand
GGATCCCACTTGGCATTACGTTCTCCACTGATGTGAGTGAAGTCTTCCTGGTTCTGAGTTCTGGCTTCGAATTGTTGACCGTCACCTTGCAAGATCTTGTTGTCAGCTGGAACCTTCTTGGCATAACGTTCTCCACTGATGTAAGTGAAGTCTTCCTGGTTCTGTGTTTTAGCTTCGAAGTGCTGGCCATCGGCTTGCAAGATCTTGTTGTCAGCTGGAACCTTCTTGGCATAACGTTCTCCACTGATGTGAGTGAAGTCTTCCTGGTTCTGAGTTCTGGCTTCGAATTGTTGACCGTCACCTTGCAAGATCTTGTTGTCAGCTGGAACCTTCTTGGCATAACGTTCTCCACTGATGTGAGTGAAGTCTTCCTGGTTCTGAGTTCTGGCTTCGAATTGTTGACCGTCACCTTGCAAGATCTTGTTGTCAGCTGGAACCTTCTTGGCATAACGTTCTCCACTGATGTAAGTGAAGTCTTCCTGGTTCTGTGTTTTAGCTTCGAAGTGCTGGCCATCGGCTTGCAAGATCTTGTTGTCAGCTGGAACCTTCTTGGCATAACGTTCTCCACTGATGTGAGTGAAGTCTTCCTGGTTCTGAGTTCTGGCTTCGAATTGCTGACCATCGCCTTGCAAGATCTTGTTGTCAGCTGGAACCTTCTTGGCATAACGTTCTCCACTGATGTGAGTGAAGTCTTCCTGGTTCTGAGTTCTGGCTTCGAATTGTTGACCGTCACCTTGCAAGATCTTGTTGTCAGCTGGAACCTTCTTGGCATAACGTTCTCCACTGATGTGAGTGAAGTCTTCCTGGTTCTGAGTTCTGGCTTCGAAGTGCTGGCCATCAGCTTGCAAGATCTTGTTGTCAGCTGGAACCTTCTTGGCATAACGTTCGCCGCTCACGTAGATGTGTCTTTCATTTTGCTGACTGTTCTTCGATTGGTGATTGTCGTCTTTCAATATGATTTGATGATCGACATGAAGTATTCTTGCATTTCTCTCAATTGGACGTTGAATAAAGTCATCTTGATTCTGTGTCTTGGTTGTAGAGTAGCCAATCTCTCGGTTCAAGATTCTGCTGGAAGTTTGTGTTCGTTGACGGTTTTCTCCTCCGTTCTGCCCATTTTTTTGATTCTGAGTAGAAGCAATGACTGTATTAGTTTTCAAAATCGGTACAGAGTAGGAAGCGTTTTTGGAGGTTGTCGAAGTGTTATCGTTTCCTTTGCGGCCAGTTAAACTTTCTTGTTGATTTTTCACGTTTTGGTTGTCTTCAGTATGCACTTTTGCTTTATCAACTGATATGCCACTGCTGCTGCTCTCTCTAGATTCTGACTGCTGAAATGATATCAGTATTAGTTTCTGTTTCATTTTTCATTTCTGTCTTACCTGATGAAGTCTTCTTGCTTCGAATATCTGACTAGAGTTTCTATACGATTTCTGGTAACCCGTATTTTGTTCGTTGATGCTCACAGTTTTCTTTGCTCCTGTTGAGGCAGTTTTTGATTTGTCATTTGATGATGGAGTACGTGGAGATGAGCTAATTCTTTCTTCGCTTTGTTGGAGAGCTTGTTGAATTGAGGTTCTGCTATTTCGTTCTTTACCAGACATTGGTGATGCTCTGGTAGTAGTAGTAGCATTTTGAATAGGAGGTAGCTGAAATTGTTTTGTTGTTGCAACAGTTTTTCTATTTTCCAATATTAATTCCAAAATCAAGAATCCCTCATTATTTCTTCTTTCCTTTTTTTCACACCCAATCAAATGTGTGGTTCACTCACTTGTGTCGTTTCTTTTTGTGATTCCCTCTTTTCAATTACATGCTGTTCTCCGTTTTGACGTGTTGCTATAAGAGTATTAATATTAAACGTTTTGTTTGCTGCCATGTTTTCTCACCTCGATACTCTGCTGATTTTATAGTTCTCGTTTGAGTTCCCGCACTTCCGGAGCTATTTTCTTCAGTGAAGAGTGATGAAATTGTGGAATGGTGGCGAATGGGTGTGGCTCTTTGTGTTTTTTGATAGCTTGATGATTCAAATGCCGTCTGCAAATAAGAAGTTGTGAGCTAGAATTTTTGAACATTGCAATGAACTTTGGGGAATGGCTTAGAAGAATCAGTAGATTTTCGCTAATTCTAAAACACCTTCAAATAACAAATGCTCAAAAATAATGTGCGTGTAGAAAAGATTGTTGTATAGGGTGGAATTGTTGTATTTGCCAGAAATGTTAGATGTTTTGAGATGATTGTCTTGTGTCTTCATAACTGAGTCTCAATTTGGCTTTTGTTGCTCTTGCCGCATTTTTCTTTTGTCCAAACTTCTAACGAAAGTTTTTAATCCCGGTATGCATACCTGAGTAACCGTTTTCTCTTGACTCAAATGCGACTTTCCATCCCCGAGTTGAAAACTGCTTGCATTTCTATCGTGCGGACATTTGTGGCGCCTTAAAATTCAAAGGTACATTCAGAATTCTGAGCATAAACCAACCCGCATGTGCAAATCTGACAAATGCATTTAGCCCCGTGTGGCATTGGTGTGCTGAAATGAGTGAATAAAGAGAGACCAAGCTGAGGTAAAAGTATGAAAAAGAAAAGAAGATGACATTGTTAAGTTTTGATAGAAGAACATTTATGATTGATAGGTTTTATAAAAAGAATAAGAAAAAAATGGAAAGAGTTGTAAGTTATTATAGCGATAAGAAAATTCAAGAATGTCGCAAACTGTTTACTAAAAGCGCATTAATGTGCTGAATAAACATACATAAAATAGAGGATGAGAACATCACTTTTTTCGCCGACAAAGGACGTTGGCAAAGAACACATATGACCTAACAACTAGTAAAAATAGACTTTACGGCGGTTTTGGAGAAAATGTGACCTTTCCCTAGATACTTTTTCCTGTGACTTTCGTGATCATCTAATTTCTGAGTGACTGTGTCAGAAAAAAATTTATAAAAATTGAAAGAAAAGAAATTTCTCTGATCGAATTTTCACTGATTCAAATCGAAAAATGAATATAATGAGGGAATATTTCTTCAACGAATGAGCAAACTGAAAAAGTATAAGCAATCGTGTCAGTATGAAAAAATGGGCCTAGGAATAACAATGTTGTGTTTCAGAACAGAACACTATCACATAGGTTAACAATATTTACAAAGTAAGGTCATGTTTATCAAGTTGACATACTTGTTGTATTTGCCAATCAAGTGTGCTGGAACAGGCGAAACAAGAACGTTCATATGTTTCAGTTGTAGGTTAACGTTTTATATTTTTCTGTGGTATTGGAGAAACTAGCATCCAATTAGTTGTACATTCTCAAAAATTGGAGTTGTTTGATTTATCGAAAATTCGTTTTGAAGTCGTACGATCCATGAAATTCTTTTTTCGAACTCAGAAAAATAGTGAAAGTTTTTTTCAAACTTTAACACTGATTTGACGGGAAAAAATGGGATCCACGATTACATGAAAAAAAAACCAACAAAACCATGAGAAACAAACTAAAAACAAAAAACAAGAAACATTCCAAAAATTTGGCCCAAAAATTGATAATTTTTCACAGAGGAACGATCAAGAACATATTCTCAAGAAAAAACACTAAAAGCCTCTTCAAGCAATGTTTCTAGTTGAAAGTTGAAACTTTTTCAAACCAACTCACAGAATACTAATTATCTCTCGAGTTAATAGAAAATGGTTGCGTGCAGTCTGTTCCTGCTCTTGTTTTTGGAGCACATTCGGGGAGGGTGACAAAACGGGCAAAAACTGAGAATGTGGGGGAAGAAAAGAACGAAAAGAAATTTCCTATAGAAGAAAAAAACATCCTTCTTTTCTCCCGAATGAAAAATAGATTTAGATGAATGAAGCAGTCTTGAAAGGGGTGAAAGACGAAGAAGAAGAAAGAGAGAGGATGAAGAAAGCAACGGAAAAACGGAAAGAAGGGATACGAAAAATGCGTACATTTTTGGCTTGATGTCTAATATGGAATAGTTTAACAAGCTGCTCAGCTAAACTTTGTCGTCTTGTTATGTGTACACATCAAAAGCTGCCCGGAGAGAAACTTCCATATCTGCCATTTGCACACGTTGCCATGGGCTCTTTATTCCTCCTTTTCTCTTTCCCTCTCTCCTCATTTTCCGTCGTTCATTCTTCTGTCTCTTTGTCGAAAACCGAAAAATATTCGTACTTTTTCACACGAGGACGGAAGAGAGGGATTTTGGATTTTGGACGGGGAGAGAGAGTTTGTAGGTAGTTAGAAGAGACGCGTGACAGAAGGTAATTGGCACTCCCTATTGAGAAACAGAGGGCGCAGATGGTTTTTTTCTCATGTTTTTGACGGAAAACAAGGAGTTGAGGGCTTATATTGTGTAATGATGGATTGCAAGGTTTAGAACGCGGAAAAGAGGATGATGTTCGTTTTCAAAATTGTTATTTTCTAGAAGAATATTTGTTATTGAGTAAAAATTAACGCTTATCAAAATATTTTCAATAGTGAATTCTGTTTTGTTCAGGTTGAATGATCACTAATGAAAAACAACAATGAAGCGAATTTCGAAACATTTTGAAACGAAGAATGGGGCTGTTTGGGATACGGAAACGCGTCCGTACGTGCAATTTCAAGCACATTGAAGAAAAAAAAAGAAAACCAAAATCTGTCATGCCAAGAACTTTTGGAGGTGAAGTGAAAAAATTCAAAGTAGTGGAGTAATCAATTCTTAATTTTCCCAATAAATTAAAAAATTTCTAAGAAAAAAACATATTTTCTCAACAAAAAAGTTCAAATTTGTCGAACCGTAAAACTAAGTACTTTGTGTGACCTTAATTCAATTAATCTCAATTGTCAAATTGATCTTCTTTGACATTCTCTATCAACGACATTACTCAATATTTCAAACTTGAGTAAAAAGAAAACTTTGAGGAAAACTTGGAACAATCGAGGACGGGAAAATGGAAGAAAACAAAAAATAACGAGTTTTTTCAATGCCCAATTTTGAATCATGAGCGTTTCTGGCGGGAATTTTAGACGACCAAATGTGAATCGGTTTTCCCTTTTTTTCCCTCTGTTTTCGACCTTTCTCTCACTCCAAAGTTTGAGGTTGTTGTGTTGCGGTTTCAATGATCATCTCTCTTCTGAGTTTGTTTATTCAGCCTTTCTGGATTTTTCGAATTCTTGAAAAACAGAAAAAAAGTTTTGAAAGAATCAATTTTATTCAAATAGAAATTTTCAAATGACATCAAATCGTATCACAAATAATTAGCTACCTCAGATAGAATTGACTAGACTCGGGATAACAAACTGACATTATACAACTAGAAAATTTTTGAGAGAATTACTGATCACAGATGACAGGAGATTGAAGGAACAAAATGATAAGTGAATGTGAGAAAATTAATGAGGTTAGACAAAAAATACCAGAAAATATACAATCTATATATATTTATCGCATTGGAACCAGCCTTCAAGTACACGAATTGATTTGCGATTTTCCGCAACATTTTGAATTTTTTGGAGAGGAATGCACACAGTGTACATTTTGTGGTTGTCCATAATGCCACCATTGTTCCAGACGCTTACTTCAAGTACACGGGTGGTGAGCAGGTTTGCGGGGAACCCTTCATAGGAGATCTGGAAATATACTTTGAATGGTTGAATGATTATCAAGAATGTGTGCATTGTTCTGGATGAGTTCCGTTCAAAAAGGGCTGCAAAAGGACACAGAAGGTCATTCACTTTTATATTCATTTCTAGATTTTTCTGCTGGGTTACTGTACTTGTAACGTTACCAAAAGACAAAAAAGCGCTGTTTTGCTGCTGACAGTTTGAGGTTTTAGGACTTTTAACAACAATGATTTAGGCAAACTAGCTAGGTGATATAATATCCCCTAACTATTTCTTCGATTTCGCATAGTGAATTCTTCTAAATTATCTTCAAATTACCTCTTGGTTAAAAGTTGGATGTTGCGTGGCACGGACAACTTGCGTCTTTCGTTTGGAGTAGTTTGATAGATCCGGTCTCACATAGATCTTTACATATGGATCTGGACACTGTCCAGTTTGAAGAAGAGCCAGGTTCTTCACATGACCTGAAACCAATAAATTTTTTTCTGAAAACTTCCTAATTCGTGTAACTCACCAATGAACACATTCAGTGTTTCCTTGACACTATTATACTGGATCTTCAAGTAGACTTGACAGTGTAAAACTGGCATATCGTGAGAATAGTCGATATAAGTGTCGCACTTGTTGTCACGCAATATGGAATGGAAGAAAGTGTAGACCAAATCGCACTGAAAAAATGACAAAGAATGAGAAGAAATTTGTCAATGTGCGCTTGTTTTATTCTGCACCACGTTTCCAGTTGGCCTCTTTCACCAAGACAGAAAGAGTGAAGAGCAATGGAAATGACCAGAAATTAATGTTCCGGAATAATTCTAGGTTGCTTCTCCTCGATGGAATTTTTTTCGCGTGTTTGTGTTTATGCTTCTAGCGTTTAAGGCGGCGTTTACACCAGTAATTTGTGCCAATGCACGGGCTACGTAACCTTTTATTTACATTTTTGTTCTAGAATCTATGGTAATAAGGGGTATCATTGAATATGAATGAGATATTCAAATATTTGATATTCAAGAATGTCTTGTTATTCAAAACAATATTGGAAATGTTTGTCTGGAAGCAGGAAAAACTTACATGACAAATTTCATCCACTTGACGGAATAAGTAAATCAGGAACTGCTGCACATGAATCATCCGTTTCTGAGCAATCGCTCGCACATTCGAACGCATATTTGAGGTTGTGTTGAGGCAGACTGCTAATGACGGGAACCGTTGTCGAAGCTTAGTGTGCAACTCTTCAAACTCTGCGAAGGATCGGTAGATGTAAGAGGAGACTGCGACATGTTTGCGGTGGACATCGATTTTGTACATCTGAAATGGAAAAATTGATCATTGTGGCTGGAAGAACGGTCAAAACTTACATAAATCTTATTTGGAATGCAATGCTTCTCAAACGTCACAACTTGCACTTTTGAAATTCGACCATCAGTTTTTTCTCTGAACCGTTGAAACTGTTGCTATCTTACACTGTCAAAATGAAAACTCACGTGAACAAATCCGGCACGAAACTCAATTTGTTCTGATTACGTTTTGAGAAACTTGCACTGGACGACATAAACTGAGCAACTGTGTGAGCCACGAAGTTCAAACGGACGAATGAGCTGTTCAGTGAGTTTTGAATCATGGCGGTGAACTGGACAGTGGCATCGGTTTCAGAGAGGTCTAGCATCAAATTCTTCTCAACGAAGGCGATAGAATCTATGTTGATTCCAGGGATATCGGAGCACGCCATCTGGAAAAATGATGAATGAAGTGTTATTCCCAATAGGGTTGGAAGATTGGTTCATAGATTGAAGCATGCGTGTCAGATTGACGACGATAGCTTAAAATTTAGATTTTGCCAAACTTGGGAAGTTATGTTTAGGGAGTGTTTTCTTATACCTTTAAACTTTGATGCTTCACAAGAATAAAAATTTCCTAGATCAAGTTTCAGCTTTTGAAAAGAAAACTTACAATTCTTAACAAATTTGTCAGTGTATTCTTGTTCCGTCTTAAATAATTGAATGCTTTGCAGCAATAGTCAATGAACTTTTGATAGTGTTGTGTCTGCGATTTTCCATTGTTGATCACAAAGAACATCTCCGTCGTGAAAACGAATGGGACTCGATCTCTTCTGAATCCAGCAGCCATTTGCCAGTCACCCATGTATTTTCCAAAATCAATATGGAAAACATGTCCATTTTTAGTGAATAGAATGTTATCATTGTGTCGATCTCCAATTCCAAGTACATAAGTGACAATGCACCAGCCAGCACACGACCTGATAAAGTTTTCCTGGGCCTCCTTGTATGCAAACTCGTCGCTATTGTGTTTGATAAGCCATTTTCGAAGTACTTCATCGTTGAGGACACCTCGAAGTCCGTCTTCTTTTTGGATCTCGAGAAGTGTTGCACAATTCAAAACGAGCTCTCCCATTCCACGACGATATCCGACTGGCATGATACGGAATGTGATCATACGGAGGTCTAAGCCGTTAGACTTCCAGATTCTATCCATTTCATTCACCATTTTCATCACAAAGGCGTCTTGTCTCATGTCGTCTTCTCGCTGAAAAAAAAATGTTCTGATAAATTTGTTAGAATGGGAAATCGAGAACTAAAAAGAGTTAGTAGTTGGAAGTCTAGGAAAAAAAAAGAAAAGGAGAGAAGTCACATTCAAGATGAAGAACTCTTAGGATTCACAAAATCCTCACCGCTCCATTGGCTGGTTATGAAGTTTAGAAAGGGTTATGTCACTGTTAGGAACTAAAAGTCTCACTTACTTTATGAATGATGGAATAGTTGGTATTGATCCCTCTGAATACGATTTTGAGTGGCTTGGCATTGGAATTAAAGATGTTACACTCCTCAATCCTCACTCCAGTACAATCAAAAGCGGGACAAATCGGAAGACGAACTTTGTTCTGTAGAAGTCTTGCATCCAGAAGACCCAACCGCATTCTGAGCCTTTGAAGCTTTTCATAGTCACTTTCCGACGTTTTCGACCTCAAATCATCTTGAATCGAATCCAACTCATTCACCAAATCGTGTTGCAGTTTTATATCAGTCTTCAAATCCGGATTTTCATGTTCATCGATAATTTTTTGTTGAAGGTTCTGACATCTGATGGCGTACGGCAGGTCGTCTACAGCACAATGGTCGACACGTTGTTGGAGTTGCCAGTAGATTTCGAAAGTGAAGTCCAAGCTGACAAAGGATAGTTCCAGAATGAAGTCGGCGAGAGCAGATTTTTCATAGAGTTCGAATCTGAGTGCTTCGATGAACTGTGGGATGGTGTGGAAGAGGAAGTCGGTGGAGCCACGGGCTAAGGATTGGACGGCATGGGCACGAACACGTTCGTCGGGGTATCTGCAAACAAATTTTGTGATGTTTGAGCAAAATTAGTATCTTTGTGTAAAAAAAAAACTCACTGTGGCAGCAATAACTCCATTGCAATCTCAGGTCTTAACGGTGCCCACTCTTCCAGAATCTGATACACTCTCATCACAAATCCAAAACTCCAATCTTGCAACGAAGACAGCACAAGAGGAAGTGCTTCTGGCTGATTTGTCAAATGTAACCTTTTCTGCCAAATCAAGTCCTGATCATCTGATTCTAACCGTGAAGGATCTTGATTTTCGATCATCTCCATCAAATACTCCTGAGTTTCCATATCCAGTGTTGCAAAGTCTTGGGGAATACATTGCATATCAATGACTACGTTTGGGAAAAAGATTTCAGTTTCCCAAACTTTGAAACTCATTATGAGAATAGGGTCTCGAGCGTCTTTGATGTAAGGGTATGGTCCAAACGGCTTGAGCATTGGTTGCTTTTTCAGAAGAGTCAGTGGCAAGAAAAGCGGTCCTTGGCGCATGAACCTGAATGTATGAATTTTGAAAATGAGCATTTCAGTACGTAGAAACTCACAAGTTTTCATCATAAAGTGGCACAGAGCAGTAGCCGAGCATCACAATATCCGGATTGTATTCATTTGCAGGTTGAGCACTATTTTTGACAATTCCACTAATCGACACAACAATTCTGGTTTCTCTTGGGTATGTACATAAGTTGAGACGTTGGAATTTAGCCTGAAACAACCAAACTCGTACCTTTCCTCAAAACTAAAACTTACATAAAAATCCAATGGAATTCTCGGGAAAAACTGATCAGTTTTGATAGTTTTTGGTAGTCTACTGCTGTGACCATCGAGAACCTGTGTTCCATAGTACAAGTCCACGGACATATAAAACTCGGAATAGTCTTTCTGCCAGCTCTCCGGAACAGAATGAATAGAATTCAGCATTATTTGCAAGAAGTCCATTTTTGATAGAACTTCCACTTTAGGTTTTGTCAGAATTTGTAACGGTGGAAGGTTGTATCGACTAACAGTGCATTTGCAGTAGAGCTCCAAGAACGAGTGAATTTCTCGAAGGAAGTCGTTCCGGTGGTATGCAAGTTGGTCTTCTGTGGTTGCAGCTAGGTACTTTTGCATTTCATTGTACAACTTCTCGGGGACAATTCCATGGAGACATTTGCAGAGCAACATGATCACTTGTTTGACCCGTTGTGAAGAGGCGGATACTGAAAAAGGTAAGTTTAGTTTAGGAAAATTTCAAAATGTGAAACTGGATAAATTTTCATAGGCAATTATTCTTCCCATTCATAACGGTTGAAAGCGAAAGTGAATGTCGAAAACCATATGAGTTTTGACAGTTCACAGTTCTCAAAAAAAATTAATGAATAAACATATCCCAACCAAAAACTTACATTTCAAAGTTGATCCATCATTGAATGCACTCTCATATTGTGCCATTTCTGATGCCAAATGTCCAAAGGTGTTTTCTACATCCTCTTTGTCCACTACTGTTGAGTATCGAACTTGACTTCTGGAACTAGCAACAAGAATTAACCACTATTCACTTTTGTCAGGTAACTTACTTCATTGAATTCCAAGAGTCCAGCATATGATGGTAAACTCTTGATTGTGGCTCGAAAATTCCGACTTCTAACTTCACATCTTCACCATTCAATAGACAGTGTCCGGTGTATAAATTTGATCCTAGCAAGCTATCCTTTGAAAGAAACTGATTCAAACCGTAGATCTGAAACATGGTGGGCATAAACTACAAGGGTAATCATCACAAAAAAAAAGTGGTCGCCTATGCTGCTACTGCAAGACATAATCACAAGAGTGACGTACGTTCCACCCCCAAAAATTAAAGGATTATGCCAGTGTCCGACCAACTGTTTCATCTTTAAAGACCCTCCCCGGGATGGCTGGCATCTACGAAACATAGTTTGTGTTTTTTGTTGTTGTTCTCATGGCATAAGAAGAAAACACATTCGAAATTTGAAGCTAATGCTGCCCGACTGACCTTCAACCCATATTCTTTGTCTTCTCCCAAATTGGAGTCGAATGAGGAAAGTGCCTGGGCGGTAATAATGTCCATCGTCTGCTCAATTGCGCAAATCATCGCTTTACCTCGTCGGTCATTTGTCTTCCAACTGCAATAAGAATTTGAAATGGAAGGTCAAAGAAGAAAAATCAGTTTCAAAACAATATGCCAGGGTGGTCTAAAAACGATGTATCTCAGGAAATTTTGAGGGTATTTTTTCGGGTTTGATGAGGTGTATAATAATAATTCTACAAGTAATCTTCATACTTCTAACAAGGGACTTCATTTCACACAGTTTTCGTGAATTTTCTGAAAATTTGTGAGCTGGTACTTTCGAGTGCGCTGAAAACGAATCTGTAATTTTGATCGGCGAAGTCCTGATAGTTTTCAGGTTATTCAGCGAAACGTCTCATTTTAGTACTAATTTGAGAACAAAAAACAACGTAAAAATTCGAAAAATGATTGACGTGAAAATATTTTTGAATTTGCACTGTCTCTCCCTTGTAAAATTAGTACTAAAATGAGACGTTTCGCTGAATAACCTGAAAACTATCAGGACTTCGCCGATAAAAATTTCAGATTCGATTTCAGCACACTCGAAAGTACTAGCTCCCAAAGTTTCAGAAAACTCCCAAAGACTGTGTAAAATGAAGTCTCTCGTTAAGATTTTTCAGTTTTTTCGACCACCCTTCCCAGTTCTGTCAGCACATACCTATAATCTTTGTACACCACAACTTTCACTGTACTCGCTGTTGTTGTCATGTAGTCTACCGTTGGCGCAATAAAGAAATCCGGGGTCTTATCCCTCCGTATCAATTTCCTTTTACATAGTTTCTTGACTTGTTCCTCAATCACATTTGGACATTCGATTAGACAGAATGAGGATGATGGGAATTCGATGGCTTCCGGTCTTAGTTTCACCTCTCCAATTGTTTTTGGTTCTGAAACAAATTTTTCATGAGTTTGTACAACAAAAAACGGCGCAGTTGATAAAACAAACCTTCTTTTGGTTTGGCATGGAAGATTTGAACAGCCGGCATAGGATCCTCCGCGGCAATTGTTTCGGCAGAGTAAGTGGATATGTACAACGGATCGAATTCTCTTCTGATCTGAAAAAAAACTTTTTTTTTTTCAAAAACTTATAAGACACTTGAACTATACATGTGAAGAACAATTTGGAAATGGTTGAAGGGTCTAATGTGAACGAAATGGAAAAGAAAAGGCAAAAAACAGCCAATCAATTTAAATTTGTGTTTCGCGTAGATGATAAACTTCCTATCTTCCTTGAGGGGGTCACTTTTATTTCACTTCTAGTCGGAGTGGAAGGAAGTGATGATAATCGGAAAGGATATAAGTGTTCATTATCTGTTGTGACATTTTTGGGATAACTATTTTATCTAGCTCTTTTCATCCAGCTATTCTTCTAAAGAAATTGTGTGAGAAAAGCAGTTCAATGTCCAAAAAGAAGAGATAGGGTAATAAAAAGATACTAAACCCTATCCAGTTCGATTCTAACAATAAAAGTTTCAAATGGAAGTTTTTTGGAAGTGCATTAGAAAAGTGATAGCAAAAACCGTATGATATAAATGATTATTGGGATTTCGGAATAGTTCTTCCGGGTGCAACATACTTTTCATTTTGAAAAATTGAAAAATGTCGGTCCCTTGACACTAAAAAGCGTTTCAAAAACATTCTAGGCTATACCACTTATCAGAATTCGATTCATCTCATAGAAATACCATTTGAAGTAGGAAAATCAGGCGATTCCGAAGTTTTGGTAGACCGTTTGCCTCTACTTCCCGTGACTATTGGTTTCTCCTTACATTCATCGCCCAATCTCACCTCATCTTGAGACAAAATCGAAGACTCATCCGCACAACTCAAATCAATCAGATCACCATTCAGAAGAGCTCCATATGACGAGTTCAAGCTTTGCATGACGTATGGCACGTAGAGATGGGTCAGCGGTTGGTACTGGATACTATGGTCATGATGAGAACTCTGGTTCACAGTTGAGTTCGAGTCAACCGAAGTATCGAAGCTGACGTCGAACGGCTTGATTGCTGAAAAATGGCGGTTTTAGTTTGCATGTGACCTTTTTTGCAGTCATATATCAATGTGAACAACAAGACTAGTGAACATATGTTCATGCTTCTATTTACATATTTTCTCTTCCCCAGACTGATAACATTTTTAAACTCACGCGACAAAGTTTGATGAGCACTGTGAAAACTTGGCGCAGAGTGCCTTAGTGGTGTTGAAGACACTGGAGACGTTTGTCGGATTGGCACTGGCGGTGACTTTTGGAATATTCTTGACTCCCTGGATCTTGGAGGTAATGGAGGTGGTGGCTGGATGAAGTACTGGTCTTGGATCACTGAAAAGCATGAAAATTTGAAAATGAATGGTAGCTGGTAATCGGGATAGAAGGTTTTTTTTTGGGTCCCCCTTTTATTGGAAGATATGAAAACAAAAAAGATATTCTCAATCGATTAAGATCTTGAAAAATTAATATAATTTGGATTTCAGAGCTCAGTCAACCGGCCATTCTTCGTCAACTCGGAATATACTAAAGTCTGTGCTTGGTCGTAACAAGTTCACCTCGTAGTTTTCCAAAATCTTCAGGTTTTTTTCAGTTCGAAGAGCTCAAAATTTCTATTTTGATGGGTCAAGGAGGAAAAAAAGTCAAGTATCAGTTTCTCACATTTCAAGGAATATTTGGAACTCCAGAAAAAAACATTCGTCGAAACTTCTGCTGTCTGGAAAAGGCCTTCCCGAGACCCCATGCTTTTTCCCCCAAATATTTCGAAATTCTTTCAAAAACTCACATCCAACTGAAGGCGTCGGCGGGAACTTGTATTGGTCCGGTTTCGGAGGTCTTGCCGGTCCTTGTACTTGTGGTGCCGGTGCAGTTTGCCAAGCAGTAAAATAGTTGTGTGGATATGATTGAGAATGGGGCAAGGACCCTACAGTGCCACGAGGATCATTGTAGACCGGACGGAAGTCTGTGGGGCTAGTAGCAAGTGAGCTGAAAAGACAATTTTGTTATTTTCGGCTCCGCGATTGATATAAAAATCTTCAAAAAAAAAAAAACAATAACTCACTCTGAGTAAGACGATGTTCCTGGGCTTGGAGCGTGCGAATCGTATAATTGCTTTATTTGGCGAATCTTCCTCTGACGTGCTGGCTCGTCTGGCGACTCAAATCGAATTAGATCACAGTCAGCGGCCCTCAGCTTTTGTTCGTCTTTGTAAGTTTTTCTGAAATCGTGAGACGTCATGAAAAAGAAAAACAGAAAAGAAAAATGGGTGCCCTCTGTCTGTGGGAGGAGCTGATATCAGGTGTCGTTTTACACTCACTTTGACATTTCGATAGCGAGCTGCAGCTCCTCATCGTCGCTCATCTTTTTTGCTACCTTGACCCCAGTTTGTGAGCTGAAAAAAATTTTCTAATTCGTGTTTAACGAAATAATAAAAGCGCAAGTTAGCATTTAACAGAAGAAGAATAAAAATAAAGGAAGATTTTCATATAAAATTTCAATCCTGATAAGGATATGCATAAAAAATAATGATAATTATGGGAAAAATTATAGAAAACGAATAAAATTAGGCTATCCTCGTTTTCTCACAATTCTGGTTTGCATTAATCAATGGGGAGGTGAGAGACAAATAGAATGAGGATACAGGCGAGTGGCCGAGAGACGCAGACACTGTGACGAGTGACCTGACTACCTTTCGGAAAGAAGACAACGAACGCGCGCAAAAAAACAGTCGGAGGAAACGACGAAAAAAGAGGGAAGAGTGCGCTCGGTCAGGTTAAACACTGTGCAAACACCCAACGTAAATCCACACATGGCCTTTCCATCTTCCCCTCTCTATATGGAGGTCTTGCTCGTTTATTCGGAGAAAAACACCAAAGCGGGAGGTAAACATCTCTTATTGGCAGCTGGGAAAATCATGGGAAGAACATTTTTATCTCATGAAATGGTAGTAAAAGGGTGTTGTACAAACGATTGCATAACTCGGATAGTGATAATAGCGCATGCCTTTTTATTGTTGATAGTCCTTATCGAGTCTCTCCTTCTTTTAGGGAAAATGTGTTAGAAACATTTTTGTGACTTGAAAATAACGAAAAACGAGAATCAATAATTTATGTTTGCCTATGCAAGAGCAGTGATGTCTAGGTTTCCTGAAGACAATGAAAAAATGTTTGAGAAGCGCAGACGAAAAAGTTTCAAAAATAAAAAAGAAAAAACTGAGAAACATTTTCTCTTGAATGGAAACAGACTGCAACTGAATACACGACCAAATTATGGTGTTTGAACAAATTTTAACTGAAATGTCATTCAAATTGTAACAACTGAAACAGAAATATGTGATAAAAAGGAAGGAATGAGTCAATGTTTATGCTCTCTGGAATGAACATATTTGGTTTATATTTCGGCTTCACAAATTCGTGGTCATTTTGTTTGGAAAATATTTTGAAAGCTGGAACCAATATCTGAATTAGGAGTGCTTTCAGTCCTAAAAATAGTTGTCAATTGTAGTTGCTTCTTTGAAGAATTTCACAATTTCACAATTTATTTGGGAATATTCGAGAAAAGGAAACATGATGAAACGATTTGAAACGGAAGACTGTTTGTTCATTCTTTTGAAAAACCATTTTATCGAAGACAGTGTGAGACAAGCATTAGGAAAGTGACTAGCTGGACAATCCCAATCTCATCATCCAAAATATACATTTTGAAATCAATTTTTATTCATTCATCATATAATTCCGGTAAATTCAATGATAAACCCCATACAGTACAATATGTTCAGAACATCATTACTCGAGTGCCTCTAGAGTTATCAAGACGTTTCAAACTGACAAACTGTTTGAACTGCGTGAAATAATATTTCACCAGTTGAACACTTTTTGAAAAACAATTGATATATGCTGCTCTGATGATATCCCAATGAATGAGGCTCGATTACAGGATTCCTGGCACAGGTTGAGAAAATGGAGGAATTTTTTAAAATTAGGAGTACATTTTGGGCGAATGTTAGGCTATTCAATGTCACTCTTAGACTGTAAACTTCGGGTTTCCTGCGAGATAATAGAGTGTTGTCTCTGTGACAGTACTGCACGCTCAAACAAAAGGACATGAACAATTCTATCAGTGAACGTTTTGAATAAGAAAAAATATGATGTGAAAAACTTCACAGTCTTTCAACAAATTGATCGAAGCTTAGGTTTTGGATGCCAGATCAAACCCTAAAGTGCAAACGTTGAACAAATATTTAGGTAGAAAACTAGGAGGAAGAGTATTTGGTTATTGTTTTTCAATCTTAACTGACTTCAAACTTTTTCTCAGAGATCATTCGCTCAGTTTCAATTTATATCAATTTTGACAAAATATTTTCAACTCTTATGTTAAAAACTACAGTCACGGGTTTGATTTGCAAGTAGAAAATGTATCTCTATGAGCTCATAGAACAAATTCCAATGGGTCTGCAGGAATACCAATAAATCAACGCCACAGCTGCCGCTGTCAGGAACTATCTGCCATCTTCCAATGCGCATCGGTCAGTTGTGACCTCAAAAACGGTGTCGGGAAGAAGGTTTATCTCACCTACGGAAAACATTAAATCTACCGGGAAGATAGTTGTCGCAAAAATTTGAAATAAGGAAAGAAACTATTTCTGAGAAAATGGAACTTGGCGGCATATTACTTCGGCTTGTTGTTTCGATGGTTTACGACGAAAACAGTTTTCACGCTGAAACTACATCTTCTGACTTAAAAATGCAACCAAAACTTCTCCGAACTACATTTTTACTTTTTTGGATATTGGGACCCCAAATCATTTTGCTTCAAAATCTGACTTTGTCTCAAAGTTCTGACTGGTGGTGTAAAAGCTTCTCACGTCCAATTGGAATCATTTATTCAATTTGAACCATTGTTTACAATTAGTTGAATGAAACAAATAGCATGAGACAAAATCCTGAGTGATAGCACACAATTAGATCATAAAAATTGAGTTGAATCCAGGAGATATTTAGTGGAATCTCTTGTATCCAGCGGAGGCAGCTGGTCCGGTGGCGTAGGAAGATGGTGGTGGTGGTGGTGGTGGCTGAGCGTAGGCTCCGGCTCCTCCGGAAGTTTGAGCAATTGGTTGTGGCTCAGCGACGGTCTGGTAGTTTTGAACTGGAGCTGGTTGTTGGTAGGATTGCTGAACTGGAGCGGTTTGGTATCCCTAGAATAATGAAAGTTACTTCTGAAAAGAGGAAAGTGGTAAACTTACAGAGTGGTAAGCTGGCTGTGGCTGGTAAGCTGGTTGTGGCTGGTAGGCTGGCTGTGGTTGGTAAGCTGGTTGTGGCTGGTATTGTGGCTGTGGTGGGTAGTATGGAGCTCTAGCGGCAGCACATGGGTCACATCCTCCGGCTGGGGCACCGAAAAGTCCTCCTGGACCGAAAAGGAAAGCCTGGGTAGAGGCGACAAGAAGGGCGAGGACAACAACCGACTGCATAGTTAAGGCTAAACCTAAGTGACTTGTTGAGTAAGTGATTCGAAGGTAAATCCGTTGACCTTAAATACTCTTCAAAACTGGGCGGGTTTTGTGGGTTTGATGATTTGGTTCAGTGTCCTTGAGGCGAGAAAAAAGAAAAAGGAGGAGACCTTGTTTAGCTCCCCGCCGAATTCAGGGGGGACGATCTATCTTCTTCCGTCGAGAAAAAAGTTTTTCGAAAAAAAAAGATAAGTTTGCGTCAGGAATCTCATCTAGATAATGAGAGAGATAGGCATTGCCATTTGGTGATGATCACTAGTATTACTCAGGAAACGGTTTTGGAGAGAGAAAAGATGATATCGGATTTGTTGGGTTGTTTTCTAGAAAAACTGAATTCCAATGGCTTTACGGGCATCAAACGTCAACAGTTCATCTGTTTATAATCAACATATTTGTGATTTGAGAAGGAAAAGTTTGTAACTGATCAGTAAACAATTCGTAGAGTAGTTTTTGTAGCTTCACAAACATTTTTTTGTGGTTTCTCAGATTTTTTTGTTGTGGGATATGTGTTGAGGTTGGTACAAAATTATCAATAAAAAAATCGCGAAAAAAAATAAGTTTTCGTTGATATTGCTCAGACTTCTGTATTTTTGGGATAATTCTATTCAAAGCACCAAGGTCATTCTTGTCGTTTCTCAGGAGACCGTAGTTTTGCTAGGTTTTTAGTAGGGTTAACCTGATGACTGGACCACAGAAGAAGAGAATTTTCCATTCAACAATTGAACTGCTTTCTTAACAGTTTATTTTCTTAACTTTCTTAACAGTTTTCCTGGAATCCAAAGTTGAACTTTTCTGGTTTTTGCCTAGAAAAAACACCTCACGGAAGCTTCTCTGCAAAATGCTTGTCCACATCGGATGTAGAATTTTTCCCGGATACGTGATTTACATCAAAACATGTACATTGGAAAAAGTGCTAATGAACTTATTGATATATGCCAATTAGATCAGGAAGGAGTCCCCCGGAAAGAGTCATGGAGGCAAATGGAAAAGTGCAGATCATCTATTTCTGGTGTTTTCATGAATAAAATGGCAAAATTGTACGTCATCATTCGTCGCTCTCACACCTCATCATACATTATTCTGATATAAGTTGGTGTAGGTTTCTGAGTTTTCTTATCTCGATTTCGTAATGTTTTTCATTAGATATGCCTTTTCTTTCTTTATTTTTCATTTTTAGGATATTTTTTATGATATATATTTTGATATGGTGAACATCGTCTTTTTTTGTTTTTGCCTGGCTTCTTGTCAATTCGAGAAAGTTCTCATGTTCAATTTTAAGAAATACTATTATTCATATTATTCATCATTTTTTGAAAAACACTGCTAGCTTATTTCGCATTATACCCCCACAACCCTCTCATTTTTTCCGCAATTTTCTAAATGCAAAAAAATCTTGACGACAAAATTAATGAAAATGAAGGAAGAAGACGTTTATGATATAATCTTCTTTAGCAAGACACTCACACACTCATACATTGAGCCGCTGGTTGTGAGGTGAGAAGCTCAATATAGATAAGCGGCATATCCTGGAGAGAGGCGTCGAGTAGAAGGAGAAGGAATAAAAAAGACGATTACGGATTTTGAGTCTTGGTTTCCATCTTCAGTTTTTTCTTCAGTTTTCATTTTATTACTTTCTCCAAGACCCGTATCTCTCTTTTTGGTCTGTGCCCGGGTTACTGTAGAATTGAAAAAAAAAATTGACAGAGCCTTTCTAAAAATCAAAATCAAAAAACCAATCTACAGTTCCTCATTATAATCTTCCTTGTTGACACGTATTTGTTTAATTGATACCTTAACTTATCTATAGGAAATCTTTGCATCCTTCTCCATTTCCCCTCCATATCCTCTGCTTCCTGTTCGCCAAATCAGACAGACAGTACTGTTATCAGTGACCCCACCCCTATCTTTTTCGAATCTTGCAATACAATATCCGATGGAAAAAAACACAGATCGTTTTGCAGACAAAAACCGAATGCCAGTAGTGCGTCCACATGGCACATCGGTTAGAGAACGTGTTGCAGCGATTGAAAAAAAGGAACTGGTAGTGGTGGGCAAGAAATCTGAGAATACTGTGATACGAGCCAAATATGAGCCAGATGTGAGAGGTGTCAATCGGTTTCGACATTTTCATACGTAAGTTTTGAGAAGAAACAGAGAAATTTGGAATGAATTGTAATAGAGTGGCATGTATAACTAAAAATCTGAAAGAAAAAGGGTACAGCAATCAGAAAGTTGAAGAAAAGTTGATTTGATTTGAAAAATTGGAAAGGAACATGTAGTAACGATCTATAATAAAGACAGGTTACTGTCGCGGTGCTCGAGTTGAGGAAAATCATCAAAAATTCGTAAAAGGCATTCTGAGTTCTGTTGAAGCAAGTTTTTTATAATCTTTGGTTCAAAATTGACAATAATAGTAATTTGTTCCTGTCTTTTATGATCAGTGCTTGGAAAAACCTCAAATTCCCAATTCCGATTGAACACTTTTGTACTCTGCCAAAATGGAATTTCGTGAAAATAAAGTCTTCGCTGAACGTACAATCTTAATCACACATCTGCTTACTGCCAGGAACCAATTTTTTCTCTGTAACCCCCCAAAAGACGTCGAAAGCACCCGAGAACTTCCTTTCCTCTCCGAAAAATTCATCTAGAGTATAGTGGAAACCTTACTTTTCTAGACGACGACTAGATCATGATAAAATGAATGAATTTTATATCATGAGCTAAACTCCCCCACCTCACGACCTCACTTTTTATCGTCTTCCATTATTTCTACACCTGTGTCACCCCCTATTCTTCTTCTTCATTGATCCCAGTTTTTGACAATTGAAAAGAATTAGTGGTTATTCAAAAGGCTCCCCCTATATATAAATTTCTTCTTCTGGTGGCTGAGGGTAAACAAGCAGCTCAAGATTATCCTGAGTTATCTATCCAGCCAGTCGTTATTATTCTTATTTTTATTTTTCAATTCTGGTATTCGGATTCTCTTATCTGATTACTGAAGCGAAATCGGATTTCTGGGTTCCTCCGATACTCCATAAACCACTTTTATTCGGTTGAGGATTTCTGTAATATGATGAGGTAATTTGTTTTTGGGTTTTCTAGGTTTTCGGGTTACTGTACCGATGTGCATAAGGGAAAATAGGGATTTCGAAACATTTTAGGTTTCCAAGTAGGGTAACATTTCGATGCTAGGTTTTCCGTGCAAAAAAGACACTTTGTGACTCTTGGTCTCTATAGTTAACAGACTGTCTTTGCCAAACGTTTCATCTCCAAGTTCAAATGTCCTTGGCACTTCTTGTTTATCGGATTCTATCCCATTCTTTCATTCAAAAAATTTTGTACTGCACGAAAGAAAACTATCCAAATAAGAGATGAGAGATATCTTTGACACCTACAGTAAACAAAACACTTTTCTTCGAGAACTATCTCTCATTCTTGTCATCTTCAGACCGATTCCGGTGAGTGACGTCAGTCCAAACGGCTTCGGAAAAGATTCGGCGGCAACTGCAGCAACACATCTTCCGTCTTTAGTGAATCCGACGCAACAGTGAGTGAACTTCGATCATTTCCGTTTTCGTGGTCTGTACTGTTTTATCTTGCAAAACTTCAGTTTTGTAACTGTGACTGTGCAGCAAAAAAGGGGATGAAAAAGGTGTCGTAACATTTACAATTTTGTAGAGGCAACATCTTCGAAAACAAGGACGCTGATAATGGAATGGAAAAAGGTAGGTAATACAGTGTGACCTGAATTTTACAACTTTAGCTAGGGTGAAACCATATTTTCGAGTGCGTTTTTCAAAAAGACAAAATGATGGAAACCTTTTGGACTTCCTTGAGGGGCTACGTCACATGTCTAGAAGACATAGGGCACAGCCGGATGACACACATTGGCAAAAGCTGCTAATCGTTTTATTTGGTGGTGCGTCATGCCAATCATTTTATGATATAAGAGAAAAAAGAAGTGGCATGTGAAAAATATATGATGAATTTATCCCGGAAGAGACATATGGCCTAGTGGGTGTTGGAGGGATTTTTCTTGAGATTTTTAAAAGTGTCACAGGCGGAATAAAATTATAAGAAATACTTAATGATGGGGATTTTCAAAAGTCGGAGATAATTCGGTTTTAGTATTAAAAAGATGTCTACAGATTAGTGTTGTAGTTGGAGATTATTTAAATACCTGATGAAGGAATTAGAACGGATTGAAATTTAGATGCCAGGAAAATATTTTAGTCAGCAAATCTCATGATTATGCAGTGTCAATTTTGCACTTTTTCTCTGAAGGGTGTACTTTTATGCAAACAATTGGTTGTGATGGATCAACGATGATATTATTCGGATTAAAAACTTGGGGATTACCTAATAGAAACATAGAACTCGTGTTCGATACATCAGGGTCATTGGAATTATGAACCTTGGTTTCGGCAGAGATAAAAATAGAATATTATCAACAGAAAATCTCAACGAAAAGGAAACATTGGAAAATGAGTACAGTAATTTCCCAGGAAAAGAGAAGCTTGGGGAATATCAGATTTTGTGAGCCTCAGGAAAATGAAAGTTCATATTTAAAAAAATATTTTCAATTGGAAAACCAAATTAAACAGTTTCCAGTCAAAACTTGAACAAAAACTCCACAAATTTTCATGAAAGTCATTCTAGACCCTTTTTTTTTACAAATACCCGAAAATTCCAGGATGCCGTCGAAAAAAGAAAAACGTGGTACTTCCTCAACTCAACAATATTCCAAAACAGTCCAAATCCAAAAAAGTTGACGCAGCAGCTCAAAGTTATGCCCTCCATGAAGAACGAATGAGATCCAAGACATCATCGGAATCTGATAGTTCTATCAAAATGGGTTACTCCGGAACACGGCTGAAAGATGCTTTGTCTGTACAACATAAAACTATTGGTAAGTTTATTCTCCACTACCCTCAATTCAACTTTTGACCTCAGGTCCCAAACGAACTTTCGCCTCACTTGGTCAACGACAAAACGGAGTGATAATAAATCGTCCGCTGAAAAATTCATTAGAAGTGGCACTCCCACCCAGGTATCGCGAGGTCATTAATAACAGCTCAGAATTCATTATGTTAAGGTCAAAGTCTGCACAAGACCTCGAGGGCAGGGCAGACTCAAAAGCTGAAATATCTCCGCTCCCTACGGACGCAGCTACTTTCGTCTTGGCAACTGCGAGAACATCTAAAGATATGGCAACACAAACAGTAAGTTGAGCTCAGAAAGTATAATTTAGAGCTTGTGATTTCAGAGCAAAAAGCACGTTTCAACTGCCAGTGTGGAGTTCTTGAATGTGAGATCAACGCAAACAGATTCAACACCAATTGTGATTAACTCAAGGAGGAAGAGTGATTTGCCTCCAAGTTTACAAGATGTAAGTGAAGTTTCCAGATGGATAGAAGTGCTATTAATGTTTTCGGCTAATCTTTGGATTTTGATTTGTAGGAAAGAAAAAAAAGAGTGTTACTCTACTGAAATACATATTTTTCACTAAAGTCCAATAGATCTGGTTAGCTGACATTAAGACGAATGTGTATGGCTAATACGTTGGCCAAAATACACAATTCTGAAGGTTACAAAAAGAAATATTTCAACTAGAGCTCCAGTGTTTGAAAATATACCACTTTTTTGTCAATGTTTGATATATTCATAGTTTCCCGACAGTAATCCTAATAGTAGCTGAACTGGGAATTGTGACCCATCATTTTTTTCACTTGATTCTAACAGTCTCCAGAAATATCGGCTAGATTTTCTCTCTCAAAATGGAATCTTTGAGTTTTTCTAGTTATTCAGTTTTCCTTCTGAAATTACAATTTCAAAAAACCAAAACACATTCTCATCGCACATTTTTCGTCGCAGAAACATATTTTTCATAAGATTGATCATCCTACTCTGATGATCCCCTCAACTTCCACTTCCTCAATTACGAATCATTTTCCAGATCGAAGAACGCGAAGCACTCCTTGAAGTCATTGAAGATGCTCTTGGAGAGACGTTTGATCGTTATTCACGTGTTCGAACCAACCAAATAATTGCGAACAGCGCTCGAAAACAAGCGCAAATCTGGCGAGACGTCAAGGATTTTCTCGGATGTAATTTGTTCCCATCTGCAATTCAGCTGGCAAACAAGAGTACGTCACGAAGCAAAACTGCGGCTGAGATTGTGGCAAGCATCAAAATGTACCCGTGATCGATGGGAATTGTTGTAAATAATTTTTCTAATCTAATGTATTAAATTTTGTGTATTGAATTTTGTGTGCTTGAAAGAGTAGTTGTACAGTAGAGTTTATGATTTTTTTTCTTCTTATTTTGCTCCTGATTTCATCGCATTATATTCGTAGTACGCTCTGCTCTGATACAATTGCTCAAGATCTGTAATAATATATTTTCAAAAAAAAAAGAATTGTTTTATCACTGGAACAACAAGTAAAAAAAAGAATATTTGATTGAGAAAAAAGACACAAAAGTACGTTTTACCAGTCTTAAGAAATAAAAGGTGAATTGTTGTGAGAAAAGAAAAATTGGAAATAAGATGTCAAATTTTGATACAGTAGGTCTCTTCACCCGCAGAAGCGACGGTTTAGATTGGAAGAACCACAAAATATATAGAAAAAGGAAAAAGACACATATAATGCATTTAAGACACACTGCAAGAAGGAGAGAGTTCCGGAAACTTTCTGAACGAAAGGAAAAGGAATGGTCTGGAGAAAAAAAGAGAAGTTACATTACTGTTTCCTAAATCACGATGCATAATGAGGTACTCATAATTTTTATAATAAGTTGATACAATTTGATGAAAAAAGAGAGTACAAAAAGAGAGAGAGACACGGAAAAAGTTCAGGAGAGGAGAGTTCAAGAAATGGGCAGTTTTGATTCAAAATCCTATGATCTAGTATATGTTTTAATATGAAAAGATTTAAACGGTGAATGTGAGAGAAGACGGAAAAACCCAAACTCGTAGGAGAAAGAGAAGCTGCAAAAAAGAGACAAATGGTATTTTTTACAAATAAAAAAACTGAGAAAAAGATCAGGAAAGAGAGAAAAGGAAAAAGTTACATAAAGAGAAGTGAGGATAGAGAGCAAGATTTGATGTGAAATACTAAAAAATAGGTTGACATTGAGAGAAAGAAACGGAATAGAAGAAATGACAAACGGTGTAGAGGGAGATGAAACATGGGTAGTATCACAAAACGGAATAGGGACATGAGATTTGGAAATGGAAAATTTGAGAAAGAAGTGAAAGGAACGAGAGGATGAGAAGGACTATGAGTTGTATACAATTAATGTCGCCGTTGATGGTGAGGTGGCGCTGCTTGTGGGAAGTTGTTCCGTGCCTCCATGCTTTCATTGTAGAATCTGCAATTTAAGAGAAGTTATACTGATGGAAATGAGAGACTTTGGTGCAATAAATGGCGGGTAATTGAATTTGATTTCATCTTCTTTGATGGGTCAAAAAACTTAGTTTTTCTGGACAGCAACACCCAATTCCACTTAAACTTAAACAATGTTCGGTTATACTGTAGCTCAAAGCAAACACTATTGTTAATATCATTTCCGGTTGTTAAAAAACGTCAATTGAAATTTTTGTCATCTATTATTCTCAGAAAACAGCTGTTAAGAAAAGCATCGGAACTCAATTGAAGTCAATCCGGAAAAAGTGTACTTTTACAATTGGCACATTTCACTACAATATTGTTTTTTTTGGAAAACCAGACCGCTGACACTTTCTCAACTAGTGATATCTGACTGAAACCTAAACCGTTGTAGATTTAAATTCTGGTGTGTTGTACGTGGATGAGCGAAAAACCGAGCACGAGAAAAAGATCTGTTCAAGTCTGCGGAAATTCAATAGAAACCTAGTAATTTATGATGCTTATTCAGAAAGCTTTCTTCAAAAAACCCTAATTCTCGAGGCGAGAAATTAATATTGCTAACTTTCCTAGATTTTTTTACTTGTATGAGTTATTCTATAATTCTAAACAGGAAACAGTATTTTAAATTTCCACGCTTTTCAAAACTTTTTTTTGGTTCATCAAGAAAAAACCAAAGAGAGGGTTTCTGCTGATAATTTTTTATGTTTTTTGTGTGCGAATACATTCTAGGGCCCAGGTTCTCCTTCACAAAAATCAGTTGAAATTATCACAGCGAGTTTACCAAGGCAGTTCTCAGTCCCGATTCTCAAAACCTTGTTCCCCCCCCCACGTCATTTTCAGTGTTTAGAACTAATAAGTTAGAACTTTGACGAACGTGAGTTTTCTTCATGACACATGCTAAACAGTGAGTTTTAGTGGTGAGAGTGCTTGCGTGCATCAAATCTTACCTCTGGCGGCATAGAGTATCAGTAATCTTAGGATAAATTATTTGGACAAACAATGCGATCAGTTGCGACGGAACCTGTAAAAACACAAAGCATGTGTGAGTAATTAATCGATAGAGAAAACAGAAAAGAGAAAACACCGTTCCAATTTCTTATTTCCTTTTCTGGTTATTCATAAGCGATAGATCTACAGTTCTAGTATGCTTTTCTACGTATTATGACAACACGACAACGGACACAACATCACCAGAAATGATATGCAATGATAGAAATGAAAATAAATGAAACAAGCTGACACAAAAGCTACTTTACTAGCTAAAAATCATTGGTCAAAGCGTTTGAAATCAGGAACACAGTCAAAAAAGTGACACGTCACAACAGAATGTTGCTAAGAGACCTTTTATTTGAGACTGGGTCAAAATTGCATGTCAAATCTGGAATAGTTGTTTTAAGAAAATTAAGATTAGTCGTTCAGTTTACTTATTTATTTTTACTCAAAAGGTAAAAACAATTGAAGATCATTGAAAAACCCACTTGTATGTATTCCAATCAAAAACGTAATCATAACAAAATCCTTGTCTATGGAATAACGTCCTGAATAAATTCCTCAAATAACCATAGTCAGGTTGCTCTTCAAATCCTAAACCACGGCAATAATTCAAATATTGAGAGAAAGCTTCTGGGAATCCAGCGCATAAATCTTCCACTCTCGTCGAACACTTTTTCTCAGATATCAGCTCATATTTTTGACGTTTTGTTACAGCTTTTAGGCCTTGCCAAGGTAGAGTTCCACGGTTGAAGTACATAAACACGTATCCAAGAGACTCAATATCGTCTCTTCGTGATTGTTCTGAAAAATGAAGGAATTGGGTTCAAGGAATATTTTTTTGTGATTGTCAGTTAGGCTTGAGCAATTTTCGAAATGATGATATGGCTAGAAAAAAATGATACAGGTAACTCAAATCTAAACTTTCAATTGAAAACGTGGAAGAAAACTTTTGAAGCTACTTATTCCTACGGTTTGATGACTTCAGCTGTACAAAAAAACCAATCTAGTGGCTTTTGTGTACAACTACAGTTTGAACTCACCTCTACTTCAGTTTTATTATTGTTCAAACTATCCTTCCATAGTTTCATTATCAAGTACCGTAACTTTAGTGAGGAACATGTTTAACTTTACGCTCGTCATCTTCTTTTTTCCCTTGCCGCGCTTTTGCGTCTTTTAGCTACCGTAATCTAGTGCGGAATGTAATCATTTAAAAGTGATGCGTAAAAAAGTCATCGTTTTCCACGGTTAATAACGTATCCGCTTAGCCGAACCGCTTTCGTTCCGAGTCATTATCCAGAAAACACATACCAATTCCACGATGAGTGTTGATACTCGCATATCTTGCTGTTCCAGTCAAATTCTTGTTTTCCCGATAACCGATATGTTGAGATTTACTATCACGATAACGTTTTGCTAACCCGAAATCAATTATCTGAAATGGGAAAAGTTGTAGAATGATATCAAAAGCAATATACGTAAACTTACATATACCAAGTTTCCTCGTTTTCCAAGACCCATCAAAAAGTTATCCGGTTTGATATCACGATGAATATAGTCCCGTAAATGAATAAATTCAACACGTGACAACATTTGGTCGGCTAATAAAAGAACCGTCTTCAATGAGAACTTCCTTTGACAAAAGTTGAAAAGATCTTCAAGGGATGGACCAAGCAACTCCATAACCATTACGTTATAGTCACCCTCTAATCCGCACCAACGGATTTCTGGGATTCCAATTCCACCAAGCATGATTCGGTAGAGTCGTGACTCGATATGCAACTGTGGATGCTTCGACTTCACACATTCTAACTTCACGGCAACTTCTTCATTGGTTTGGATGTTTTGCCCAAGGTAGATGTCACCGAAGGAACCACTCCCGATCTTCCGTCCTAGCCGAAAACGATTCCCTACACGAAGTTCCATCTCCGCTGAAAAAATATCAGGGTAATAATTATCTTAAAATGATTCAACTTTTAATATTTTTTTTAGGTTACGCCATGACTACCGTAATACCTTGAAGACCTTGATGATCCCATTTAGATTTTTCTTCGACTACCGTAACCCATTAAAGATTTCATTTGAATGTCATACCCATTAATACACACAATCGCTGCCTTCAATCATTTATAATCGCTAAAGCTCTTCGTCTACCTGTCGCCTTTTGTCCTTGGCAAAGCGCAAAAACGCATTCATCGTTTTACTACCTGACTGGCACGATTAGAATCAAGTTTTTTGAGGCTGCATTTCAAACGACGCCACACAGAAGTTTTCACTTTCAATGACCTTTTCCATTTTTCGAAAGCTTATTCACCTTTTTTGTGCACTAATGGCTGCGGAACGGGCGGAATCTGTTGTGTGGCCAGAAAATGAGATAGCAGCGTCGGATCAAGCGTCAAAGCCAGCGAAACGAATTGTGCATGCGATGAGGCTAATTGGGCTTGCGCCAACGCAGCAATCGTATTCGGATCAATTGGTGGCCAATTGAATGGCGATGGTGTAGGTAGCAATGACGGATCTAACGCTGGATGGTTTGGTTGAGTTGGTAACGGATTTGGTAGCTGTGGTAGTTGTGGAAGTTGTGGTAACTGTTGTAGAGGAGGAGGTGGTTGTGGTTGTAGTAGAGCTGATTGTTGTATTGGGAATAATGGAAAGTGTTGCAACGGCCGTGGTGGATGATGTTCTCCGTGAGGCTGAGCCATTAAAAGCGGCAGACGGCTCAACTCCTCCAACATCCCTCCACTACCAGAAGGTAACACTAGACCATCTGGCAACCGAATCACCCCAAGTTCACCGGTATTTATAAGTGGATTATTGGTGACTACTGGTTCGGTGGTGTCCATTGGTGTAACGGTGTTATTGTGCCAGTTCGCAGCGGCATCGTTTGACATCGTCGCCATACACAACTGTGCACAATCCGGACAGACACCCTCCAGCTAGAAATGTAGGAAAATAAGAAAACGGGATTTCAGAATATGAAGAAGAAAGAAAGAAAAAGAAAGAGATAATGAGTGGGTAGGACATAAAATGTGTTGTCACGCAAAGCAGAAAGAAGAAAGGCATAATGATAAGGTACAAAAACTGAAGATTGAAGAAGACGAAGAAGACTTAATGGATGTTTTAAGTGGTATACATTCTCAGCACAAAGCTAGGAAAAAAAGTACTAAAAAAAACTACAAGCCAGCAAAAAAGGAAAAAAAAAAGAAAAAAGAGATAAAGCATGGAAGAGTTTTTTCGCTTCCGCGCCTTTTCCCTTTTTTCTTTCCCTATCTCACTTTTTAATGCGTTGCAAAACTAGATTTTCGTGCCAAGTGCGCAAATGGCCTCACACACAGACACCACACACAAAAGTGCTTTGTTCTTACATCTGACGTGTGCAATCTAACCTTGCCGCAAAAAAAAGTGGGAGGGGAACGACAGAAGAAAACGTGTTTTCAGGCGTTCTTCTGTCACCTCGCCTCTTCTCCCACCCATCGCTCCGCCGATGCGTCTTCTAACGTCCTTTGCTGGCAAATCAGTTGAAAAATGAGAAATTCGACAGGGGATGCGACCTTTGCGATCAAAAATAGTACGTGAGAGGGACTTTGAGGGGAGAAAACGAAGATAGAGGAGAAACAAACATCACGTTACTGACTAGGCAAATAAATGCGAAAATTGATCCCTAGGTAAATGATGGATTGAGAAAAGGAACCTCGAAACTAAACTGGTCCGGTTTTCAAATCTAAATCATCCGTAACGGGGCTTTTATATGCTAGTTTTCATTCTCGATAAATCTGATTGACACATAATCTGACAGGATATAAAATACGAAGAAAAACTGAAATCTGTCGCATTCCATATGTGTTTTCATGTTATTCTCTATCAATGCGTGGGAAGCTCTTCTTATCAATGAAAAAGTATTGGTTGGAATTCCAATATTTGCTTGACAACACAAAGGAATCATTTTTTGCAGATTCAAAAGATTCCAATATATTCTCTCTTATCGAAACACCACACAATACAGGTTTATTGAATTTTTGGTTCTACAGTCTTTGGTTTTTCTCAAAAGTTTCATGAAAAATAGAAAAAGAAGAGAACAGAGAGAAACCGAACGCTCAAAAAACAACCTACTCGAAAGTTAGGTTCGAAAGATGGTTGAAAAGTGAAAATGGGTGGAAACGAAAGTGCAATCGTACAAGAAACTGTTTGAAAAGTGAAAGATGGAGGAGAAATGGTGAAGAAAAGCAATGAATGTGGAAAAGAGGGCGAAATAGAAAGGAAAGGCTGGTGTGGACTGCTGCGGCGGCAGTGCGTCGCTTCGCGTAGTCTTCTGCGTTGTATACAGCGTAAAGAGAGACTAAAGGATCTGGAGACTTAGTGAAAGAAAGGATCGGAAAAGGCGTAGAGCGCGGGGAGTTTAGACAGAATGAGTGAGAAGCTTGCGGGGAGGTAGAAATAAGAGGGAAAGATGAAGATCGAAAGCGCGCGCCTGCCGATGCGTCGCGACGCGTTAGCAGCGCCATCTCCGCAGCGGCCTACGGCGCGGTGCAGGGGACTCAAACGGCCCTTTTTCATTTTTCTGTATTCCCATCTTCACTGAATTTCCCTTCTGCGCTCCGCCTTCCATCCCCCCACCCTTTCTTTCACTTTCCATTTCATTCTAACAGCGCACACACATGCATACATACATACAACGTGAGAGGCCTACGACCAGACTGGGCGATGGTGGGAGAAAAGGCGAGGGAAAAAGGCCAGACAGTAGGAGGCGGAGGGAATGGATCGTAGAAGAAGTAGGAGGATAGGACTGAGGACATTGGGACGAGCGCTCGCCGCGCGCGCCCGCCTTGTGAAAACGAAAACCGGTCTCGCGCCCTTGCGAAAAGGGTGCTTTTGCTTCTTCTTCTTCTTCTTCTGCTACGGTGTGTGTGTTGGAAAGATGGATGAGGGGACAGAGGGACGGACAGGGCCACCCAGCGGAAAATTCCATTTCAAAATGAGTGTGTGCGCGGAGAAGCATAGAAAGTGAATATCGCAAAAAAAGATCGTCGAGGACACCGCTCCTCTTTATTCCCATCATCATCATCACACCGAGGTGAACAGGAGGGAGAGCGGCTCTGACGCGCTGGCGCCAAATGTCGCGGCGGTCTCTGGCACCGAAAAGCCAATGGGGGAGCAAAAGTGCATCCCTTTCTTCTTCTTTCACTTTTTTTTCAAAACGCCGCCCCATATCATAGTCAAATAAGCCAGGCAAACGACGTGAAAGACGATAGCAGATGGGAAATGGTGAAATGGATAGAAGAGAATACAGAGAAACAGTTAAGGGTGCGACGATCGAAAAGGTTGTTCAAACACACGCACATACAGGTGGGGACAACATGTCCTAGACAACTAACCAGATAGGCCGATTGGAGATGGTGCTGGAATACATTTATTTTTCCTGCGCGCCTCTAGTACGATGTATTTAAAAGTGCAAATTCAGGGCGGAAAAGCGGGTGTTATAGTCCTCATCTGGCCTCGTTTCCGGTACTTTCATAAAGTACGAGAGTTGTACACTGCACTAGTATATGCCTAGTCTGCACTAGTCTGCACTAGTCTCCCGTAGTTGTCGGAGTGATCTCCATAGTACGACTACAAATGTATAGAATTCAGTGAAGCAATTCTGATCTGGTGATACACATGAATGACGACTATTGTTCATCGTGCTCTTTTGGATTTTTTTACACTACAAACAGGAGAAGGATTTCAAAAATCTTGTGAGCCAAAAATTTTTAGTGAAAACCATGAGGTTGCACGAATGAGAATCACAAACCCAGGTAAGCAATTCCAAACTTGTTGATGGAAAATTGCATGAGATTAATCAGATTTGAATAGTGGTTCTAATCTATTGTTTCAGAGCCTGCAAATCTACCGTAATCCTAAATTCAACTAATACTTCAAAAAAATGGGAACTGCGCTTAAAATCCAGGTTTACAAACTCTGCAGATTAAGCGATATCAACTTCAATTGTTTCCATAACTACCAATTTTCCAAAAAAAAAAAATTGCGGAACACCTTCACTGAATAAAACTTGCCTAAACTAGCTACAGTATACCCTAAGAACGTTCATGATCACTTTTTCTATAATAAGAGAGTCCAAAAATCAAGTTGTTAGAGGAAGTCACCTTGAAACAACAAATCAATGTGACAGTGTTGAGAAGCAAGTCGAAAAATCATCTCAATTGTCACGGACTAATCATAGAAGAGGTGGTGAGAGGTAGAGAACAAAAACTAGAAGAAAAAAACTTTGAGATGGATATAAACGTTTTCTTATTGGTGGCGCCAAAAAGGTGCCTTTATTACGCTAAAACTTCGAAAAGAAGACAAGAGAAATTGGCGAAGACAATCTAGAAGCCCCACGAAGAGAAAGACGAAGAATAAGATGATGAGAAAGACAACAAAGAAGACATTTGCACTATTCTCTGCTTCTTTCACTCTCTCCATCTCATCAGCTTTCTCTCATTTCACTCTCCCCCCTAGCTTTCATTCCCTTTTCGGTATAAACGGGTTATAGACAAGGGCGCGCACCCGCCATCTGGTACACATTTCGCTCTTTTCGATTTTCGATTGTTCCTTCTTCTTAATCGCTCTCCCACTCTCAACTTTTTTGTCTATCGTTTTCATTTTTTTATTGTAAAAAAATAAATCACACGCACAACAAAAAAAGAGGAAGTCAAGTCATGCTGAACCGTTCCCGTTTCAGGTACCGGGTGGCACGTTACGATGATAACAAAAGTTATCGTCAACAGTTTTGTTCGTAGATAACAAAACGAGAAAGTCATATGTTGCGAAGTTTAGGTACTGTACTAAGAAGAGAATAAAAAGGAGATTATATAGAAAACTGGAACAGAAGAATAAGAAGAAGAAAGGTGCCAAATCGATGTCTCCAACATCTGGCGTCGAAAAATCGTAAATTCGAAATTCAAAAACGATTCAAAAAGACAATGACACTGACACACACCATCCTTGCATTCTATCCATTCCCATCTCCTTTCGCGGCTTCTTCACTAGATAGATAGAAATCTAGATTACGTGCACTTTTTCGCTATTCCGAATGGGCGAAAAAAGGGAGAAAAGAAAAAGGGCAAGTGAAAGTGAACTGAGAAACTGAGATTCTGATGGAAAAGAAGATGCGAAGAAAAGGGAAGAGAGGATAAAAAAAACGAAACAGGGATAGGATCTATCTCTCTTCGGATAGATTACCACCGCCAACAAAAAGAATGAAGCGATGGTGGGGATGTGATCCTTGTCATGATCGTTGTCATGAACACTGAAGACATTCGGAGGGATACCAAGGGGGCGGGGGATTGTACTACTGTTTTTCAGATTTTTTTTTACTTTTAGTGGTACTACTATACATTATTGTTTTCTGATTATCGTATAGTTGATTTCCCAGAAAATCTGATCAGCTAGACTGCTATAATGTTTTTTAGTTGATCAACGGAAATTGCTTTGATTAAAACTGTCTAGAGCACTGATTATTTTTCATAATAGAAAAAAAGAAGAAAACAACTCACATAGCCCTTTCCCGGGAACAAACAGCATATAACTGTAGTCGTTCGCCAGTTTTGTGTTGATGAGCTCACAAATCAAGCCAGAAAAATGGGAGAAATATCAGTGAATACAGTGGTTGGGGGGTGATACAATCGGTGATATACAACAGTCTCGTCGCCCCTACCGTCGCCACCACTTTCTCGCGGGTTTTTTTTTCCGGAATAGCGGGATTTGATGAGAGTGAAAGAGAGAAAGGGAGACTGTTGGAGGGGGGGGGGCAGCAGAAAATTTTTGGAAGAGACAAGTTTCTATGACGCCGCTGACGCAACACGACACGCAACAGATTGCGCGGCGTTGCGGTATGGTGCGGCAAAGCCCCAAGTTTACTCTTGGAGGGGTGTCTTTTTCTGTATTTTGCCTTGATGATGATGATGATGATGCTTCTCGCAACGTTGCGTCCCCCCCCCCCCACGGGAGGAGACCACCCAAAAAAAGACGAAGGTTAAGCATGAGACACAAAGATCAAGAGGAGGCAGAAAATCGAATGAAAAACGAGACGTATGAAATAAAGGCTTCATTGTTGTACTTGTCTCGTTGTTCGCGCAACAATAATACATACTTCTCTCCTTTTTGCTTGCCAATTCACTTTCCATTTCGATATCGCCTTCTGATTTTTCTCATGATTCTTTTTTTGCCTATTCATTGATGTCTGATAGAAAGGATAGAAGGACAATGGGTTTGAATATATCACAACGAAAGGGAACTAAGCAAATTTTTGTACTACAGTAAGAAACGCAAATTTAGACAAGACAAGCAAAAACAAACGTTGAGTGAGTATGTAGAATGAAAACTGTATAGCTGGAGGAAGAGGAGGATCCACACAGTGTACTTTACAGTAAAACACCACTTTTTAGTGTTGATGAAATGTTCCTTTCAAAATATCACATGACAGTATACTACGGGAAGATGAGGGATCTTCCAGAGAGTTCTAACAGTACACAAGTTGAGAGCTGCTAATATGAGTTACTCAGTTCATAGCGACTTCAAATTTTCAAAAACTGTGAATCCAAGTTTTGGGTATCTTCTAAATCTTGAACAGTATCGGGGTACCTAGCAGACTCCCAACTGTTTCGCATCAAGTAAGTTATTTTCGAACATGAAATCGTCATGAATCATTACGTTCTGAAGATTCAGAATGAAATAGCTCTAAAAAGTTTCGAAACCAAGGTTTTACGAGAGCAGGGTGCGGAGCCGCTTTATTGCAGGTTTTATAGCGCTTTTCAACACCGAATTTGATTGCTTGTTCGGAGCCGTTTGCAACGAAACTGAACGAGTTATGTTTCGAAATTTTTTCATTTCACAGGAACGGGGAGTGTTTGAAACTCAGGGCTGTCAGACGGCCAACCGCGTATAACAAATTTCGGGCCGTTTTTTAACCAAAATGCTTAATTTTTGGTGCTCTACAAGGTCGCTTCTTGCATCAAAAAGATTCCACCGCTAGGAAGCAAGATGTGAAAACGGTTACGGCCCAGCCCTATTGAAATCACAGCCAAGATCGAGATTCGATATGAAAAGCATTTATTTGGGAACATAGTAAAAGATGTCAGTCTAATAGATTTTTCCGTTGATCTCAAGTTTATTTATGGAACTAATCACAAGCATCATGTGTGATTATGAAGGCTTTGAGAGAAACGTTCGCTCAATCTGAACTTGACAGCTTTAAGTATATATTGAGTACAATGAAACAATATCTAGGCACAGTGAGAAATTGGAATCCTTGATAAAAGTTACTAAAGGACTTCTAGTTCATCCTGGCTTTTTCACAGTTTAAAATCATCTAGTATAGTTTACATAAACCGAACATTGGTAGTTTTATGGTGAATCAGCCTAAAAACTCCTTAGACAGTTCAAAGACTACTTGGGCTTCCTTCCTGAGTTTTTTTTTCCGCTTGATCAAGATTTTTTGCTTGGATCAAAAACGTAGACACCACCCACGTCGTGTTGATTTTTCGCTCTCACTCTTCCCGTTTTTCTTTTCATGTATTTCATTTTCATGCTGCGGCTTTCAAGGTGCGAGCAAACATTCTCACACACATACACACACACCGCTAACACGCACATCTCAAAAAGCTCCCTTTCGTCTCCATCTCTCATTCACTTTCAATCGTTCAGTGTCTATCTGTATTGCCTAAATACAGGCATGTACACCCTTTTGAAGAAACGGTGGTGGTGCGCCGCGCTTAGAAACTTGGGAGAAATGGAACGAACTCCTCCCGTGAGACATACACACTCAGAATGCACTGTGTTGTGTTCTCTCTCACCCTCAAGCTTTTACAAATACGTTGAGAACAACGGGGTTGGAAAAACGAACCTCTTTCTCTTGTCATTCTCCTCGTTATTGGAAACATTGAAGGAGAGAAGAACAGGGGGATAAGTGCGGAGGATCAGTGCAAATAGTACACGTGATCTCTGATGCAAGCCGAGTTGTTCTAAAGGATCAAGAAAACAGTATGGGAATTGCACATTGATCAATTTTTAGGAGGTTATACCTACAGTTTTCCTACAACTATTTTTACTTTGAAATCAAACGTACAATTCTCAAAATAACAATCCCAACCAGTTAGATTGAACAGAACGCAAATAAAAAATGGCTCTAACAAAAAGTGCAAGCCGGTGAATAAACAATGGATTTCTAGCAAATCCAATGAGAAGAGGTGGAATTCGATCCTTTTTGAAGCTAGGGAAAAAACTAGAGGGGTCTTCTTTTTTTTTGTAAAATTGATCAGCATGTGATGATTAACAACAAGTTATCGAAACGGTTTTTACGTTAGTATACTATCATTGTGTTCGTTTGATTTGATCAATTTTTTTGTTTTACAACAAACTGCCAACCCGATTTTTTGACACGTAGTTTGTCGAGTATTGGGGGGAACGAATAGATGTAACAATGTTGTCTTTCACAATCTTTCTCTTTTTTTCAGGTCATGGCGAAACCTCTTCTTGCGTTCATATCGGAACGTAAAACTTGTTTGGATGAAGACAAAAAGACTTACCTTTTTTGAAATAACGAATGGACGTCGCAGCGTTAATGGAGGGGTGTTCGAGGGCAAACGGCTACAAATAAGATAAATCTTTATTGCGGTATTAGGAGGACACTCTGATTTTATCGGATTTGAATATATCAATTTTTATAAGAAGATTATAAAAAGAAAACATAATTTTTCTGTTGTTTTCCTTGATCATTGAATATAATCATTGGTCTGTTCCCAATGTTCCTTTGTTCTAAACTAGAATTACTTTCTTTCAATTATCTCACCGACCAATTCTAACGATCAAAACTGTTTTGAAGGGAAGAAATAGGAAAAAGTGACGTTAGAAACGAGAAAACTGCGAAAACCTATTGGAAATTGCTGATTTCCACGACTGGGGGACGTTTTATAAGATAAACTTATTGAATAATTGAAAATCTGTCAGCAAATATAGTGTTTTTGCAATAAATTGCCTTTTTGGTCACTTTTTGCTTATAAAAATATTAAAATTACTCTAAAAATCATATATTTTGACATTTGAAACATAAAAACTTACGGATATTCTGTTGGAATCAATTTTGATAGAGAAAGCAAAGACGTGGAAGTCTTTGACGTGGCTAACAGCTGTCTACCTGCAGAAAATAAACATTAAAACAAAAAAAATCACCAAAAAACCAGATTTTCAAAAGAAAAAAGCACAAAATTGCATCACAAATATCTTTCCAGGCCCTTTTCTCAAAAAGCGGTAAAGATCAAAGAGATCTGAAAAACGATCGATCCAGTAAACCGGGTATCCGAGTAACCTCGGTGCTAGGTCAACCGCATCGCATACGCAGCGCGTCCGAGAGTACTCAAGAACGGGAGAGAGGCAACGGGAAGAAGGAAGGAGCGATGTGTATAGAAGAGAAAGCGCGTCCCTATAGCCAAACATCGAAGCGATAACAACTGAAAACATACAAAAAACCAGCATATCGATGAAGGAAAACCTTATATAAAAATAATAATGAAAAAACTGAACAAAATGAGGGGAAGAATGACTGGGAAAACGAAAAATAATCTAAAAATATCTGAACAAACACGGTGTAATTTTGGTTTTTGTGTGTGCAATTGTATGCAAAGGTTGTCAATGACTGTATAAATATCATATTGGCTCACTTACATAACTTCTGCAGCCGCTTTTGTGTGGTCAGTCAGTACAAGATGAGTCAGAAATGAGTAATATAGTAGTGCGGTAAACTAGGAAACTGTGCGGGTGAGATAAGAATCTCCGGTGGAACAGTATTGTTAGAGGGTGTCTTATATATGGGAATTCAAAATCCGGTGATCAACTGACATCAAAAATACAATGAAATCTCTGCTGATCCTCAAAGAATCTTCAGAATAATGCTAGATGTTGACGTAGGTGGTAAGCAAAGTTGTAAGGATAACAAAAAAATTGAGAAACACAATCTATATTTGGTGTGAGAAATCATTGCTATCAAACTCGATGTTTGAAGCACCAAAGGGCAATCACTTTTTCTCACGGCACAATCCATAAAAGTACTTTAAGTCGATCTTTCTGATAGAGTCAATAAAAATGTTAAAAAGTTTCAAAGTTGTGAAGCAAGAGTATTGGTAGGTAAATTGGTTCATGGACATTGGATAAGTCTATAACATCTGAGTTTCAAATTGAAAAAAACATTGTGAATTTCAAATTTCTGTCAGATGTACAGTTCAATCCAGTTATCAATCTCAAACTATCACTGAATAGAAATACGTGTAAACTTTTATTGTTATCTGATTGCTGACTATTTCAAAACGCACTTATAATGTGATTACACAATGCACTATTAACAGAGTTGCTATTGATTTAAGACTTTAAATTTCAAAACGTATATTTTGTTTCAACACCTCAAAACTGCGTGGGTCAGAATTAATCAAGTTTTGAATTAATCTGGAGAAGACAGAAAAGATTATTTCTATGTTTCTGTTTTAATCAAAAAATTTTGAATGCTTCGTACAAGTAGCCTATCGGGAATTCGATTCCATCAGAATAAAATTTCAATGAATGATCACCTTTTCTGAAAGCAACATTGAGAAAATATTAGACTCCTAATCAATCAAACTTTGACGAGATTGGAAGAGCATGGCACGCATAAATGTTTTGAAATGTCCAAATATTTATAATAAAGATAGAGCTAGAAGTGTATAATTTTGAAACATTTCAATGAAATGCTTGGTTGCAAATTTTTAATTTCCAAATGTGATTTCAAACGTTTTCGCTCTTTTTCAAATACGGATTTCATGTGAATAAGCACTTAGATTACTCGGGATTTGAAAATTGAATTCGCAGGGAAATTTTTTCTGTATTTTCAAATATCATGGGCCTCGAGTTAGTAAAAATAAGAAATGAGAAAAACAAAAATATTTTGAGAATACTCTCCCCCAAGTTTTATTTTCATATGCGACCGACTAAAAAATTTCTGTTCAGACGTACATGCTTATTTCCTTTTCCTGTTTTTCCAATTCATTCCATCCCAACAAATCTTGGCAAAATCCTCTTCCAGCAAATTCCATTCAATTTTGCCACCCTTCCTCCAATCATCTTGAAAACCTGTCAAGTACACCAAAAAAACTGTCGTAATAGGGGGCAAATGGCAGGTGAAAGCAAGAAATGCAAGAAGCTTCATCTTAATCTTGTGACGGCAGTCACTAATTGTACAAGATTCTTGTTGGCATCATCATCACAAGCCTTGAGGCTTTTGCCGCCATTTACGAATGCAAAAATTGACGTGTGGTGTGTCCTTTCCGTCCTTCCGCTTGAAGAACTAGAACTTTCACTGAAAAAAAGGAGAAGCTTCTTCAATGTCCTTGATACTGTGATTTGGGAATATGTAAGAAGTTGAAGTTGCCAGTAACATTCACGTACATGCCCCTCCTACCATTTGCTTTCAGCGAAAATAAAAAACGCTGAACACGCGCCAGACATCTGAGACACAACACCAACTGGTTTCAAAACTTGGCACTTCTCCAAAATAAGACACAGAACGAGAGATATATTGTAGCAACAGAGACTAGGTGGTCTTACCTGTTCGTCTTATTCCTGCCACTCAAGTCATACATATTCTGTTTGGATTGTGTCATCTTATACTGCTTTCCTTATTCGTTTATTCATACATCACCATTAAAAAGTCTTTACATGAGTTATCGTGTCTTACTTATTATCTTACTCTTCAGGGTTAGTTATTTTTGTCTTTAATTACTGTCTCATGTGATTTTGTTCCGAGTGATATCATCTTTCTAGGTGAATACCGCTGAACGAGAATGTGGTCTACCCAAGAATTTAGATACCTTGCCAGATTTTGCACGTGAAGAGATCCGAGAAATATGGTGAGCATCTTCTTTTTCAAAAACTCTTTGTCAATTTTTCCTATTCAGGAGGAACCATGTGCCGGGAACACCTTGTTTGAAAGAAATCGAGATCGAAAATGATATATTAGATGTCATTAAAAGTTTTGAGTCAGGTAAGCTTGTTGTGTTCCATAGTCCTAACCTATTCTGTTGGTTCAGACTCATCTCCAAATAGTGATAGATCCAGAGAAGTGGCACGCTCCACAACAACAGAAGCAACTGTTGATCTTGATTATGATCATATTGGGGTGCGTTTTTTTCTAAGCAAAAAAACTCAACTTCAAAAGATTTGTGCTGATTATTTTGAATTCTGAGTAAAATTTGAAAAACTACTGATGATTGAACGCGATACCTTGAATAGTTTTTCCGAACGGTTGGCCTTTTATCAACGAATTGCGTCATGACAGTATTAGCCATTCAATTAGGAATAAAGTATGCATTTTCATTCTCATGACTTCTGAAACTGAAATTATTCGAGAGTTATGAGACGAAACAGCAAAGAAATTCGAGACTGAAGTGATAAATCAAGTTTCCATAAAAATGTCTGGAATTGAAACCTCCAAAATATACGATTTCCTAAAACTGACCAAACTGGCTACCGGAAACTGAACTGATACTGATCAAACTAACTATCGGAAACTTATAATGGAGGTACACCTATTAACGCACGTTCAGAACAGTGTATCCCAGTTATATTTGACGAAACTTTTCTGTGAATTTTTTTTCCGGACGAGGTCGAGCTGAGCAGGAAATGAAAATAACACTGACATTTTTCTCGTAAAAGCTTTCTCATTTTTATCCTTGCCTTCTAAAAATTACAGACAAATGGTGGCACACCCATCCCTCTTCTTTCTGCATCCACTTTCTCTACACCAACAGTAAAAAAGTATAGAAGCACAGCTGACAATGAAAATGATGACTATCTAGATCAAACCACATTTGACGATGTCGCAATGATGCAGTTTGACAGTGTCAAAGCACCATTTTTACAGTCAGCTAGTCCATATGTGAAGAGCGAGTTTCGAAAAGTCTGGGAAGATCAGAACATTCCCAGTGAGAGTTTGAGGTCACTAAAAGTTGGTTTTCTTCATGTTTTTTCTGATTTCAAACTCATTCTATTCAGATTCAAACTCTAGCAGTATCACTGTTAACATCGAAACAGTTGTCTGAGTACAATCGATGGGCAACCAAACGGCGAAGAGTTTTGAAAGTAAGTCTGAGGGAAAATTTTCGAAAAATTTCGGCTGACTCGAGTTTTTTAAGGCAAGAGAACAAGAAATGCGGCATCTCAGTTTTGATGCCAAACGAGCTCTTCGAACGCTGAGTGTTCAAAAAGGTACTTTCCAAACTTTTGATGATTTTGAATCCTACTTTATTTTTCAGATGACATCCGAAATATTGTGGTCCCTGCAGAAGTCAAAAGTGAATTAACAACATTTGTGCAACGCCTGAATAGAAGACGTAATTTGAAGTTGGTACACTAAAAATTGTTTTTAATGTAAAGTATATTATAACTTGTCTGTACATATGTACGCAATAAATTTTTTTAATGAAAAAGCAATTGCTGTAACTGGTTTTACAAAAGACTGTTTCTTTGGTGTTTTTATGTGTTTACAACAGAAAAAACTTCTGCCATCAAGTACTAATTGTTGTTTTGTTGATCCTGAAGAAAACAATTAATTTGCTTTTTAATGTCGAGGGGTCTTAATTCCAGATTCCGAAAGTCTTGAAGCGAATATCATTTATTAATTTGAAACAATTCTCACAAATATAAGCTAAACCAGTGAAGAAGTTTGGAAATTTAGAAATACGAATGTTTGGTTTACAAAACTAAACCGAGATCTTTTCAAGGACCATAGGGTCCAAAAATTCAGATAGTTATAGTGCAACAAAAAATAAGGTCAATAAAATCCCAAATAAAAATCTATTAGAAAAAATTTTGGAAACTACCAGAAATACCAGAAAACCAAGTAGAATAAATTATGGAAAACAGTCAGGATGTTTATGGTTGAGCACTCATTCGCCGTCTTCTCTGTTCTAAGACAGCTTTTGGACAAAGAATCTTCTTGAATGCTCGTCGAAACTCCAAATTCAGAATACCATAGAGGAATGGGTTGAGTGATGAATTGATGTACCCGAGCCATGTGAATGCTTGTTCAACCTAAGCAATTTTTTGTATTCGGATGCAAAAGAAGATCAAAATACCTTTGCATGAAGTTTGCAAGTTTCACAGAAGGGCCTGATAACGTAGGCCACGAAGAATGGAAGCCAGCAGAATGAGAAGACAAAAATGATGACGGCGATTGTTTTTGCTGCTCTTTTCTCCTTTGCAACACTGATCTTTTCTCGTTTCCTGAGAACCGCGGTTGGATTCTAGAAAAAAATCAGGATCACAATCTTAACCAACAAACGAAAATCCCAAAACTATATCCCGGACGTTAACCAAGTAACTAATATTAAATGAAAAACAATTACTTCATCATCCTCCTTGGTTTCCTTCACTTTCACCTTGCACGATCCATTGTTATGATACTTCATATGTTTTGTGGTCTCATCCTTTGGTAAACTTCCACCATCAGTCTAAAACATAAGGAATAGAACATAAATAGGCAACTGAAAAATTGGTGGGGTTAGTTACGGTACCAACAAGCTGTAACAGATAATTTGCCGAATCGTTTAGAGAAACTGAACTGGAAGCATTATTTGGGTGGAGTTATGGAATGCAGGAAGAGCAAACATAGAAATGATTGAACTGATTTGTATCATTGAGCAAGTTTAGTGGCATTCAAAAAGATGAAGGTGCCTTTGAGTAGAACTGGAAATTTTGGACCTCATAATTTTGATATCAAAAAACTAGAAATAAAGGTACATGAAGTTGTAGAGGAATAATTTTTTCATCAAAGTGTTTCGGACGGTTTTGTTCCGGGCTACTCTCAAAATTTAAAAAAGTGCCACTTCAAATTCGAAAGCTTTTTTGACAACTAACCCAACAAAAATTATACAAAAATGAAGCTTCAGACTCCTGAAAACACTCTGAAACTGAAATTAAAGCAGTCTAAAAACCGAAAACCTGAACAGAAGTATTTCCTAAAGTTTTTCCAACAAGACATGAAGATTTTTGTTTGTGAGCATAGACAACATTTAGCAATTATAGTTTTACGTGCTTGTGTATCTGTAACCATATATAACATGTAAGGAGACTGCCGTGAGTACAAACTTAGAAGCGATATCAGATGCAACATAAAGCATGTCTTGCGGACAGACAGAATACCCCCATTCAGTTCACTAACAGATTGAGCGGCAAGAGTAGTTACAGTCGTTTGTCCGTCAGCAACCACCAACGGAGTTTTCTCTCCTACCCTGCTGGACGTTCTAGCTGATTCTACTGATGCCCGTTTGATGGACATTTTCCTGTAGTCGTCGTCCCCTTCTGCGTTTTGGATTCTCATGAGAGCACTTCTTCCTGAAACATAACACACTTTTTGTAGTCGGATCGTTGAAACAATATTCAAAGATCGTGGTTTAGCTAGCTATGAAGAAAATCTTTGATCACTACTATTTCAACTTCTTTGTTCAACTTTTCAATTCATTTTCTATTATTAGATGTACTTTGTCCATTGAAAAAAAAAGCGAAAGAGAAGAACAAAGAGAGTCCATTGCTGCAAAGTTTTGGCAACATTGGTGCGTATTCGATTAACTCGTTGCATGCATTTCTAGGTTTTTTCGTGTTTTCTTTTGCATATCCTCTCGCCTACGCAACAAACCTCGATTCGTCCGGATCCGTTGACGTGCACTTATGAAAATTTTGACATATACCACTACCATGACCAAGAGTGGGAGGAAGAATGAACCAGCAGCGGAGAACACCACAAATGCTCTGGAATAAGAAAAGTTGGTCTGGATTGAACAGAAAGTTAGGCTGAACCTGGGAAATCTTTGTTTTAGGTTCTCTACACCAAAAAAAAGCTAAAAAATAAGTAGGGGTCGAGAAAAAAAATTTTTTTCCGGAAATTTGGTGATAGATTGCTGTAGTGTTTGAAGTTAGAGCCAAAATTGCTATCGGTTCATGTTTCAAATTTGACACAATTTTCTACCCCTGCCCCAGAAAATGAGAAAATCGTTGGTAAAATGAGCTAGTTTCACTTTCAGACACCGGATTGACTAGATTTCGACCTATTTTACATTAATGCATCTATTTTCCGGCTCTGAAATCGCAAAAATCAAAGAAATCATTTACTTTTCCGTCGACAATGCGCAACTATCATCCATCATATTCTCCTGCCAATTGTTCCAACCAATAATCGGTGGCACCGATATCAACATTGACAAAACCCATACCTGAAAATATTCAATCTGAGATCCCCCGAACTTTATGACTCAGTCAATATAAGATGTTGACTCTTTTCTCCACAAGCAATTGCCTTCATTCATTTCTAAGACGATTTTCTCCGTTTTTCCTTGTCTTCTACATTTCCATAACAAATGAAGGTAATCTTCTTCCCTCTCCCTCGATATAATGACTAGTACATCAAGGCTCTAACTGAAAAGAACCTACAATTGCGATGACCATGCATACGAATTTGGTTGTACGTTTTTGTGCATAGTTGATCGGATTGTGGATGGCCCAATATCTGGAAATGTCAATGAAGATTTATGAATTGCGTATAGCAGGATTAGTACCGATCTATTGCAATTGCACAGAGATTAAGAATGGAAGATGTGCAAAGGAGAATGTCAGCGGTAGTGAAGAATTGGCATACTGTAACTCCGAGTAACCATTTTCCACCTGCAAAATCTTTACTGATGAAATCCCTCATTTCAAATTCCAATTTCCTGTTTTCTCGTAGTTTGTGATATGCGTAGTTTGTCTTTACAATAAAACCGCAATCCATCATGTTCTGATGACATTTTAATGTAACAACCCCCTTCATCAGGTAACAACTGCTCAACCCTTTGAGTCTTCTACCTCATCCTCCCCCCTCTCTGACCATGTCTCAAGAAGACAATGATCATTAACTTAATGAGCTTTCCCTCCCCCCTTCTTCCCTAAAAAACTAGAGAAAATTTCGGCTCTCAAGTCCATGGTACTCAAGCACAATTGCTCGCAGAGTACTCACGCAATCACAAGTCTCTTTCTCTCCCCTCATTTTGTCTAAAGAATTCCATTCTGGACCCCGGGGCCTCCCAAATGACGAAGGCTGGCAGCCGGGACATCCGGTTGTCAAATGGCGCTTCCCGCCTAGTATCATATAAGTGATGACAAGCGGCAGCACAAGCAAAAACTGAATAGAAAAGAAAAGAATGGGAAACTGACCCGCTAGAAAAGTGACTACATGTAGAGGCATGACGAATATTGCGACCGCCAAATCGGAAGCTGCCAGTGAGACGAGAAAATAGTTTTGCACCTTTTTCAGAGGCCGGTAACTGAACACTGCGACGACGACAAGTGTATTTCCGACCACTGTCATGGCGATGATAACCTGGAAAAAAATTTTGATTGATGATTGATTTTCTATTATGGTTCATCTATTTCCAGGCAATTTCTTGATATCGGAACACGTTAATTCAAATTATGACAACACTAATTTTTTTTATTTCAATTGATCGGAAGTGACATGTTCGATAACAAAAAAATGAAATTGTGATGGCGTTCCAAAAATAAACACAGTATTTTCATATGATTTTTGACACCCGAAGGTTAATATCGGGATGTTGGAGGTTCATGTTACTGTAAGCTGTCCAACGTGCAGAACTGCAAAGTAGAGAATCTAATGACTTGAAACGAAAAATGCTCATTTTTCAGTTTCATGCACCTCAAGTTCGGGATTGAGTTAAGTTAATAAGAATTAAGAATTGAACCCAAGGCTAACAGCTTGAGTTGAATAGGAACCAGAAAGTTATTTTAGTTTTCAGAAGTTTTAGTAACTATTTTTCAGGCTGTATGATGTTTTGGAGCAAATTCCTCATTTTCAAACTTTAATTCCACCAAAATCTGGATTTTTGGGGAAAACGTTGTTATCCCCACTTTTGTACCACTGGTATTCTTCGAAAGTATATTTCGTCTTCCCCCATTTCACAAACTTCTCCATTTCCAACAAAATGTTTTACAATTTCTTTGAACAATCCAGAAAGGCATTCTTAGCCTGTCACGTCTTCGTCAGTCAAGACAAAGCATGAATAATCACATGGAAAGACGGATGCTTCTTTTTTCGTCAACTCGTCGTTTTTTCGATGAACAAAACTACTGCCGTGAGATGAATGAAGTGAAAAAAGTCGAAAAAAGAATTCTTCTTACCAAATACGTAATCGTTCCTAGAACCAGCTCAACGGTGGGAATAATTGATGGCGGTTTCATAGAGGTCATGGGAATGTCCAACGGCGGTATAGTCGTTGTGCTGACTGCCGATGACGCGTTTATAACACTATCCCGAATCGAGTCGATGGCTCGTAACACCATTTCCTGAATCAGACAAGTTGAGTGAAAAAAGTGAAGGAGTGGGTTGTTGCAAACGTTTTTGGTCTTAGTGGAGGTGCCAGTTATTTTTCATACCCAAAAATGAGAGTTTAGAAATGATAAATGAATCCCATTTATTTTCTTTTTACTTTTTTTCAAATCCAGCTAGGAATATCTAATATATCACCGTCACATTCAGGGGGTTTAAGCAGAAGCTTCAGAATGGGGAAGGGCTAGAAAAAATGAACAGAGGAGGCGAAAAAAAGTCAATCCCCCATCTTTAATTTTATCGCCTTTTTTTCTCTCTGTGTCTATTCCCGAGTTTCTTTTAGCCGTTTGAGAATGTTGCGCACTAATTTGACGGCTTGGCCCAGGCTAAGTTGTCTGAACTCTTTTTTCTTCCTTGTTTCGGTTAAAAACCAAAATTTTTCAAATTAAAGAGAGTTGAAATTATTGGGGAGCGGGGCTATTGAACTTTGAAACATGTAAAATGTGGAGAAAATGCATTTTCTATGAACCATACGTAATACTGGCTAATTTTGCTGTTGTTTTCAAGTAGGTTTTCGATGCTTTTGCTAATAACACACAAAAAATTAGAATCATTAAAGTTGAAGAGATCTACATCGGAAAAAGTATGGATAGAAGAATGAAAAACTTTTGGAGAACATGAATAAAAAAAAGTTCAGTTCCTCTATGGTATCCGTCGTATTAGCCCCCATCACATTACAGACCGGAAATTGGAATTCCATTAGAATGAGTGCATTTTTTTTTTGTTTTCAGAGAGGAAGTTCAGATTTGCATGCGATACGGAAAATACTTAACATTGAAAAATGAGTCCGCTTATTTTCTATATATTTTTTACCCGGCCTATCTTTTATTCACAAGATTTTCTGACATCACTTTGAGGTTTCATTCCGAATTTAGAAGAAAAGTCGTGAGAAGAAAAGGTCAGTAGTTTAGCCCACCTTGAATTTGGTGTTTGAAATGTCAATTAAATTGAGATTACTTGCAGAAGTGACAATATTTGAATAATACATAGTCGGTCGTTTTCTTTACAACAACAATTGATTAAAATTGTATGTCCGAAAAGTGCGACTTTTTCTTCTTCTTCTCCTCCAAAAAAATGATTTTGTCACGGTCCACTGGGTACTGGATTCAGGGACACTGGATTCAGGAGAGTGAGGATGAACAGGAGCAAAAAATGTGGAGTGAATGGGAATAAGGGATCGGGGGTTAGAGCGGAATGGCAATTTCCTCTTCTGATATGGTGATATTCGATTATAAATCTGATTTGGGATATCCTTAGATGTCTAAATGCATATTAGAAAATAAGTGTTCATCGGAAATAACATTGGGGATGAAGTTGTTGTCTTAATTGTTTCTAGATACATTGGAATCAAGAAAAACATTGATTGGATAGAAAACTGATTGGATGTTCTGATTGAAATTAGATAAAGAAAACAAATAACCCGAACTATGGTTATTTCAGGAACATCAAATCAGGGAAACCCGCTAATAAAGGTTCAGAATCCCAAATGCATCAAGAACTCAAAAACCTGCTTGCAAAAATCACAAGTTTGAAAAATGAGCCGGTTAGGACACATCCTCAAATTTTCCTTCTTCTCAAACGACTTATTTATGGGTTCCCTAGATTTTGGTCCGATACATTCTATACAAATTTCCAGTTTCTTTCATAATAAGATCCCTTGGTGTAGTACTCAAAGCATCATTGTTTTTGTAAAAGTCAGTTTGGATCCACAGTTTACTAAATTCAGTGAGATCAACCCTATTCCTTGTCAGCTTCCAGGAATTCTAATCCATTATTATTTCCAACCGAATTCTTCGAAAAGCTAATCTAAAATTTTTCGAAGATGTCACTCCTAAAAAACAAGCCCAATTTGCACTTTAGTTCCTCACGAACATCTTGAAGAGAGAAAATTGAAAATTGCAAATCATGTACTGGCATGAAAGAAGTGTGAAATACGGAGGCTGGAAAACTAGAAAAAGGGAAATTCGTGGGAATAATGTGAGCTCAATGGGCAAAGATTTCTCAGTTCCGTGGTAGATTTTTTTATTTCTTCTCCCGATTTATCAATTTCTGCCTCGTTATCAATTCTGTTTGGGGTGTATGTCGAAATTTGAATTCTGAATAAGCTCATCTTGAATTCACTCTAAATACGACGGGAAAACACATTTTTCTCTCAAGAAATCCACGTTCCTCTTCTGATCTCTAATGGCTTACCTGCACCGAATCAGTGTAATTTCGGGACATGATGTGTTTGAAAAAGAAGAGATAAGTTATTTTGGCAGGAAAAACGTAGAAATAACAAGTAAACGTGTCAAGTACGTTAGAACGTTTCGGTCCACACTTCTCACCGACTCTTTCTCATTTTCTCATCTTCTTCTTCTTTTCTCAACTCATTGCAATACGATCCCTTCATCCCCTCTTTTCCGCTGTGCCGACACTCGGCTCTTTGACAGGTTGAGGAAAAAGTAAGAAAGATAACGAGAAAATGAGAGTTTCCTAGAAAAATGGGAGTAAAAAAACTAAACCTCTTCTTATCCTAACTGTGCTTTGTGGTTTAGGTCTTAGGAATGGAATAAAAAGGAAAGGAGCCAAAAGTTTCTCCTTTGCGTCGGTGTTAATCAAGTTAAACCAACTGGCTGGCAAAATCCAAAAAAAAGAGAAGAGGGGAGGAACGAGAATTGTTTTTTTTTGAAAGATTCAAAAAACACGAAATGTTTTGTACGGAGTGATGTGACAATAGTGACTATAAATGGCTTGGAAAATGTGTCAGTCATGAAGATAGACAGATGAAATGGGAATGAAAAAATAAGAAATCTTGAAATCTCAAACAATCCAAACAAAATGATGAATGAGATGGATTGGAAATCAGAAATCTACAAAATTGAATAAATTTTTTCTAGAAATTTTGAAATCTTTACTGCCTCCGGATACAATTTTGGCAGTCTTGTCTGGAAGAGTACAACAACTGTGTCGGATTGACAAAGAGCACAAAGAAATCATCAAATTGGTCACCTTTTGAGAATGAATGCAGACCAGGAATCTTATATCATCAGGACCAGATAATTTCAGGATTTTGAACAAACAAAAACTGACTTCGAAAGTTTTTTTGGGAAGGTTTTTACTCTAAAGTTTAGGAGCCATTTGTGCCCGAATTGTTCAGTCCAGAATGTTTTCAGACAACTTCCATTTGACTAACGAGTGGTCCACGAAATTTAGAATGTGACTCATGTCTATTGAAAACCAAAAACATGGTTTTGATGGATCAAGAATCCAAAATTTAGGTCTACTCTGATAACATAAACTTGGAAATCGTAAAACGCAAGATGGGATTTGCTATACAAGTTCGAATCATTCAAATCAAACACACAAAAATTGAGAACCGGGATATCAGGCTCTGACAATAATCTCCAAAAAATTTTTCAGTGAAACTATCCCTAGCTATGACTCAATTTCCAAAAAAAAACTGATCTTTGGGCATAATATTCTAGCATCTCGCCCATTGATCTTAGCACTATGTCACCATCTCTTATGGAGTAGAGGTCAGATATAAGTAACAATGGAGTGATGCAAGGAAACAAAAAAGCGTTTAGTATGCATTACTCTCTTCTCTATCTTCATATTCCCTAAATTGAGCGCCTTGCCTATCTCATAAGTGCAGTTGGTTAGCCGAACAAGTGAACAGACCGAGAACAAAAAAGAGCTTGCGGCGCCGCGGCGCCCGAAAAATATAATATATGCCGTGAGTGAGGTTATTAATAATTCCACACATTGGAAACCAAATTCACGTATCCTATTCTATTCAAGCTTTCTTTTCCGAGATGAAGAGTGTGTGTGGCTTCAAACAATTCATATCATCTTGCATTCAAGCTCCAAAAGATGCTGGCGTGCAGAATTTTTGATTCATCTCAATACCAACAGATATCTAGTTGGCGAAAACTAACTCCTAGTTAGACAGAAACATTTCTCCTCCTTTTTTTATTTGTTTCGAGATTTTTGTTCTCATTTTTGTTCTCTTCTCGGCACAAAAAATAGAGAGATAGTGTGAAGAAAGTAGTAAGAAAACTCGACTAATGAAAAGTGCCCTCGGAAAGGGAGAAAAAAGATAGCCAACTTTTTTTGGAATGTTTTTAGCGCACATCAGGAAAAAAGAGGGGGAGAAACCTGACGCCACCCGAGTCTCCGACGGTCATCGAAAATTCTAAGCAGAGGAATGGAAAAAAACAAAACGAAGACGTTAAGAGTGGGGTTAATCATATTCAAGTAGTTGTGACATTTGGTATAGGTGACTCTGACATTAGTCGGTCCAATTGGACCATTAATATTGTATGAATAGTGCGAAACAGAAAGGTACAAATAGTCCTAACTGGTTGTCAAGGAGCACAAAAACAGGCAAAAAGTGCACCTGGCAAATGTAGTTTAACCGAGATTTTCAATCTCCGGAAGTCTTCCAAAAAGACATCCGAGTATCAAATGTTCCTCGAGATGACAAACATTCAGAGGGGAACGTGACTTGAATGGAAGGTATTCTACGTAATATGAAAGAAAAGAATTCCTGAAACGCGATCTTTGTGATGAATGAGATTGCGCAAATGGGATCCAATGAATCGGGAGCCTATGAATCCATTGAGACCGAAAAACCAAAACCAAAGTCCCATGACCCGGAATGACAAATTGAGTTAGGTGCATGAACCTAGGGTTGCAAGAAAAGAGGAGGGGGATATGGATCAAATCTAAGAATTTCGAAGATCTGGAAGTCATGATCTAGTAAAAACATGATAGTTTGTAATAGTACGGTAGCTTTTGCCAGAATCCATTAATCCCCGTAAATTCAAACTGATAATGAAAATCTATGGACCTTTGAGTTTCGTGTTATTTCTGTCCTCAAAAATAGGCTCGAAAAGAAAAATTTCCATAAACAGATTGAAACCAGGAACCAGTCACTTCTATACAAATATCTGCTGTGTATTGTTCGAGATTTCAATGTTTGACACTTTGGGCAGTCAATATCTGCCTACATATAGATTTTTGAGCTTCTATTTCACCGGGGGTGGTTCAGGAACATTATGATGTAAAAGGATCCATAAACTATTATACAAGAATATTGAAACCTAGTTTAGAAACTTGAAAAAATATGTTGGAAATGGTTCAAGCTGAACCTAAACTATCTTGTATTAGCTCGACAAAAAAATAACAAAAGTGAGAAAACATTTTTTGGGTTTTTGGTTTGGAGCACTGTGATCCTAAAAGTCAATCTGAAAATTCATTTCTGAAAAAAATTGTCCACGTTTCAAAACAATTACAAGTAACAAAAAACTAAGAAAATGAAGAGGATACTGTACTTATAGGATGATGTCAAGAACACCTTTAGGAAGCTTACCTGACTCATATCGTTACTCATTTTTCTTGTCTTCGAAAGCCTTCTTGAATGACTTCTGCTAGCCGCGACTCACTCGCTCAATTTACTGTCGATAGTTGGCCAAATGAGAGAGAAGTCACAACGGAAGCAGGAAGACGGGGAGCCCCCGTTTAGTTAGGGCAGTTATCTAACGCTTCCGAAAAGTCTATGTGAATGGCAAGCACCGCCCACTTTCTCTTCTTCTTTTCGGACTTCTTTCTTCTGACTGCTCCAGCTGCTTCTGCTTCTTCCGTTAAAACAGACGGCCTAATCAGCGCTGACAAGACGAAAAGTGTCTATAGAGACGGAGCAGGAAAAAATGAGAACTGGGGTTTTTTTGTGCTTGTTGCTTCAAAAAAACCGAGTCTGTTTTTCAGAGGAGTGTGGCTCCTCGTCATTTACGGAATAAGAATAGAAATAGTAATAACAGAATAGGACACAACACGGGACAGCGTCCTAAGAGGTGCTTGGGATTGTTTGAGTCCCACAGAACAGAATTTCGAGATAGAATAAAAGGGGAAAGACAATTTTTGGAAGAAGAAGAAGGCGATGGGGATTGGGATGAAGAAGGACGAAGACGAAAAAGAAGAGGCAAGGATTCAGAAGAATAATCTTTGTCACGAAAATGGCAGAGAAGCAGTAGGCGGGATTAGAAGGATTCTATAGTTTTTCGTTGTGGGTCCTCAGTCCCTCCTGGTGCTGAAGTTTTATAGACCAACAATGCACCAGTGCAAAGATGATTTGTGCTCAGCTTGTGAGTATTCAGATGAGTGTTGTGATGTGTGGGTCCTACCCCCGATAAGAAGAAATTTTGCTGAGTGGTTCCACCTGATCCTTCTTTTTTTCAATTTCAGTTTTTATTCTCATTTTTATGGTCTACAACTCACATCAATCAGGTCCATAGTAATTCGATGGAAGTGTGTAAGTGTAAATAGTGGATCCAAAAAAATAACAGACACACACTCACAAAAAAGGGAAAAGAGAGAATAATAAAAAGTTTCACATGAGCCTGAGCCACCATAAAACGAAATGGAGCTTAGCAACATCTCATTCCGGGCCCCCGTTAATAAAAATTCTAGAAAAAGGGACACTTTTGTTTATGAGAAAACTGAAGAAGAATGAGGTGGAGTTAGTGTTTGCAAAAAAATTTTTGAGCTTGGGGTAATAAAAAGGAAAAGAAAAACAGAAGAGAAAAAGTGCCCTGGGAGAGTTTTGGTTTAACTTATTATGAAGTTTGCAGGAGTAATAAAAATCTTTGGCCGGTTGCAAGGATCATAAAAATTGCAAGAGAATCTGGATTTTGTACCTTTTTATTCTTTATGCAAAGATTCTGTAAGAAAGAGACCAACGGAACAAAGAATGAGATCCTATTCTGAATCTCAAAATATTTCAATTGACTCTAAAATCGGGAAGTGGGAAAATCTTTAAGAAAAACACAACACGACAGAAATTTTCCAGCCAATTCCAGCTTCAAAAATAAACTTTTGAGGCCGTCGTTCATTCAATAATAAACAATTTTTTTCAGAATTTTCAAGCATGCTTTCTGATTTTCGAATTATAATTTTTTCTCAAGAAAATGATAAAAAACAAATGTGGTACATTTTCATCAAATTTTCTACAATTTCAATTTTTCCTGTGCCATGTCAGTTTGACGAAATTCTCCGATTTCCATACTTTATACCCTACAACCCTTTTCAAGTTTTGATAACTCAGATAATTGCAAATCACAGTTTACTTCCTCCTTTTTTGCCCGTTTTCTGGATTCCCCGCGGTCATTTTCTCAAGGATAATTGTGTTTGGACAATTCCGAGATTTTCAAGGTACCCTTTCGCTCAGAAATGCCGTGGAATGGATAACGAGCTCTACTGACGCAAACAAAAATAGCTTTCATTCACACAATTGACTTCTGGGACCGCGAGAGCCCTCCGTTCTGTCATAATTAGAGTGTTGAAATAAGGAAGCAAAAAGCAAACGACAAAAAAGGAACCAACTGGTACTGGCTAATAACCAACAAGGAGTGTATGTGTTTTTTTTTGTAAGATATTTTTACGTGTAACACGCGTTCTTCATTATATACATATTTTTCAGACTAATGGTCTGATGAGACAAAAACTTTTAATGAGAGAAAAACTCACCAAACTACTACTCATCCTTATATCGATTTTCCAACTGTCGTCGATGAAACAAGGAGAAGAAATCCCAAAAAAAAGTCTATGAAATGAATTGCTAGTTGCAGGGCAAGAGACAAAACCCCCCGATTCTTCTGCGTCATCAAACCTCAAAAGACTGGGAGCTCGAGGAGGCTAGCCATGGGCCCCGCCTGATTGATAACCTTCTCTTACATTCATTTTGCTTTGTTTTTATTAGACCTCCTGATTCTATTTTCTACAACATTATAAAATTCACAAGGAGTCGAGAATCACGGAACGGGTTGATTGATAAATGGGTTGAATTGAAAAAAGGTTAGAAGAGAACGGGAAAAAGGGAAATGAAAGATCAAGATAAAACCAAAAATGAATTCGAGGGTGGATGAAAAAGCTCACAAAACCAATGAAAAAACCTATAAAATCATAGATTTTGCACGAAAATAATTAGTTCTGAATCCTACTGTATCTGCAGCTCAAATGGGTCCGTAGGATCAAAGGATTCAGAATTATCGCTGTATCTTTGAATGCATTCAAAATGGAAAAATCTAGATTTTAGGGAAAAAATTAAAGGAAGAATTTAAAATTATGATGTTATTTGATTTTCAGCGTTTCTTAAAAAGGGAGCAAAAAACTCAAAGTACTAGTCGGACTTCCGGTCACAGATTCTTCCAAAAAGCTTAATGTTTTTTAGTTTGCTTTTTAAGAGAGTGTTCCACCTCTTCTATTCTTACAAGGGACCTCACTTAACTTATGCTTTGGGAATTTTCTAAAAATTTGCGGGCGGGTACATTTTGGCCCCCTGAAGCCAAAAATCATAACGAGAAGTCCCACAAATCCCGAAAATCGGGGTAAATTTTCATTTTCCGTGTTTTTCAGTACAGTTTTTGAGGGAAATCTCAATATAAGTACGGTAAACGGTGTTCAAATTCCGTTTCGAATGAACTACAATCATTTTTCACCATTTCAAACAATTTCCGACGCTTTTTGGAAAAAAAATTTTTTTCGGAAAATTTTGCTTGATATGATCCCCCCTGTTCATCCGAAAAAATTGGGAAAAAAGTGAATTTTTTCAGAATCTTTTCAAAATTTAATCACGTTATTCTGGCTTTATCTGAGATGTCGCAGTTCAAATTCCACGTGCCACAAACCATTTTGAAGGGAGTTACAGCGATTTTTCCAAAAATTTGAAAACATCCGGTATTCGAAGAATTTTCAAAAACTTGATCTAATATTGACAGGGACTCGAAAATTCGAGTTTTTATGTTCATACAAATTGAGAAAAGGTATGTAGACTAAGAATGACGTCAAATTTAGAGTTTCGAAAATTTTTTCCAGAATTTTTTGACCAAAAAAAATAAATTTTTTATTTTTGAGTTGTGGGAGTTCTAAGTGAAATTTTCGTTCTCAGGGGGTCCAAATTAGTGGTTTAGCAAATTTATAGAAAATTCCCAAAGCATAAGTTAAGTGAGGTCCCTTGTTAGTTTTCTTCAGAATTTGAAAGTTCTGTTCATGTCATTACTCAAGAACCTTGGAACAGTCTTCAGAAGATTTTTGTGACAGTTGGTTTCGCTTCAATTGGTCCAGCTTGTACATTTCATCTTTTTGGGTTAAAAAAATAATTTTTGAAACATTTGACGTAGGTTGAGTCAGGTGCCCTTCAGATACTTTATTTTACGTCAGACATAAAATCGTAAAAACTGAACAAAAAGCACTCCAAAATTTTTGAAATTTAGTGCCGAGCTCCCAAAAGTAACCTTTATATATTATCCAAACGTACACATCCCTCAATTTTAGAATTCTGATTTTTTTCCCCAAAAACCTCCCTCGGTTTTGCTCAACTCATAGTTTTGCTAGCCTTCTTATCTTCAAAATGTTCCAGTTTCTTATCCTAAAATCCTTTGAGCAAGCAGCTACTGAACGAAAAAAAAACACACACACACCAGATCTCATAATGACTCACCTTTTTGACAGTCATCTACGGCTCTCTTGAAGGATCGCCCCCACTTACAACTGTTTATCTATTGGATTAACGATTAACTCTGAAGATATTGGAGAGGAAGAAGCTCAGATTTTTCAAGTATTCCTTCGTTAATCATTCTTGTCCTCCTCCTACATTTCTCATTGCTACTTTGTACGAAGAATTTCAAATTAAAATTAATAAAGTGTGGGTTGTCATATGCTCACTTCTTTTTACTTTCTTTTTCCCTTTTCTTTTGAGGAGTAAACTTTTTTGTTCTCTGTTGCTTTAGTTTCTTTATTCATCGTGATCTTGGAGTTTTTTTTATAGAAATTCATTCAAAAATCAAGGGTGAAAGATTAGGTACGAGGATATATTTTTTTTCTGCATAAAGTAGTTCAAAAAATACCGTTCAAGCTAATATGTTGATCATGCTTCCGAAGTCAGATTTCTGTTTTTTTGAGCCATTCATCGAGTTACACGGTAGAAATCTTGATTCTGTTCTCAGGGTTCTTACTCAATTATTTTCAAACTCAAGCTGAGTCCGCATTGCCCAAAAACATTTTTCATTAAGTTAAGTATCGTACGACTGAGTTGGTGGAAAACAAAAAACTCTTATTTTGAAATATTTTGAAAGAGTTTTTGAAAATTCATTCAGTTGTTCTCAAAAATTACGGGCAGAATTCAGTAGACTCCCTGTAGTTTTTCAGACACTTGAAGATAAGTTTTTCTATAAAAAACAGTTGCAATCTTTTTACTTTTTTTCTAGAGTTCAAGCCGGGCGTATTTCCACCTGGGGGCAAAACGCAAATCAGTGCGGAAAACTCCCGAAATTTTCCCAGAGAGCCTTTCCAAATGAACTTGCCTTTCCACCACCTCCCCTTTTTCATTAGATTTAAATGAAAAGTGTGAGAACCAAGTTTCAATCTCCCATACGACACTTTTGTCCGTTGCATTTTCAAATTCGCTGACCCTGGATGAACAAGGATGGAAAGATTGAAAAGGGGGGAGAAGGTAAGAAATTGAGATGACCTTCGTTTCCCTTTTCCGGGATGCATCTGTTCTGAATTGCTGCATCCTTTTCGGATTCATCTTTGTTTTGCCTCCCACTTCGTTTTCCATCTCAATCCTTCATCACATCTGTTATAATCTATATGACCCCTTTGTCAAATTTCGGAAGAGGAATAATTTTTCGGGAAATCCGAACATCATTTATAATTCATTAAAAAACAAAAATTACAAAAAAGGTACTCGGTTCATGATTTTTTTTTCTGGTCGGTAGGAAGGAGGGAAACCGTGTGAAAAAAAAACTCAACACAACAATCACAAGGCCGTTTTTATTTTTTTATCGTTTCATGTTTCAATAGGCAGTTCTTTCCTGTCTCATGTTTTTTTGTATATATGTGTCCCGCTGTATTGGTTTTTATTTTGAAATTGAAATGCGTAGAAAGCATCATTGTGATTGATCCGGCTGAAAGTAACGGAGAAGTTTTTTTGGGAAGTTTTTGGTTACGGTACAATGTTTTCTTCGGAAATATTCCTAAAGTAAATTTCTTTCAAAAAATTTGAAACTAAGTTAATCGGAAGGACAGCGCTGTACCTAAACTTAATTTTTTCTCACATTTTTCGAAATTCGAAAATCTGAAACCATTGCCTCAAGAAAATTCTCGGGACCTTGTAAATGTCTCAATGTGCCCTTTGAATTAGGTTTTCTCTCATTCTCTCATTTTCCAACAATGTTTTATCTCAAGTATCATGCTTCTCATACACCTTTAAAATTTCAAAACCTCCTGAGCAACCTTTCCATACTCCTCCCATGACAACAGCATTTCTCTTCGTAATAAATATTTTGGTTGGCCTCCGAAGCTTCCACACCATGGTACGTGATCGATAGAAAGTCACTTTTCATGTCTTCATAAAAGAATAAATTATGAATATGCAAATCGTTCCTGTCCCAATGCATCCCTACGATTGATAGTGTGCTTTTCGCAACTGTCATTTTTCCTATAGTGTATAAAAACTGTTGTCAGCTATTTTTTATCCGAATGAAAAATGATTTTACGTGATTCCATTTGAATTTCATTGTGACCCTTGTTCAATTTGACCCTGTATCAAAAAAAGTGCAAGGCTTTTGAGATTTTAATCAAAAAATGGCATTCGAGCAAAAGAGCCTTCCGTTAGGATTATGTAAATTTGTTTCCGGATTCAACGGAAATTGAACTTCTGGAAAGTTTGGAATGGAAATTGACTTTTGGAGGGAAACGTCCGGAGTTCTCGGACCGCCTAGCTTTTTTTTCCAATTTCCAGATCTAATTGACCAGATCTATCACATTTGAACTTTCTTCCGCCTACATTTATATTGGTCTAGACTCTGAACCAAGAAATATTTAATAAAAACAAGTCTTATACAAAAAAACCAATGCCCCTTCCGTTGTATGTCTACCCGGGGTCCAATTAGTTTGTCGTTTCAGATTTGTCTGCCCCCGTGAGAGCATGTCGTGAGATTGATCACCCATAAAATAAATCAAAACCTATCATTATCCGCTCTTCTATTGAACCCTTTTGACATCTCCGTGTATACGACTCTATGTCCTTTTGTTGGAACCTCCCATGTCATTTTCTATCTATTTTTATCCATTCTTCTGCTCTGAATACCTTTGAGCTTTACTTCTTCTAATGCGGGTAGCAGCAGTAGCAGCAGTCAATTCAACCTTTTCGTATTCATTTTCCATTAGGTGGCAGGATAAGATTAACCACCTTTTCTTCGAGACGTTTGTAGTGCACCTGATTAGTGTCCACTCATTCGTGTTCGGAAAGCATTATAATCATTCATGTGTATAGCTGCCTACCCTCTCACCTTTCGAGTTCGAATTCCAAAGCTTACTGGCAAAAGCCAAAGGGCTCCCATATTCATTCCAACCTCCTCATTCCCTTTCTCTCTAAACTTCATTCCCGCTCTTCAATGTTTTTATGTGCACTTTGAAAATGAACTTATGAGATCGTCTAGTGAAAGGAAGTGGAGACAAGAAGTGGCGCCGGTGGAAGGCAGGGGGAGGTGGAAGGAGACCTACTGTCACTCTCGTTTGACCGGCAATAGGCCCGATTGAATGTACGCGGTTTTCACGAATTTCAAGGTCTGACCCACAAATTTCGTTCGCCCTCCATGCATCTTTCACCCAATTTTGCTTTTGCGCCAATATCCGCGCGAATCGCGCGCCGCTTCCCCCCTTCATCCATTCCGGCTTACCATCGCCTCTCGATTGTTGTGTCTATCTGACCTACCGACCTACAGTTCAACTTTCTCATTTTGTACTTTCTTGAATTATCCCAGGTCCTCGTCATTCTCCTCCTACTTTGCGGTTTCATTTGGTTTTTGTGACAGTCTCGCATTTCATTTTCGATTTAGGTTTTTCGAAAGTCTAGGATACCGGAATCCGAGAATCTTGACTATGTGAAACGTTTGATGAATCTGGTTTCTATGGTGAAATCCGGATAGTTTCTCAGATTTTATATGAACTTCTCCTAATTCTATTTCGATTGATCACCAAATCATTCAGTAATTCTTGATTAATTTTGTCAGTGTTTCATTGTTTTCAGGTTTTTGAATCTTTTTTCTGAACTCTAGTCCTCTCCACGTTCCTTTCTACAGTAACCCAAGTATATCCCAAGAACCTTCCCTATCTAATTTTGAAAATCTAGGTTTTTGTAATTCGAATTTTCAGATTTTCTTGTAATATTGTTATTTGGTTTATTTTATTTTTTAGTTGTTGTTATTGACACCACTAAAAATATCACCAGCTCTCAAATTTTTACATAACAACCACTAACAAAAAATAATAGGTGTAGGAGAAAAGATTCCAACTGATTTCCTCATTTTAAGAGTGGGATTCACAAATTCCAGCTATTTATATATATATATATTTTTTCATTTTCTAAATTTGTTCTGGTTCTACATATTTCGATCTTGATTTTGAAATTTTCATGTTGTTTTCCAGTATTTACACATTTTCTGAGTGAAATGCTATCAGTTTTCAAAAATACTCGTTACCTCAACATTTGCATTTTATCTGAGATTTTCAATCTTTGAATTTTTCTCATTTTCCTACCACCATTACAATTTACCTCCAATTCATCTTACACTTCACTCAATCTTCCTACTATCTTCCCGTTCCCCCCGCGATTTTACCTTACACTTTAGTGACCAGCGCAAAAAATGTTTGTAGGTCAGCATTGCACTTTTTGAAATGACCCGGGATATACCCGCAAGGCACTTGCCCTAGCACCGAGGACGCCAAGATAAAGATCAGAGTAGTTCGGATTTTCCAAATTCAGTCCGAACTTCTGGGAGTTCTCGGAAAAAGTTTTCGGAACTTTTCTTCCTGATTTATGGATGTTTTTTCCCATCTCTTTGGATTTTTTTTCGAAAATCTTCAGCTTTTCGACTAATTAGTAAGCTCATTCACTTAAAAAACCACTCCAAACATTCGAATTTTCTCGCTTCTTCCCACAAGTTCCTATATGTCCTAGAAAATGTTCAAGGATATTCTCACTTACCATTGACATTTGTACATTGCTAACCCCGGACACCGCAAGCTCGCAGTACCAGTCAGTGACGTCCAAATGCTGCCATTTGGTTCTCAACGAGCTCCCTCCCGTTGTGACCTTGAATATTGAAAGTGGGGGAGGGCGGAGTACCCATTCCTCTCCTCCGGCTCCTTGCATATTACACAGTTGATCTTCGATTTGAACTCCTACCGTTTCCCCTACTTTTTGTATTATTATACACTTCTGACTCGTTCAAAAAAGAAGATTTGTGTTCGTAAAGCGAACACAAATTGGATTCTCTCGAAAACAACTATACTGATATACAATTATTCAGATTTTTATTCCATCCTATTCCTTTCTGATTATACACATATTCACACTTCAGTTGCTCATTTCCTCCATTTTCTACCCGTTCACTATACGATCAGAACTCTTTTGATTAATGCTATAAAAACAAGGATTATTAGTATGAAATGTGATATACTCCTTGGGGGATTTTTGTAGATCGTATAGTGGACTATAAACCTCACTATATAAGACGCCTGCTCAGGCTCATTTCTCATTCATTCCTCTTGAACCGTATGCTACTTCTTGTTTTATGGACATCTGCATGCATTTGACCCCTGATGCTGATTAATGATTTTGCAGTGTGATGGACGTCGTCGCGGACTCGACCACTGGGACGCCACCTGTCTTTGACCATGAGAACTTGGCCCTTCAAGCTCAGACCAACTTATTACAGTTATATCTGACACACTTGGCATCAACGATGGTGCCACCAATGAAAATTGAAATGCGAGAGCCAATGACTCCGAGCTTCAGTTTGTCGGGAAGCCCAAATTCAGAAACCGACGACTCACTATCGGCGGCACTTGTTTCCTCGACTAAAGCACTTTTCACTCTCCTAGGAACAAATACAACACCTGACAGTACTGCGGTAAGTGATGATGCACAAAGAGGAATCATGGAGGGAATAGGAGCAGGCAATAAATCAAATCAAAACATTACAGACGGCCGTTTCGAAATCAAATAACAAAATTTGCTCAGTATGCGGCGACAAGTCAACGGGACTGCACTACGGAGCATCGACATGTGAAGGGTGAGCAAATTTTTCTGAGAACCTCGCAAATACCTTCCTATCACCTCCAAACTACTCCTCATAATCGTTTTATCATCTGTTTCTAACTAGGTTATTATGCTGGGTTTTATGATTCGTTATCTTTTTCCTCACACTTTCATATCGTTTTTCTCCCAGGCGGTCAGAAATCTGTTCCGCTCGCTTTCCCCTCCAGGATCAACATAAAAACTGTCTGGAGTGTGGGAGAGCTATTAACGGAATTAGTGATCGGATCGGGAAAGCGAAAGTGGTTGGCGGTGGGGGGCACCATTGAGTGAAAGTTCAGTTGTCAGCACCACTGCGCTACATTTCCATCCTTTTCTCGGTGTCGTCTCGTAGGAGACCATCCCGAAGGGGGAACGACGTCGTGGCGTAGACACACATTCAGACACTCTGGAGGGGCGAAAAAGATTTTGCGGCCTTCAGGATCCGTTGATGGTCAAGGCCTTCAGCATGACACGACGCACCGCCGAACACCCAGTCAGTGAAATGTTGCGAAGGGAGGCGTTTGAATGTGTCACGCACCTTGACCATTCAGTTTTTCTCAGTACACCGCCCTTCTCGCCTCGTTTGACCCTTTGGGGTAGGAGGTGGAAAAGTCGGCGTGGAAGTGTGCACTTTAAATCGGTTTAAATGGTTTTTTCTCTAGGTCACACGCACCACATCAACTTGTTTCTTTTTTAGGACACTCTAGAAAGAACAGACTCAGAATAGCTATGTTACCTTTCAGGATCAAAACCAGATCTCTGAATGAACTCATTTTTTGAAGTACTGGTGACTTTCCAAATTTGAAAACAACCGTATGAAATTATAACAAACAGTTTTGGGGAAAAAAACTATAGACCAATTTGAAAAACCGGAAAGACTTTTTCTGTTTTTTGGACTCCAGTGAAAGTCGACAGGGATCTGTCTTTTAGAAAATCCCAGTCTTCTGTACCTAAACCCGACATTTTTCCCTACATGACTCCCAAAATTTGTTCAAAAATTTTGCATGCAAAGGAAAACGCTGGTCAGGACATTTTACCTTCCGACATTTATTTTTGAAGGTTACCCGCCGCCATGAAAAATGTAGGGTTGTTTTTCGGAAAATAGGTACTGCCTGAAAAATTCAACTACAAAAATTTTGCGCGCTTGTTTTTAATCGAAAATGTGTACGTTTTCTTTTTAGAGTTTTCACCGGAAAATTTTTGCTGAAAACCTACCTATAATTTTTACGGGCCTGTTTTCGAAGTGTTACCTTTTACCTAAGTGTCACATGTCACTAAAAGCGTGAGAATTGATAAGTAACAGGTTCACAGCTTCTCGTTGTCTTGCAATAACTAAGAAACAGTTTTTCATGAAGAGGTGACGTTCCATTCAAGGTTGTCTAATGTTTCTTCTATCATGACTCTCCACTGATTTTAGATCTAAATTTTCTTGCTTCGGAATTTTCGATGGCCTTCACAACAGAGGAATTTGAATTTGACCTCTACAATTGATAGAGATAAGACATTTTTCAAACAAAAAACCGCAAATTCAGAACGTCTTTTTCTCGGACTTTGAAAGATAAGAATCGATGTGCCACACGGTACTCAAAGTACAGAGGGCGATGAGGGATACCGATCGGAGTAATTCAGATTTCAAAAATAGATAATGTCACCGAACATGGAGGTCTTTATTTAGTAAAGGTCGCTCCTCCCCCCCCCCCCGCGCAATCTTACTTAAGAAAGAAAAAAACTCCGAAAAACTTCAAAAAACCGAAAATGTCTGTCGGTATCAATAAACCTATCATTTGTCGTTAGTGACATTTCTGAGTAACTATTGTCTCCGGAAAAGTCGGAGGTCAAGTCGGACAAGGTTTTGTTAGGAATTGCGTCGGACAAGGTCGGTTCAACTGGTGCCATCTGCAGTACCTCTTCTCGTCACCTTCATTTCTCGGGGCCGCTCCTCCCCATCTTACTCGTCGCACCACCCATTTCATTCCCTTGATGACCACGACCCAATTTAAAGTGATTTTCGTCTCCAATTTAGTCTTTACATTACAGTTTAGTAACACTTACAAAAAGGTCTTAGGTTAAGGAAAATTTATTTTTATTATTGACCACGTTTTCCTAGCTTCCTATTTCTTCTTTGAATATTCTATGCTTTCCTGTGAGCCAGCTCTGAAGTATATCTCTTTTCGGCTGGGTTTTTAGCTGCTGAGAAGTAAGCTAGGTGTAAGTAAGCTCTTCAGACAGAAAAGTATTACTTCAAGATGCTAAGATCACTAAGATCACTGATCATTCTTTCTGTTTTCTGATAGTGATTACAAAAATTACGTAGTACGGAAGTCGCCACAGTTTATCTTTTGATAACAAAATTGTGACGTATTTGTTGACGGTATCTCAAGATTTCACAATTTGAGATTTCAAAAAAGTCTCGAAAAGAACGGCATGCAAGTCTTCTGAACCGTATGTTCATCTAAGAAAATGGTGTTCCTATATTTTTTAGTTGTGCCTGGTTGATTCAAAACATTTTTCGAGATTATTGGCTGCAAAAAGCCCATAACCTGTTATAGAACGGCTATCTTGAAAAATGAAATGAGCGTCGATTGGATGAATTGAGGTTTATTTTCTAATCACTGACTGTGCAACTTTAACTCAGCAACGCACAGTGCCGCTCTATTGAAGAATCTGGATTTTCCCAGTTTCCTTCGTCAAGTTCGTAGTTGAAGTCTTTGATCTGTGTTGCTAAGCGTACTTCTTTCTCGATTTTCACCTGAAAACTTAGCTTTTCCCATTTTTCTCGCAAGAAACAACAAACAACACGTGCCAAAATGCAACACGTAGTTTCAATTACTGTAATGGCGTCGTTTCGGTTCTCATTTCCTTCACATTCACAACTTGAAGTTATGACAGACGGTAAAATGTGGGTAGGTTGCAAGGGCATCTTAAAGAACAAGGTCACTCAAAAGACCCCAAAAAGAGACGTCTCTGTTGCTGCCTCTTTTTTTTGCGCATTTCACTTTACTATCATTTTAACCCACCACCTTCTTCTCCCCACTCTTTTTTCCCGTCTTCTTCTGGTTTTTCTAGTCACCCCTTCTCACGTCTTCTGAATTTTTCCGTCTCAACTTTTTTTTTGTTTCCATTTTGTTTCTTGTTTCATTTCTCTTATTTTCATTCCTACTCATTTCCCAAATGTCAACAACTGTCATTTGACTATTAATTTTATTGAAACGGCGGGGCCATATGCTCAAACCCACCTGCTCCAATATATCTAACCTTGACCACTTTACTTGAGATCCTAATCGGTTTTAATAGCATAATGATTAGCCTTGTACTTGAATGTACCTCAAACCTTCGAAACGAATTAAGGTCAAGAGTGACGTGTTGGTTTTGCAGGTGCAAAGGATTCTTCAAGAGATCAGTGCAGAACAAGAAGGTGTACCACTGCAGTCAAGAGAACTGCTGTGAGATAGATAAACAAAACAGAAACAGGTAGGTCGATTTCCGAATTCGAATTTTTTTTCTTTTAAATCGAAGTTCAAAAAAAACTTAATTGACCTTCCAGGTGTCAATCTTGTCGTTTCCGAAAGTGCATCAGCAAGGGCATGCTAACCGAAGGTTAGTTTTTTTTTTCTATCGGAGCGATGACCGCAAAAATTTCTTCTCATTTGTAGCAGTGAGAGAAGATCGCATGCCCGGCGGAAGAAACGGGAACAGTATCTACAGTAACTACAAGCAACGGAGGAGTATCATTCGCAAAACTAAAGACTATATTGAGGAGGAGCTGGAAGAGAGACGCCCGTTTCAAAGTCTTCCAAGTGGAAAGAAATTGATAAAGGAGCTAGTCGAAATGGATTGCTTGGATAGACTTATCAATCTCAGAGGACTTCGAATCAATCCTTCCACAAACTGTGATATTGCACCTGCTTGCAAGAGACTAACAAGAATTGGTGAGTTTCCGAGTTTCAGGTGTTTGTTTCAACTAATTCTTCCTATTTTTCAGGTGACGAAATTGTTGAACAACTAGTCGAATGGACAAAGACCTTGCCATTCTTCGAAGAACTTCCTGTTGAGGCACACACCCATCTTTTGACTCAACGATGGGCAGAACTTGTATTACTGTCTGCTGGATACTACGCTTGCTCAGTCTTCACTCCAGACTCTCCAGACACAACTGAAATGATCGATGAAACTGATGAGATCTCATTCACAAATGAACAAGTCAACCTTCGATTACTCCAAAATCGGTTGTCATTGGTCCTTGGAAAGGATATTCCATTTGAGCATGTGTCAAAGTAGGATATCTATCAGAAAGAATCAATGAACTAAATGATAAATTTTGCAGGGAAGCCGGTGTACTCGTTCATCAATTCACTCTTCTTCTTAAATCGTTCTCCAATCTCAAGGTCTCTCCGGAAGCGTACGTCTGCATCAAAGCTATCACTCTTCTTCACCTTTCCGCCGATTCGACACTTGATAAAAGTATCATCGACAAGGTCAACACGCTTCAGGATCATTTCGTCAAAACACTTCAAATTCATCTTCATCAACCTGGCGAGGATCAGCAGACGACGAGTTTGGCCCAGATTCTCGATTGGTTAGTGATTGGTCCTGGAATCTGAGGGATCTGAGAAAAAGTACCTAAACCATAAACGAGCGACAAGAAATCAGTGTTCCTAGCCAACCAAAAAGGAGACTTTTCTCAAAAACAGCTATTCCAAATTTTTTTAATTTAACTCCCAAAGAACTCAAAACTACCCCTTTACCCAAACTTTTTTGCCCCTAAATTTTGATGGCCGGCCTTGATTCTCATCAATTAACCAATGGCTCAAGAAAACCAGAGAGAATGATTGACAAGCTTGTGGGGAACTAGTTGTGTGAAAGATGGGTTTCTAGAGCAGTATGGCCGGAAATAGAGTGAACATTAATTAATGAGATTGGCAAAACCAAACTGAACTCAAAATAAGGAATTACTCTACCGTAATCCTACAAAATCTTGATGATCAGAAATTATCGAAAATAAAAATAACTAATCTTCAAAATCTGAATTTTTCAGGTTACCAGAACTGCGAAAAGCATCATCAGTACTTCTCCACTCAAAAATGTTCTACGTTCCATTCCTTCTATGCAAGAATCCTCGACGTCTAGTGTTCGACGAGTAGTCTTCCACTCATCATCTATCAGCTTTACTTCTCGGTTGTGCAATATAATTTAGTTCTTTTCTAATTTTTGAAAATTGAAACTTTTCTCCCTACCTTTCTCAGAAAACTCAAAACTTTCCCATCAAAACCAAAAATATTTCTTTCGACTTTTTTCCATCCTCTCTCTCTCCCCAACATTTCCATTTTTCTCTTCTTATTTTTTATCATCCTCTCCGATCTAACTATCATAACATAGACGAGTGTTCGGAAACATAATCAAAGTATTCCTATGATTTTGGATCCTACTGTAGTTGTTCCGTCTCATTCTTTTCCTGGATACTTTGAAGTTGTGAATATATTGTGTGCAATTCGTGATGTCTTCTCCCCTTTTTCTCTCTCTTCCTTTCTCGTATTTGTCAATATAGTATTTTGAAATGAAAACATCTTTATTTGGAAACAAGCAGTTATATTTTTACAGCGATTTGGAAGAAAATATAATAATTAGATGCATAAACCAAGATTTATGATGAAAAGACGATTCCCCAGTTCCCCATGATTAAATGCAGACGTAAGTGAGTATGTGTGAGTATATGCAGACGGTGTAGATGATTAGGTGTTGAACTCGAACGCTGAGCGGCCGTTGTAGCTGAAAAAGTCAAATTTATTCTGAGAACACAAAATATTTGATGAAATTCTTATCTTTCAAAACTTCAAAAAGTCGCTGATAAATAATTAACCTACCTCATGAGCTGAACACGGGGGGTCAGCATTGGCGAGTGATGTGATTGGCGAGAAGCATGAGCAAGGCGATCCGCCAAGAATGAGGTCATGATCAACCACGCCTTTCCAGTCTCTTTATGACGGCGTCCTGGGCCATTCCATTCGCTGGCCGTGGTCACCAAGGCCTCAGCAAAGTTCTCCCAGTGCTTGCCTCTAGAAAAATCATCATTAAAGGACGTCCTTGATACGATTAGCGTGCAACTCACGTGATGCGGAAATTGGCGTGTCCACGGCCGATCAGATCAAGCCATGGCTTGACACCGGTTTGGAGATTGTCGAGGTGCTCCACGCACGATTGGACCAGGTCGACGATTTGTCTGACGTGTCGTTCCTTGGTGTCTCTATCGACAAAGATATTGTGACCTACTCCCTCTGTGTTGATGAAGGTGTTGAGAACGGCACGACCGAATTGAGCTTTTGGAATGCGGTTCCATGATTGCCTGAGAACAACTGACTGTGCTACTGACTCTTAAACCTAGTCGGATCATCCCCCTTGGTTCCCGTTCCCTACCCTCTCCCCGAGTTCCTCTATGTAAGCTTCCCTATGAAGTGTAACCACTTACTTGATAATTTTCTGCTGCTCAATTGACAAGCACAGTTGACGACCAGTAGCTGGTGAAGCACTGCGGCAGCGCCGCAATGGAGATGGAGCAGCCAGATGCATTGACGAAGAAAGGCGTGACAGACTCATACAGCGCTGGAAGAATAATACGCCAATGACTGCCAAAAAGGCAAGAGCAAATTGGGGAGTCACCAGCTTTTAGGGTGAATTCGATGAGAATGAAAAGGAGAGGAGGAGCCTTTTTTCGGGGGATGGAAGAAGGTTGCTATCCGTGAATGTGCTTAGAAGCTAGGCAACCCGAGGGAAGGCGACGTAGCGCATCATATGTCACTAATTTGAAGTGGAGCATAAGTTTTTTACGAATTTTTTTTAGAGAAAGCTCTTCTTTCTTTTCTAAGGATGACGTGGATATAGAAAATTGTGACTTGGATTTTCGAAATGGAAAATAAAAAACTACAAAAAAGTGGAAGGAAAATTTAAAGTTGGAAATAAATAATTATCATTATTGTACTCCATAAGCCGAAGTTAATTGAATTTTCTCCAAAATACCATTTTAAAAACAAGAAGATAATCGAAAAATCTATGCATAATCCTCACCTCAGAGGGAATATTTTTTTAAGATGTAAGTTCTAGAAACTGGGGGGAAATCCGGAAATCAGCTTTTTAATGTGATATGATGGATTTCTTTTTTTCAAGTCAACGCCAATAAAAGTTCTCCATGAGTGAAATTGATGATAGCAATGATTATGATGATGATGTCAAAATCATTTCTCTCCAATAGAAAATGTAAACAGAATGAGCAGGAATGTATGCGTTTCTTGTTTTCATTTTTCTTTCCCTTCTTCCAAGAAGGATTTTCGAGAAAATATAGAAGGAGAAGGGTATGAGAGATGGAGAATAAGTGATTCATGAGTGAGAGCAAAAGTATTAACCAATTCTTCGGCCATCTGACTTACCTGGTCCTCATCTAGAGATATTGCGGAGAATGAGAGCTCTGGGGTGCCTTCGATTTCGTGATGGTACATTTTTTCGTTGTTTTCTGGAATTATGATGGGCTTGTAAGTGAGAACAACTTGAAAATCAAAAAATAGATTATTAAAAGAATGAGCAGTGACAGATTTTCAAAAATCACAGAAGATCAGTTTTCAGATTTTGGTTCGAGTACCTATCATACTGTAGTTGGAAATTCAGAATCATTCAGTACCTCGTTACCAAAAAACATTTTTTTTTGATCGAAGTTTCGAATTGGTGAAAATTGAAAATTGTGAGAAAAATAGTACTGAAATCTCATGTGATTTCCAAGCTCAAACAATTATCTTGAAAAAGAATTTTGAAAAAAAGATAAGAAGTCAAAAAATACATCATGAAGTGTGAATCAATTTGCTTGGAAATGACCAAAATAATAGAGACAACAATGATTTGTAGAAAACAGAACTGACTTCATAATATAGATTTTTCCTAACGTCGAATACTCATTTTCAAAAATAAAATCCTGCAACACAAAAGTGAAGCAGCAAAGAAACAGAAATGAGTTGGAGCCAACTTAATGACGGAGGATCTTAAACAGAGCACTTTGTATGTCATTAAGAAGCAGCAGAATCAAGGAAACGTCCAAAGGAAAAAAAGGAAGACGATGTGGTTTGGTTTTCATTTGAATCGTGACGATGAGAAAAATAAATGAGGAGAGAATAAAATTTAAATTAGAAGTAGGAGTGGTAGAATCTTGAGTTTTCATATATTTCTTGGAGTAAGAGTAATTTTTTTTATGAAAAAAAATGTGTGAAAAAAATTTTTTGGAAAAGGTTCTGAAAAAAGGAAAGCAAAGAAAAAATAATTACGGACAATAGAGGAAACAAAGGACACCGTTTAAAAATATATACATTCCTGAATGATCAAGTTGACCAGATCACTTAAATGTGGGAAAACATGAGAAATTGAGTTGTTCCAGGTTTTTGTCACAAGGGAACATTTATGTCATTTATAAATGTTCCAAGTTCAAATGAATCGGAAAAAAATGTCAGAACGTTTTTTCAGGAAGTATCAGAGCAACAAAAAACCAGGAAAACACATTTATTCTGAATAACTTGAAGCTCAGTAACAACTGCAAAACTTTTCAAAACCAGGGTTCACTCACTTTTTAGAATTTGATTTATTTCACGGAACCTTGGAAAATGTACAAACTGCTATGTGAGCGCGAGATAGGGAAAAATGTCTGAGGAAATAGAAACATGAAAAAGTATTCACTATAATTTATTCACTACCACTGGATGTATTTTATCTATCTGCTAGTACATAATTAATTTATGCATTTTCTTCTTAACCAAGTTTTATAAGAACCACATTTTTTGATCCAGACTAACTTTTTGGAAGTTTCCCGGAACTTTTGGTCTTCTTGCTATGGAATGATTCCCACGCATCTTTAGCTAATGGTGAACGACTTTAGTGACTCAAAAAATTTGAATTCCAATTATTCAATGACGTCAGTTGTTCAATACTGATTTTTGGAATAGTGGTAAAACATGGAAATTAGGAATGCTCGTACCGAATGATGTCATCAAATAATTTATGAGTACAATTCACGAAACAATTTTTTTTGCCTTGAAATCCTACTAGGTATCTTCAAATGTTTCAAGTTATCTGATATCCGATTAATTGACAAAAGTGTTTTCGTATCGAGAAAAAAACTACTTCAGAAACCAAATAGTCAAGTAAAAAGAGAAAAAACATTAAAGAGGTTCCAACCAAGAGGACCACATGAGAATGCGTAGAGAAAACAAGGAATACTCATTTAATTGAATTAAAGCATGCCCGCCTTCTTCTCAACGGTTCTTTGCCCCAACCCACTTGTGCACAGAAAATGTGATGACAATGTTTTGTTCAGATTTGATTATTTTTGTTTTGTTTTGTTTTTATATTAATTGAAAATATTGGCTGGACACTCGCATCGTAGTGTGTGGATCGCAATGAGGTGAGGAAGATTCTGGCTCAAAATCACGTTACTATCAAAAGTTATAACAATAGAATACCTAAATTGAAAAAAAAGCAAGGAGAAACTCAAAAAACTAATGAAAAAACTGGTAAGCAGGAAAACATAGAGCTCGAAAATAACCAGTGTTTTATTACCTTCAATAATGATATTCCTTAACTTTGGCTGATATCGTTCAACATATGAGGAGTTGATGTATCATACTGCCCGAAAATTATTTAAACCCATTGTTCCTCTGCAGGTACTATTAGTGGATGGTCATTATTCAAACTGTTATGAGTTTGTTATTATTGAGAGCAGTTAAAAAAGGGGGGGGGGTATGCCACTCCAAAGTTTAGCAATATTCTTTGATTTAGGAACTTATAGGCGTATGTGACCTGTTTGATTTAGTGTCCGAAAGTTGACTTGTAGCTAGATAAAGGCACCCAAATTTTGAAAAATGCACTCTCGCGGATTCAGTCTTCCTGTTTTCCCTCAATTTGAATCCTCGCGAATCCAGTGGAAAATAGAGTGTGTTTTTCGAACTTTGAAGGCCCGTACCTTGCTTCAAGCCAACTTTCGGACACTAATTCAAACGGATCAGATATCAGTACCACTTCCTGATTCAATTCATGTAAAAATATTGGTTAATTTTGGATTGGCACACTTTCCGTTTAATTGAAAATGTTTTAAATCAAAGTACAGCTCGTTTGAATCAGTTGGAACTTCTGCTCGTAAGTTTGTCAGCTTCGTGCGGAGGCAGACACAAAAGCCGACAAACGTCTGGACAGAAGTTGATCGAGCTGTGGCCTTGATCTGCGAAAAACCAAAAAAGCCACAACTGACAGAAGACAAAACGTATGTTTGTCCCTGATGCTGGTTCAGACAATTTTCTATGATATGTTGCGTAACTTATAAATTAGTACGTTTCAGCACTCAGAATAAAAAGTAATTGTCTTGCATGGATCGTTTTTGCTATTGAAAGATCACTTTCATTCAACACGTGCTCGGACGAGAATGTTACGTTACCTTATCAACGCCTGTCCAAAGCATCACAAAGAAGATATTCATCTTCTGAAAACAAAGAGAAAACTACTTCGCCAACAAAATTTCCACTTGACCACTTTTTCATTCCAAGACCTGTGATTAAAATATAATGTTCCTAATGGCCGAAATCATGTGCATTTCTATCTGAGTGATCACGATACCTTTTGCATAAAAGAAAGTAATCATTTATCTATCCTTCTTTTTCTTGTGCTTTCCTTTAGATTTCTCCTCCGATGTCATAATGAAAAAAGTATTTTTCGTTTTGCAACGACGTATTAGAATAAAATTTTCAATTTTTTAAAACATGTTTCTGGCGTGTAAAATTCATATTGAAACAAGAGTTGTGACATTTTCATTACTAGCGAAAACTACGAATCCGATTTCATAACTCACTGCGTTTCCATTTTGAATTTTATGGCTTCCCTCCGAAAATTTATATACGTTGCATAAAATCTCAGTACGCAAACACTACAACATACATCCGCAGACATTTTCTGTTTTGATATTAATATTCCATTATTTTCTTTGTCACCATTTTCAACACGAAACTCAGAGTTCTGAGTTTTTTCTTTACCATTTCGCACATTTTCTCTGTTATCACTGGTTTTCACCACTTAGTGGAGACCGATTGATGAGTGATAAGAAAGCTGTTCACAACTGATTTCGGTCATTTCCATTGAAATATTTTAATCTAAAGTGTTATGAGTTTTGTGGAGAAAAAATTTAAAAATGCTTTGATTTACTCCTCTCTTCATTTTTTTTTTCTCAATTTCAGGCTATTAATCTAATACTAGAAACATGTATTTTTGAATTACAATTCAGGTTACAGATGAAATGGCTCAAATTGTTGAGAATGATGAACGCGATAGAGGTACGCCAGCTGAACGTGATGATTATGTCTCGCTTATTAACATTAACAAGGCCGGAATCAGAATAAACGCACTCAATTACCCCTGTTGGCACCACGGGTAACGAAACTATAAAGTATATGTGAAGTTTAACATGTTTCATTTTAAGAGTCCCCCAGGACGTTGTTTCTGGCACCATTCGTGCTGCTGATCTTTCTTGGCACGATAAAATCAAAAAACTTTGTGACTTTTCCGCTCCAATACTGTCCGACTTATTGTTGGCAAAAATAAAAGAACATGGCGAATTGAAACTAGATGAACTGGAAAGGATCAAGCTCTTCACGCCAAAGAATGGTGACAGAAACATCAAACCTGAACGTCATGGAAAGAAGATGATTGCGAGAAATGTGCATAAATACTATAGAAAGATGGAACAGTGAGTTGAAAGAATATTTTAATTTTCCCTAGACTTGATATTTTGCAGGAGTCAAACCAAAGCAATGGAAGCTGTTTTGGCAGCAGAAGGTGAGAAGGATAATGCCGGATTACAATGCGATGATAATGGGGAATTGGATGGCGGTGCTATTGGGGGATTGGATGGCGGTGCTATTGGGGAATTGGAAAGCGATCATAATGGAGAAGACGATATGGGAACTGGGGATGAGGCTGATGGTGATTCCGGAGATGAAATGGAACATGAATCGGCCGGAGAGTGAGTGGTTTTTTTTAATTCAAATTTAAATTTGAATACCTGCTGAAATTTTTGAGGTTTTGAAATTCCGCCAAAATTTTTGACATTTGGAATTCCCGCCAAAATTACTATGTTTCGACGTTATTGGAAGTTCGTAGAAATTGCTGGAAGAAGGGAGAATGTTTCGAAAAGTTATCAATCTAAAGCTTGCCAGTAGAGTTTTCGGAATCTTGTAGCTACCGTAATCCTACAGAAATCTTTACCATTTTTTTGCTTGAGTACTATCCAAGCTCCGAACTTCATAGAATCAAAGCCTTTGGGGACCCATGACGACGTGCCAATTATGGTATCAAACGGCTCAGGGGCTGAAAGGTTGTTCAGTGATGAGTGCTGGACAGACACGCACACACACGGACTTACCACCCAGTATATAGAAGAGATAAATTGTCCTCGATTTTATATTACCGAAAAAAGCTAGCTGTGCCGGAGATTTCCGATAAGTCTGTCACCGCTAAATTTTCATTCTATGATTTTTCAGTGAGACTGATGAGGACACATACAGTGGAAAGGAAAGCTCTGAGAGTGAAGATATTGATGATGACGATGATGATGATGACGAACTGTACGCAAAGTTAGTTTGGTTTTTCAAAAAATATTTTGAAAATAGCTCTGAAACGAATAGTCACATTATTCGATTTTTCAGAAAACCAACTAGAATGTCTATCAAAAAATTCCTAATGTTTTTTGAAACGTTTGCCAACCGTCTCTCTTATTCTTCCAATGTTCCATACTTCCACACTCTGGCGGGAAAAGCTATGTTTATTTCGAAAAATTGTTGTTTGTCTGAACAGGTACTGTCAATAAGATTCTTATTGACTAAAAAAAATTTGATTTTAGCAAATTTCAATCAAAAACATGTCTCGGCTGTTTAATGATTTCTACAAACAGGCTTCTAGCTTTGCGCTGAACTCATCTGAGCCAAATATGAAGTTTAAAAAAGTCATCTCTATTCATGGAAAGGCATTGAAACTGTTCCCGCCTATGGGACTGTTCTTTTTAAGAGCCAATCGAGTCAATGTAAAGGAGGTGAATAACTTAACACAATTCGAAACAAGCATTTAGAAACTTATAATTTTCAGTTTGTCAATACAGATGTTCTCTGCTTGCATCTTGATCACTTGCTCAGGAAAGTGATTTTTGGGAAAGCTGCACCAATCAAAATCTTGAAAGGTAATTTTATAGAATTTTTATATACTGATAGAAACATCAATTTGCAGTCATAGTCGTTGATGGTGAGCAGGAAGACGAAGAAATGAATGAGACAACAGCGTCTTCATTATGGAGTGCTCTCATCCAACCTCCACGAAGACAATATTATACGCCCTCTTCGCCGACATATATGTAATAAATTGAGGGCTTTCAAAAGCCTATACATGTCCTAATTGTGATATTTTTTTTACGTTTTTTTGCATTTTTGCTATGAAGTTATTCGGGTTCTCGAATAAACATAATTCAAATGAGTTGCACAGCAAGATTTTCATAAACATTCCCTAATTCCACATCTCTGAATTCAATGACAGATAGAAACAAAAGGATATGGTCCGTTTGAGTTTATTGGGAACTTTTAATCATGAACTAATTATGCGACGAACAATAAAACATAAAGGACCTTTAAAAACAACTTGAAAATTAGAAAGTATTATTCGAACAAATCAACAACAATCTTTGCGGCATGGGGTACAAGCAAGGTCAAATCGAGCATTGGTCAGATTGCAAAAAGCATTTGGTATATGTGAGAAGGAGTTTGATGTGAACAAGATTTTCTGAAAAAATATTATATTAAGGGAGAGCAAAAATCAAAAAAAAATTTTTGAAAAATTGATAGGTTCTTCTGGTGAATTCGAGCCTAGGTTCCGTTTAGCAAATGCGACCCTGAAAGCGCGTGGTGTCTAAATACAAGTAGAATTTTAACCTCTTTCATGTTTAGCTGCTTTTAAATACTTACGGTGTTAAAACTTCAGAATAAAAATTGAATCAATCCGGCATTATCATCATTTTCAACATCATCATCATCTTCTTCAACTTCATCCTCATCATCGTTATCTTCATCATCACCATTATCATTATCCCCGGGAGCAAGGAACCTGAAAAAACTCAATATTCATATCTGAAATTGGTTCTAAAAATCTGCGGAAGCTTTTTTGTGAATCTTAGTCGACGTCCGTTTAAGGCAATAGATCTCACGCAGTAGCGCTCCAGGTAATTCAACAGATTGGTTTTGGGTTCAAACCTATTAAAATAACACCTTTTCAAAAAATAATTTTAATATGAGATTTTATTTTTGATTTTATCAACTATTGTCCAAAGTCTAGTTGAATATAAAACTCACTGAATTTTCCTGAGTCGCTCCTCAAGCATCCCGTTCGCAAGTCTTTGAATCAGGTCATATGGAAATTCGGTATGTCTGAAAATATCTAAGAGTCAGATTCATTTTGGTTGACCATTTAAAACTAACAAGACCAGACAATCAAAAGAAATGTTTTCAATTCCGTAGTATATGGGAAGTTTTTATTCTTACCTGGTGATTTCTTTGTAGTCTTTACGGAGAGTGAATGCTTCGGGAGACTTCTTAGTGATGAGAGCAATGATTTTTCCATCTTCCAATACAACCTCTCCAACAGCTTTCAATCTGAAAAAATATCTCAAGTATTATAAACTGTGAGTTCATCTTACTCTTTTTTGAAGGTCTCGTCGACAAGTGGTTCGCCAATCCACATCATGATTCGGACCCTCGAATAGCAACTAATGCCCCCAAATTGCTGAATCAGTCCTCTCATATGTTGAAACCTAAATTTAAACTTTTTTCTGTTTGAATATTTGTTAAGCCTTACTTCGACACCAAATACGGTATTTCAACCGGTCCCTTGAATGAATCCGATCTCCATTTGAAGTATCTTGCAGCGAGTTCTGCATCATTCAATGTCTCCCTTTTATAATTCCATGACTCTTGATCAAGGAATGGGAGAATAGAGATGATCTGAAAAACTCATTCACTTATTGTTCAATACTTAGTACATACACCAGGTTCTCCGATTCTGATTGAGCCGTCACTGAATTCTTCAACATATCCTTCCTCATTGCATTTACATTTTGATCTGAACCATAATCCATATAGCATGTTTGGTGACACTTCCAATTTACCTCAATTCTACCGGAACCTTCAATTTCAGTATGTGATGTAGTTTGAGTCTCTCCCCCAACGAAATGATTTCACAAGTGCTTCTTTGCAGGAATTCATAAAGCCTGAAAAAAAAGTTTCATCTAGAAACTAATCCAAAGACCTGTCAAAATCGTTAACCCTAAAAAGTGTTTACTTACTCTTCAATGAAAAATTCCACATTGCAGTGTTCAATTTCTTTATAGAAAGCAAAACAGACTTCTTGGATTTCCATGAACTCATCAGTATACATCACCTTGTTCACTGCGAATCGATACAATTTGTGCAGAACATCACTTATGGGATTTGCCATGTTTTGCCCAAGCTATCTGAAAAAATAACTGATTTTCGAATAAAAACCACAGTGAACAATAGACCCAGAAATTTGCAAGAGGACTGGGCCACAAGACAAGAACAATTGACTAAGCAAAATGTGAGTCGCTTTTGCATTTTTGTAATGTTTCTTAACATAGCTCTGAACGTCGGAAGAGGGTCAATGACTGATGGTGAATAATCAACTTGAAGAAGAGATAAATAACAATTGAAAAGAAAGGAGAGACAAACTATGTGGATAACCGCTAGCTGGACACCAACAAAACTCAGTATGGTCATTTCTTAGAAGAATATCAACCAAAAGTTATTTTCAAAAACGAGAAGTCGTAGAATCAGCAAAATCTCAACTGAACGATGATCCCGAACAGCCTTAAGCCTTACCACTTTGAACGCTGTTTTTTTCGCGCTTCGAAAAGTGGTGGAGTCCGCAATCACCGTTGCCATTGCGGACTTATGATGAATGGGAGGGGGAGTTTTGCCGTCGTGTGCGGTATTCCGTTTGCCTGTATTGCGGTGTCAAACGTTCGGGATATGTGATCAGAAGTAAAGGGAGAAATCCGTGCAAATCAGTTGCAAAATCTTTCTAGCACACCGCTTCCCATAATTTATGATCGTTTCATTGTTTCTCATTTGTCGGCATCTATCAATATTGGGAAACAAAAAAGAAGACGATGGTTCATGGTTCCTATACATAAAAAAAGATCAAAGACTCAAATATTGGATATTAGCCATGGGATAAGAAATCATAAATAGTCCAACCTAAAGTTTTCAAATTTTGGGACTAATGTAACGACTAACAAACCTGGAGTCAAATATCGTTTTGGATAAGATTGAACGGTTTCACAATCATATATCAAATACTAAAAGTGTTTGTGAGGAATTGAATTTTGAATAAAAAATGAAGAGAGCAGTCAGCAGTTCGAGTAGCAATGTGGACAACATACACCATTGTGTATTTATGATTAATTGGACAATGAGTTTTTGTCGTGTCTGTTCAAGTATCCGAATGTTTGGGAGATGCTCCTGAATAAGTGAACACAAAAACATCAATTTCAGAAAAAATGAGAGAATTTCAATCATGCTCAAAATATTCCGCTCCCAAAATTCTTCGCTCTGTGGCTACTATTCAAAAAAAGTTTTCAGATGCATGGATTATCGAGTTTGGTAACTCTTGAGCAAATGCAAAGAAAACGTGTGACCCTGCTGCTCTGATTGAACAAGATTTCCTCAATTGACATAACCGGAAACCTGGAAAATCATTATTGTTCTCATTTTATCTTCCAAAAAATGTAATCGATCCAACGAATCAAGATTGGAGCAGGAGCTGTGGCATCTCTATTGACAGAAGCTAGGCAACGTAACTATAAACCATTTTTCCGTTGCAGACTTGTATATCAGTTTCCCACCATAAAATTTGCATACAAAAAAGCAATAAAACACAAAGGCTGTGCCGCGAACTGCAATATCATCTTTATTCGAGCTTTTTTCTTATCGATTTGAATAGTTCCACGTCGACCACCCCGCGCTCAAAGGCTGGAAACGTGGAACATCTAGCGTTGATTCGCAGTTTTCTTTTTTTTCTTCGCTACCGTAAAACCTGTAATAGAAGTGCACTATGTGTTCATAGCAGCATAATTCGGTCGTCGTTAGAGTTATCAAACAGTTTTCAACTAATAAAATGTTAAGAAAACATTGATTAACATTCCCCCAGTTGAATACGTTTTAAAATTTCTAAGCGCAAGCGAGATATGCGGCTCTGAACATACAGTTCTGGGTAAACTTCTATTACATGCTTTGTGATATCAATTTTAGTATTTTGCATAATTTCTATTGAATTTGTATCGTTATTCCGCCATGCTACCCAAATCTCATTCTCTCAAGTTAGCTAGTTTTCAATGAAAAAAATTTCCAGTAGACATGAAGCCGTATCTCACGGATCGTTCAACTGCCTACAAGAAGTACACGGCGTTCCTCTTCAACTCGTTGAAGACTAAGACCCAGCCAATTCCGAGAAGAATTCTTTCGGAAATGTTCAAAGAAGGAAAAAATGTGAAACACTTCACAAGAATGGAGAACAAGTAAGACATTAAATTAGAGTTGGGGTTATATATTTTTTTTCTTCAGCTTCAATCAGCACGTTGTGCCCCTGATCATTGGCTACAACTCCACTTGGGAAGAAAAAGCCCACATGTTCTTCGTAACCGCTACACCGGTGCTCGGAACCGATCTGAAAGCGAAGTTTGAAATGATTGGGACACTCGAACTGGATGGGAACTCCCGAATGGCAAGGTTCGATTCGGCGAATTTCAGCCTCCAACGGAATGAAAGCCACACGGCGTACCACAAACCAATGTCCGATAAAGCAAGACGTGAAAATACAAAGTAAGTAAAGCCTGAGATAGTTTTTTGAAAAAAAAATTGAATTACAGAGTTCAAGATGAGGCTTTTGAGAAGTTTATGGGTCAGATCAACGAGAATAATGCCGCACTGGATTTTAACAATGATGAAATGAAGTAAGTACCTATGAATCACCAAAGGACAGGCCGTTCAAATTGAAAGTATAATTGTTTCAGTGAAGCGACATCCCATCTCCGCCAGGAAGTTCTCAAATTCCTGATGATGTTCCTCAACTTTTTGGGCCAGAGATTTCCGGAAGTCAAGGCAACTGTTGCCCAAGTTGCTGAGAAAGTGATTCAATTTGATGATTATTTTGATGAAAATCTGGTAAGTGAAATAGTTATGTTAACTTTGATTGCTAAAATCTACCAATTGTAGAAACTCTCTGCTGTTTCTGTTCAATTATGCGTCATACACTTTGTCGAATTGCTGACTTTGGACAACAACAACGCAGACCATGGCCCGGAAACCAAAAGTGTGTTGGAGACTTTGAAAAACTTGTTGAAAAATGAAAGGAGTCTCCATTTGGTTCATGACTCGCTCGAAGAATTTTTACAAGAGAAATTCAACAGCATGGATCATAATATGGTGAGCTTTTTCATTTTTTTTTCTTATTTTTCTTATCAGTCTGTTTTTTTCAGAAAATTTCTGCTGAAAACCTTTGCCATGCACTTGACGTGATGATCAAAGAGCTCAAGGGAAGAAGAACCAACGACCAAGCCAATGTTGATCATGCGGATATGGATCCTGTGGAATTCGCCCGTCCACTTGTAGATAATGATAATGTCGACCACATCCAAGTTGATAATGCTGCAGCCAATCCAATGAATGATGCCAATGACGACCCTGTGGAAGTCAACGCTGAAGTATTAGGTTGTTCCATAAGTCTTTGACACTTTTTTCTTTTTTTCATAGCTCATCCTAAAATTGATTTTTTTTCAATTTCTGTTTTTTATTTTTGTATGGTATACTCAGTATGTTCTCCACATTAAATTAGATTATTGGTAGTTCAATAATGGCCGAGCAATTGCTCCAAGATCACCATGCACTTCGAGCAGTCTTTTTGTACGAATATCTGCAGGGCCACACAAGAAGCGAAGCTCGACGCAATTTATGCACAGTATTAGGCGAAGACATCATCAGTCTTAACACCATCAAGAACTGGTTCAAAAAGTTTCAAGAAGGGAGTTTTGATTTGAATGACAAATCTCGCTCCGGACGCCCTCGTTCAGATATCGATGGTGATATCTCGGACGAGATGAAGAGAGAGCCGAGAGCAAGTGTCCGTGACATTTCTTCGAGTATAGGCCTAAGTAGTACCACAACCTTCCGTCACCTCCACAGCCTGGGAATGGCTCCAAAATTTGGACAAGTTGTTCCACACGAATTGACCGACGACCAGAAAAGTGTTCGATGTGACCTTGCACTTTCTCTCCTCACTAGAAAAAGAAGAACCGATTGGATCAAGGATATTACCACTGGAGATGAGAAGTGGGTACTCTATGTCAATCATACAAGAAAGCGCCAGTGGGTCCCAGAAGGAGAAGCGGCACAACCGGATCCCAAAGGAGAACTTCACGAGAAGAAGGTGATGTTGTCTATTTGGTGGGACAGCAAGGGCGTTATTTTCCGTGAACTGCTTCCAGATCATGCCACCATCAACTCGAGTCTCTACTGCACCCAACTGGAAAAGATGGTCCTTGCTCATCAATCTCTTCGTCCGAAAGGGTCGAAATTGCTGCTCCTGCATGACAACGCGAGACCCCATACAGCGTTGATGACCCGCCAGAAGCTCCACGCTCTCGGAGTCGAAGTTCTTCCACGCCCGCCGTATTCCCCCGACTTGGCACCTACCGACTATCATCTTTTCCGTTCTCTTCAAAACCACCTGGCTGGACAGAGATTCCATGACCGAGAAGCCGTTGAAAAGGGAATAAATGAATTTTTTGCCTCGAAATCACCGGAGTTCTACGAGAGCGGAATCTCTCAACTTCCAATGCGCTGGCAACAGGTCATCGACTCTGATGGTCAATACATTAATTATTGAAATTTGTTTCCTTTGAATAAAAACAGTTTCTAAAAAAAAGATGAAAAGTGTCAAAGACTTATGGAACAACCTAATAGAAGAGCAGGATGCTGTCAATCATGTGGAAGTTGCTCGTCCACAAGTGAATAATGAGAATGTCGACCTTATCGAAATCGACAATGCGGCAGCCGATCCTATGAATGATGCCAATGACGACCTTATGAGAGTCGACCGTCAAGTTGAAGATGATGCTTTCAATCCTGTGGAATTCGCCCTTCCACCAGTAAATAATGAGAATGTCGTCCCTATCCAAGTCGGCGATGCGGGAGCCGATCCTATGAATGATGCCAATGACGACCTTATGGAAGTCGACCGGCTCTGTTCGGAAATCACGGGTCAAACAAAAAATGAACGGGTCGAAAAAAAAATGAACGGGTCAAATAAAAAAATGAACGGGTCAAATAAAAAAATGAACGGGTCAAATAAAAAAATGAACGGGTCGATTAAAAAAATGAACGGGTCGAATAAAAAAATGAACGGGTCCATAAATTAATAGATCCTGACTTCAAGAAAAAATAAGTCTCCTGATTTTCGTATACGGAATGCACGAATCATTGGGATACTATTTGTTTAATCATTCATTCACATTTTTTAATGTTTTATGGTTGGTTCTCATATTTTTTTGTTGTTTCATTCCAATTTTCTTTCTTACTTCATTATTTAAAAAGTGCAAGTGTTCCGGCCATTGCCAGTTAGTTTGTTGTAGTTGTTGACTACGACTTCAGCACCGAGAACTACGTCTACGACGACTGCTCCAAGATGTGGCCGAACCACTACTCCAAAACCGGTGACTACCGCAATACTCGGGACCCATGAAATATGAGAGAATCATCCGAATCGACTTTTGCTCTAAATGATCCCGCCTGGGTTGTGTGTTTCCTAAGCCTGGTTCAATAGTGGTGTTTTAAGCTTTCGAAGGTTCAATTAGTTGGCACACCATCAAAACAGGCTTAGGGAACATAACAAAAAATCTTTTTAGAGCAAAAAATCGAGTAGGTTGAATCCTTTAAAACATTTTCCAGGCCCCGTAAAAGTTATTTTGGCCCCCGTATATTTCATGAGTTCCGGGTATTCCAGCAAGACCCTTATTCAATATAAGAGTCCCGGATATTTCCAAGGGCCCGGGTATTTTCAAAAGTCCCTGGTATTTCCATGGGACCCAAAAAAAAAAATAAATACCCGGGTTTCGGGTAAGAGCCCTTATTTTTTCTTGAAGTCAGGATCTATTAATTGATTGACCCGTTCATTTTTTTTTATTCGACCCGTTCATTTTTTTATTTGACCCGTTCATTTTTTTATTTGACCCGTTCATTTTTTTATTTGACCCGTTCATTTTTTTATTTGACCCGTTCATTTTTTTATTTGACCCGTTCATTTTTTTTTCGACCCGTTCATTTTTCGTTTGACCCGTGATTTCCGAACAGAGCCAGTCGACCTTCTAGAAGAAGAGGGTCGTGAAGCTCTTTTTCCAGTGCAAGCTGCGCGTCAACAACTAGGTGATGAAAATGATGGTCGTTTGGCCGTAGGCGACGAGGTAGCCGATCCTATAAATGGTGACAATGACGGTCCTATTGGTGTCGACCGTCCAATCGAAGATCAGGAAGCTCCAAATCCTGTGGAGCATGACCGTCAACCCATGGATATTGGAAATAATATCCTTATTGCAGTACCAAATGAGGCAGCCGATCCAGTGAATGTCGATGATGACAATGACGGTCTTATGGAAGTCGAACCTCGTGAAGATCTTGTTCCAGTAGATGATGCCGTTCTACCAGTGGATAATGGCAATGATGTTCATATGATCGTAGGCGTAGAGGCAGCTGATCCTATGAATGATGCCAATGACGACCCTATGGGAGTCGAACGTGGAGTAGAGGAGCAGAATGCTTTCAATCCTGTGGAAGTTGCTCGTCCACAAATGAATAATAAGAATGTCGCCCTTATCGAAGTCGGCAATGCGGCAGCCGATCCTGTGAATGATGCCAATAACGATCCTGTGGGAGTCGACCGACAAGAAGAGGAGGATCGTGAAGCTGTTGTTCCAGTGGAAGATGCCGGCCCGCCAGTGGATAATGGAAATGATGTCCATATTCCAGTACTCGAGGAGGAAGAAATTCTCATGAATGCCGATGTAGGCAATGATGATCCTATGGGTCACGACCGTCAAATTGAAGATCAGGTAGCTCCCAATCTTGTGGAGCAAGCTCGTCCACCAATGAATAATGTAAATGATGCCCATATGCCAGTAGGCAAGGAGGCAGCCGAGCGTATGGATGGGGATCGTTACAACGATGGTCCTATAGGAATCGGTCGTCAATTAGAAAATCATGAAGCTCTTGTTCCAGTGGAAGATGCCGATCCACCAATGGATAATGGAGATGATGAACGTATGCCAGTAGGAGAGGAGGAAGCTGATCTTATGAATGATGCCAATGACGACCTTATGGAAGTCGACCGTCTAGAAGAAGAGAATCGTGAGGCGCTTGTTCTTGTGGAAGATGCCCGGCAACCAATGGATAATGGAAATTATGTCTATATGGCGATTGACGAAGAGGCAGCCGATCTTTTGAATGCCAATGATGGCAATGATGGCCATATGGGAGTCGAACCTCTGGGAGAGAACCAGGAACCTCTCAATCCTGTGGATCATGCTCGTCCAGCAATGGATAATGGAAATGATGTCCTTATGGAAGTAGGAGATGAGGCAGCCGATCCAGTGTATGCCGATGATAACAATGATGGTCATATTGGAGTCGACCATCAAGTTGAAGGTCAGGAAGCTCTTGTTCCAGTGGAAGATGCCGATCCACCAATGGATAATGGAGATGATGGACGTATGCCAGTAGGAGAGGAGGAAGCCGATCTTATAAATGAGTATCGTGCTTTTTTTGACGCTTTGGGCTACTACCATCCAGAAGACGATCGTGAAGCTCTTGTTCCAGTGGAAGATGCTCGTCAACCAGTGGATAATGAGAACGATGACTATATGGGAGTACGAAATGTGGCAGTCAATCGTATGGATGGCTTTCTTGCCAATGATTATCCCATGAGAATCAACCGTCAAGTAGAGCTCAATCCTGTGGAAATTGATCATCCAGCTGTCAATCATGGAAGAGCCGACCATCCGCTTGTCGAGAACGCGGAAGCTAACAGAATTGTGACGGATGTTGGAAAAGCTGTATTCTCTGAGTAATATTCATAGAGATTCCGGCTTCCAAGAATTAATTTTAAAAAATTTTCAGTTTGAGAACGAGAGAATTTTGCTTGGAATCGTTCAAATTCCTGGAAAAGTTTGTGGAAACTTTTAAATCATATCAAGGATGTAAAACAATGAAACGGCTAGACGAAGTTTTAGAATACGTGACTTCGCATCAATCTGATCCAAGAAGATATGAAACGGTAAGCATCATTTCACAAAGCTTTTTTGCTGTATTTTCCTGTATTACGAGTTTTCAGGGAACGCTTTCGATGTCCTTCTTCTACTCCAAAGTGAAGGAAACGTTCCAAAGACTGTTCCATCAAAATCTCGCAAACAACGCGCGCTACAATATTTTCGAAAGAAAATTCCAGCGTGGATTATTGTGCAGCGACTTAGTTTCACACTTCTGTGATTCACTGGACCGCAGCCCAACAATGAAAGTTTTCTCGGTTCCAGTTCGAGAAGAGTGTTCCAGAATGCTCACTAATCGGAATACGGTGAGAATAGTTTGAATTCAATATTAAAACGAATATTTTCAGATAATTCCGTATGAAAAAATTGTTGACGAGCTGTGGCGTTTTCATCAAAAAATTAAGTTCAGCTTGGTCAAGAGAGCGAATTAATATCAATGAACCAAGGAGACAAATTATTGAAAAAAAAAATAAAGATGAGTGCTCCAAATGTATTTAAATCAGTTCTAAAACTTTCAAAATTCTCTTTAGAAATTGTTTTCAATTGCTTGACTGGTTTGCGTTAATGTAAAAGTTCTTGGATGCGAGTTATTTGTTCTGTTATGTAGGGGTTATTCTTTTGCTCTCATTGTCTATTTACATTGCTTTTGGATTAAGAACATAAATTTGTGAATAAAGATTGTTTCTCAATAAACAAATATCATTCATAAAAAAGTCAAAAAAATTTTAATAGAGTGCTACAACTCGTTCCAGACGCTTGTTATGTTTGACAATTGTTGCCGCCAGACTTCGAAGTGATTCTAAGTTTCCACTTTCCACTGCACTTTCCAGGCATTTCTGAATAAAAAATCGAATTCAAAGAGAGATAGGAGCAAAATATTTGACCTAGTAAGGTGTAAAGAGAACTCAAGGAAATGGGAAATTGTTTTTGGTGAAACAAGTCCTAGATTTTCTAGAGAGTTTTATACCGTCGAATAGAGCTCAGCGAATTACATCAAGAATCCTCTTGGAGTTTAGGTTGGAAACTCCAAGTTGACCTGATATCGGGCGTGAGAAAAAATCTCGTTGCTTGGGAACAGTTACTTTGACAGCACTTATCAGCATTTAGCGAAACCAAGAGTTCTGCAAAAAAGTTGTCAACTAAAAAAAGGAATCTAATTCTAAATCTCCAGGGTTCTTTTCACAAGCAATGAAAATAAATTGCGTGTGAAAGAATTGAAATTTCCACTGGTTCCAAGCAACTAGATTTTCTTTCACGTGTGAAAACAGGTCAAAAATAAAATTTCCAACCAAATCTCCAAGAGGATTTTCGATGTAATTTGTTGAGCTCTATCCAATCGTATAGAAATCTCTTTAGCAATTTTTTTTGCATAGGCCACTTTAAAAAAATAAATTTTTTTCTGATGTTAGCATAAAAACCCGGCATAAGAATTGTCAAAATATCATCAGCATCGGCAGCATTCATCAAAAAAAAACAGTTAGTTAGAAGTGTCTTTTTTGATTTTTGTTCTCTGCTAAGGTCAACTTCCAACAAGATTTTTTCAATAATTTGAATTTTTTTCCTGTCATTTGAGCACGTATTTTTTCGATATGATTATGTATTTTCCAAAGCAGCTGACCATTAGTGATGATATTTCGGCGCTAAAACTGGTAACCCCCATTAAATAAACTAGATTCAAGGATCTATCCTACTGATAAGAAATTTTTTTCACCTTAATGAATGCTGTTTAGAAGCTAATAGTGGCAAACAATGCCAAAATCGGAGAGTTTTTGGGCGAAACTATCGATAAACGATGTTCCATGTACAGCTATACTATTATTTTGAAAGTGTGATACTTCAGCAAATCTCACCAAAGTATTCCTATATAATTATTCAAAAACTAACTTCTTGAAGATACGCATCCAGTTCTGTCAATATTACTTTTGTTGCCTGCATAGCACTCCTATCCAAGCTCATATCCCGGGTTTCACTGTTCATCTCCTCAACTTTTTCAATGATACTCTGAAATTCTAACTAGATCTTTCCTTGTGGTTTCGATAACTCACATCAATCTCCTCCTCTAGAATTCCAACAATGTAGAACGAAAACGACACTTTGTTAGTAGCGGACCAATCTTCTTGGGTCTCGAAGACTTCTCGGCTTACTCTGAAGAAAGCGAACAAGTAAAAAAAAAACTATGAAATGAAAACTAACGAAACAAGTTTCTGGACCACTTTTTTGAAGATTGTACAAATCGGACCAACTTTTTGTTCGGGACTGTAGTTTGTCATGAAATTTGATTTCCTGAAAACAGCGCTTACAGATTTGGTTCGTTTTTCAATGTTAACTTGGTAATCTCATGTGCCAAAATTGTTGAAAACAGGTCCAAGAGATATAGATATGTTTTTCTCGTCCATTCACTAATCTCTTCTTTGTACAAAAACTGTAGAAGAGATATATGATTCAACGCTTTCTCCAATCTGATCGCTGAAAAACATTAACTTTCATTTTTTTCAATCACTTCCGTTCAAAAAATACTACCTGTCACTTTTATGTCAGGAAATGAACCGAGGAATTCAATATCATAGAATGAAAGTTGTATCAATAGCTTTGTTCTCTCCCCCATATCAGGTTGAAAACAAAATGTTTGAATTGTCTGTGATAAGATCAAGGTTATTGATCTTGCGTCAGAATCTATGTTACGAATCCGGCCATTCAAATTGAAATTCCTCGAAATGTTTTCTATGATAAATCTTAAAATTTAACATTGAAAAGTTATCCTACTAGTTTCGGTGTCACCTCTCAAATACCAATTCCTTTGCCATTTTTCTATCCTCTATCTCATTTATGAGTAATAATAAGTCGATTTTCATTGAAAAAGTTGTTTTGTCGTAGAAAACGGTGTCCAAACATGATAAGGCTGCTTTCAATAATCTCCGATTCTTCATAAATCCAACATGATATAATTCGTCTAATCTGGCCTCCAAATTCGGAACTTTGCTTTTTGGAATGATAAACATGAACTGTTCGTTTGGTGGGATGTCAGTAAGGGTCCACCACTCAAAAATCATATCGACTGTCTGAAAACTAGTCTATGAATTTGAAAATAGATTTCAAAAAAGATGTTACCGCATCTACAACTGGAGGAGGAGGCTCAACAATTACAGGTATTACTTTCTCTTTTTTCTTTAACTTGGTTTTCTTTTTTGATGCTGAAAAATCTGTTTCTGCAACCAACTCTAATTCAAAAAATACCTTTAGTTTTCTTCTTCTTTTTCTTCAATGCTTGCAATTTTCCCTTCTTCTTGGTAGACTTTTTTGTCGGCTCTATTTCAGGTACAGGTGTTGGAACGGGTTCAGTTGATACCTAAATACGAAATCTGATGGCAATTTGGGTATGCTCACAAACAAACATTTGAGAAATCCAATACAACAGGTTTCGTGACTGTTATAAACAAGGATTTTGTTTGTGTCATATCTGTCAATAACTGGATCAAAGGTGAGCAATCTCCATCGACAAGACTTCTTGCAGATGTGTCTTCGCAGTTGGTGAATTCCACCAAGTGTCGATATATCCATTGTTGGGCTAAAAGAAAAAAAAAGATGATTGAGGGTAACAAACTTATGATAACAATAGGTACCTGTTTCTTCTTTGTTCTCAAAATCTTCGTTGTCGCTATGAGAGGAACTTGTTGTACTCATTTTGAGAAAAGGTAAAAATTTGGAAACTAGATATGAAGAGGGCGAAGGAAATTCGAAAAATTGTTTAAGGTGGA
>GL379788.1:1121426-1190799 GCA_000143925.2 Caenorhabditis brenneri | reverse complement strand
ATACATTTCAAATGTTCCCGAAGTGCAAACTTGGCGCAAATTTGGGACACCTGCATGGATTATCGATGAAGTATTGTTGGGATCACTGAATATAAATCAAAGGCGAAAATTCCTGATTTCAGAACATTCGAAAAACTTTATAACATTGTTTTTTGGGGAAGAGCAGTTTTTATCGAGACGAAGATTGGTCAAAGTTGTGTTGAAAAATCTGAAGTTGACTAGCACCTGTATCCAACGTTGAAAAAACGTGTTCCGTGGGTTCATGTTTCAGAATGTTCTGGTTTTGCAGTTTTTGCCTTGAAACACAAAACAACTGTGAAGTAAAACCCTGAGATATATGAAATATGGCTATATTTCAGACTGCTATCAGTTTTTTTTGTTGAAAATATACAACTGGGGTTTGAGAAGCCCAGTTTTCTTCTTGGAATAAGTCCATTCCATTTTTTCTAGTCTCACTGTAGACTGGGTCAGAAATCAAGTGATTTTACCGTTTTCAGACCTCTCATCATTGTTGTTGTCAATTTTTCAGTGATATTCTCTAACAGTCACACTTTCCATACAAGAATTCTGATCATTGTTTGTACCGGTGTTTTTGTTTCCAGATGGAGGGACAATATGTTGTCATTTGTTACAGGTTGTTACAGGATGCAGGATACTCAAACGTAATAATGTGTTTACCCATGATGCCATAACAAAAATACTCAATTAAACTTTTCAGTATCTTTTTCGGTCATCATTGTTTTTTCCTAGATTTTCAGTCACGCTGTATGATTTTTTTTCTGATTTTTTGATTTTGGTTCCGATCACGCCACTTTTTTTTTGAATATTTTTCTAACACCGTCACCTTCACATATTCAGATCGAATCGGTCGGTCGTCATTGTCAACGTCGGAATTCGAAGTCATCGATCAAACTCGTATCGAATCTATCGAGGCACTGAAAAAACACCGACGAAACTTCTGATTCGCTTGCAATTCCTTTATTGAAAACGGGATACTATATACCCTCTCTATTGTTTCACAAGATACGCTAACTTCTAATACATCATGTACAGTGCAGTAGATTTTGCCGATAATCGCGAGAAGAATAACGTCTCCTCCCTTTCCAACACCATCAATCATTGATTGGCCATAAAGTTTTTGCGGCGTTGTCGCCTTTTGATGGCGAGACGACACATTCCCTTTCAGGTTCGAGATTTATTATTGTAAATGGTTATGGTAGGTATTGTTAATCTGTCTGGTACAAAGAAAGGAAGACTGCTTGTTCAAATTTGCTCTAATTTCATTTTATCATCTTAACTTGTTTTTGAGTTCATCTGTTTTGTATTTTCGGTTTTGTGCCATGTTTACTTCAGTTTTTCTCATTTGAGCGTACAGGTAGAGACTGGTCGGCAGCAATGACCATAATAAATAAGGATGCATATGTTCGAGAGAGGAAGAGATTTTAATTTGTTCTGACACCTATCATCTTTCTCTACCAAATATTTTCCACCGAATTGTTTTTGCAAACGTTGACAATTTCAACTTTTTTGTTGTTCTTTCTGTTCTTTTCCCGTATCGAGTGCAAATTTTTCATTCAATGTGTTATGTGTTCCACTCGGATTATGAATAGATTCTAACCGGTTTTCCCATATACATTTGTTTCTAGAATGTTGTGGAAGAAGTTCACGTCATCTGATGTCATTTGGCAAACTGATTTTTGAAAAACACAAGACTGTTTATTTCTTGATGCGAATCATTTGTACCCGTTTTTCGTGTTTTCTAGTTGTGCTGGCTATTTAGGAAATGTGATCCTTGAATTTTCAGAAATAGCGTGTTTATGTTACGGAATTGAACTCAAAAAATTTTTATCAAAGTTTTCTCAAAATCGGAAAAGAATAGCTTGCCCTAATCGAAACTACCTAGTTTTCAAGGTGCTACCCCTCATTAAAACTGGCCGCATTAGAACTGACCGACTATTAGAACTTTCCGGATTAGAACCGGGCGTTATTCAAGCTTCCAGAAACTGGTAATGTGAAAACTGTCTAAATCGTGAACTTTGAACCATAGAAAGTTTGAATGCCATTTTTTGCTGGTATATGGAATTCATTGTTGACCGCCCCATTCTCATCAGATTTGTTCGAACTCGTTTATTCCTGATATGACACTGTTTATAATTAAAAACTCACGTTTCTGATCAGAACTATGCGAGTACGAACCAAAAAAGCTGAAAAAAAGTTGCAGGCAAACTTTCCATGGTTCCAAGTTCCCGGTTATGATGATAGTGATAGTTCTCACCTTATCCGTTTGTTATAACGAGGTTCTCGTTTTGGGTGCCACCCTTGTAAACCGAAACTATTTTAAAACGATTGACTTAAATGGTTCTGAATAAAAACACGTACTAGGTTATTTCTAGGTTTCTGATAGTTCCCATGTTACTAGTTCAATAAAAACGGAGTTCTCATCTGTAGAGTTTTTATTTCTAGTACTATCTCGTAAGAAAAAAACATTTTCTGGGGTCGTGCCCTACTGCTCAAAAAAAACATTCTGTGAATTACCAATCGTTTATTATAAATGGATTTTTCAAGCATTTTCTGATTCATGCCGAGCAGAGTTTTGAGAAACACAACTCAACTGCTCTCTTTGAACTTTCGAATGTATGTTCTAGTTTCCCCATTTTTTTCAGATCACAAACATATTTTCTTGTAGATCACCTTTGTTGATACTTTTTCTCTTGACATGCTGTACAGTTTCCACTTTTTCTTATTCTTGGTCTTCCAAACAGATACGTGTATCTTTCGAATTATTGGAATCTTTGGAATTGAGCATTCAAGATTGGTTTTTAGTTTAGCAGGGGATGCAGCATTTATTTGCTCTCAAAATGATAAATATCTCTTCTTCTTGAGCATTATTAATTTTTCATGCATTCCTTGACTTGGTTAGAAATTCTTGAAACCGGAAGTTGGTTTTTGAGTATTTTTTTCTATATCTGAGCTCCACGTGTTCAATCCTAGCCACTTTGAAAACTGAGTGACCCTAATGACGTCTAGACAATGTCACGTGGCAATCAAAATTTGAAAGAAATCGGGAGCAAAGTTGTTTCTATCATCAAATGCACCGGTTGTTCCTCTCAATCATTTCCTCTTGCTTCCTCCTGACCCTTCTCCCATTAGATCAGGTTGTTACACTGGAAGGAATGAGGTGATTGAGTCAGTGATTGTTCTGCAGAAAGAGCATTTATCCGTTGATCAGAAAGTATTCTTTTTTGAATTGGAAGCTTTCGAATTTAGTTCTGCGCCTAGTTTTCTATAGGTCTTGATAAATAAAGGTGTTAGAATATGTGGAATGCTATGAGCGAACAACTAATTTTTTCCATTTTTCACAAAAAGGTTTTTTAGTTTTGAGCATGATCATTTTCATAGTCTCGCAACAGTCAGTTCTCAATATTAATTTCAGTTTTGAATTTTTAGATAAAGGTTATCCCAAATTATCTTGTTTTATGATGTATAATGATTTTTATTTGAATAGAAAAATTTTCGGATCGCGTGGTGTAGACATAAAAACAGATCTGACCTTGTAATGAAAATCAAAGCCAGGCAATCTGTACTCAAAGTCATGAAGCTCATCACCAAAAATAGTTGGGTCTCAGGTCAGACAATCCAACATGTCTGACCTCAATCAAAGAATTTTTTGCCATCCTTGAAGGTTTAACTTTTTCTCTGCCAGACTTCTAATAGAAAAGAGTCATAGTCACTTCCTTGTTTTTAAGCAAAACAGATTTTAATCATGATCTGGGGAAACAATTTTTCTTAACAGGTGGAATATGTGACAAGTAGTGTCAATGTTGAATGTAGCCTATGGGTTTTTATATTTAAAAAAAAAAGTGCTGGAAGCAATGAAACTTTTATCTGAAATAACCGGTTCGGTCTGCATTTTTTATGCACTCCTGTTCAAAACTGAACTCAACCGGTGTTAACGCTGAAAATAGAACAGTCTACGGTGTTCTGTGAACTTTTTCTTGGTTTGTCGATGGTCTATAACCGATTTAGAGCGATTACTGCTCCTCATTTGCAATTCTGATCTAACTTCCGAATGTGTCACCGTGGGAATGAAAACTTGAAATAAAAGGACGGCATCAGGTCATGGTTTTTGTGACTTGATCTTTCCATAGTTTTTTTTGGAAAATAAAAGTGGGTAGACAAATCACTGGAAGACTAATAATGTTTTGATTTCCCGGATTCGAGTTAGTCATTATGCTGATTCAAAACAGCTTCATTGGTTTAATTAGGTAAATTGTAAGGTATAAATCTAGGATTTATGACCATTGCAACCTTTGCCCCCATTAGCATTATTGACGGTTTGAACCAAAAATGGTCAATGTTGAGAGTTTTTTTCTGATTTCTCTTTCAAAAAATGATCAGGTTCAATCCGTTCTGGTCTCACCTTACCGTGACGATTTGGCGAGTGGTTCAATCCAACGTATCGTTGAGAAGAACTGCTGAGAACTTGTTATAAATTGATGATATGATTTTTTTCTTACTTGGTTTTTTGAACTTGTCAGATCGAATACTCTTCATGCATTTGACGCCTTCCTTACTTTTCAGACATCAACGTTAGAAAATTTTTACAAAAAAAAAGATTTGACTTTTGGCTTATGTTCTTTATCTATCGAAACTTTTCCTTCTATCCCTCCCCCAATGACCAAACCCATCATTTATAGATATCAATCTTCATGGAAAACCAACCGCGAAAACACTTTACAATATTTATCTTTACCTGTTATGGGACATTACTTCCTACACAAAAAATGCTAATTTTTTGTTGATGACGTTGGTGATGAATCATTTGCATCATTTTAAAATGCAAATTTCTCCCAAAATATTTTTCAATGATCACTATGCACTGTAGTCTTTGAAAGTACTACATATGTCGCATCTTTTCCGACTTTTTCCGCATTCTTTCATCTCCACATTTTTTTCATTTTGTTCTTCCGGACTTTTCATCCAATTTTTTTTACATTTTTCAGGGCAATCCAAACCAACTGAAAAATAATGAAGGAAGTCGCACAAATGAAAGAAGAAATCGACGAGAAGGACAGGAAACCATCGTGTATCCCAGTCCTGGAAAACCGACAGAGATACATCGTGTTACTTATTGGTGAGTTTTTTATCTCTAAAGCTCAAATGAGAAAACATTCCAGGAACACTATGTATCGCCTCAATCGCCAGTAACATGACAGTCATCAACTTCACAATGATCTGTATGGGAGCTCCAGTGAATACATCCGCAGTCACCAGTAGTGCCGATCAACCAGTTAGAGCTGCAGCCTATAATAACGAACAAAAGTCTATAATCATGTGGGCAGCAGCAGTGGGAACCCTGACGGCGGCTTGGCCATTTCATTGGTGAGTACTTTTCCAAAATTGTTGACAGCTGTTTGTGAGTTTTAGAAGGCTAGAAAACCTTCTGTAAGTTTTTCATTCAATACCTTTTTGATTGTTATAGGCCTAACAAAAAGTTATAATTGATAAACGTCTAACAGAAAAATCATACTTTCTTGTCGCTATCTTAGTTAGTTCTGGTTTTTCCAGACTGAATATTTTCAGGTTTTACATGACCTTCGGAGCCCGCAGTGTGTTCTTCTTTGCTGGAGCTGTGTCAACCATCTCTACCGCTGTTATGCCTTTGGCTGCTCATGCTCATTTCAACTTCCTAGTCGTTGCCAGATTTTTCCAGGTTTTTTTACTCAAACTTTTTTAACAACCTTCAACGTTAAATCTTGTAGGGAGTGAGTTTCGGAGCTGACTTTGCTGCTATCGGACTCATCGTCGTCAACTGGGCTAGTTTGAAACAACACGGACTCTTCATCTCGCTTCTCTCGTCATTCTCCCAGATTTCTGTGATGTTCACCATGCCAGTCGCCGGAGAGCTTTGTGAATCACAATGGGGATGGGAGTCGGTGTACTATGTGCATGCAGTGCTCAGTGGAGTATTGTTTGTCATTTGGTTCTGGTATTACAGGTACGTTTCATGTTGTGGTGAAAATTTGAAAAATGAGGTCGCTATATGTTTCTGAATCAGTTCAAGAGTGACTTTCTGGTAGCAAAGTCAGGTTTCCAGCTAAATCGAGTTATGAGAAAAATGAAAATGTTGAAGTTTGTTACAAAGTTACGGGTAACCAAAGATTCTCATAGTCCCACTAATTGAAAATTCCGTCATGATACGGGTAAACACGTCTACTCTGAAAATGAACTTGATTTGAACTATGACCCTACTAGTTCAAAGAACGTTCAATCAACTGATACGGATTATTTTCCGATTTCAAACCTTATTATTTTCAGAAACAACCCAGTCAATCACCCAAAAATCACTGAAAACGAACTTGAGAAGATTCACAGAGGAAAAGGAGAGATCATCGAGCATGAAAAGGCCCCAATCGCCAAAATCCTCACCAACTCTGTCATGCTTGCCGTCTGGCTTTCCGCTTTCGGAGAGTTGATGATGTCCCAGTTCATTGTCATGTACGGACCAACTTTCCTCAAGGAAGTCCTTGGATTCGCTGTCAATCACACTGGATACTTTGTTGCCGTTCCACGTGCTCTTCACTTGCTTTTCAAGATCGTTTCCGGAGTTGCCAGTGACCGTATTCACTTCTGGTCTGAGAAAACCAAGATGAGAATCTTCAACACCATCGCTCTGATGGTTTCTGGAGCTTTCTTCTGTATTCTTGGATATCTTCCAAAGGAACACGCCAGTCTGTCTTTGGTTGCTCTTTTGATCATTGAGTGCTCTACTGGATTCATCTGTGGTGGTTTTTACAAATGTGCTACTTTAGTCGCAAGGTTTGTTCCTGTGATTTCGAATATCTTCCAAAAACAAATTTCAGACAACACTCTCACTTCGTACTTTCTCAAATTCAATTCATCAAGTGTCTTTCCCTATTCATCGAGCCACTTCTCGTTTTCTTGATCTGTACCCACAACACTCTTGAAGAGTGGAGAATCGTTTTCTTGACTCACGGAATCCTTCTCATCGGTAAGTAGAATCTTTCAGGTCTGGCTTGAAATGTGGAGTTTTCAGTTGGAAACGTTATCTTCTGCTACTTCGCTACCGATGAGCCAGCAGATTTCACAAAGCATCAAACTGGAGAGGAAATGACCGATGTTCCTCCAGAAAGAAGAAGGTGGCTTAATTGTATCACTACATGTCTCGAATAGTGACAAAACCCTTCTCTGAAACCTTATATTTTACCCCATGTCTGTGATTTATTTGAAATATCTCATAACCATATCAATTAATTTACTATAATTATTACTGGGTTGTGGTGATGATTGTGTGTAAATAAACATACAGTATGTACTATAATTACAGGGAATATTATTCAGATTTTCACAATTTTTGTATATTTTCAGACTCACTGAACATGAGGCATAATTCAACGTCTAACGATTTTGGTTCAACGGAAAGCTGCACCCTTTTTAACTACTCTAACAATCCTGACTATCTCTCTCCGGGATGATTTTCTTCTATTTTTCTGTTTTCTATGTTTTGAACTTATTTTCAAACTTTCTCTTGGGTAACTTTCTAGCATTCACTTCCAAAGTTTTGGTTAATACTTTTCCTGAATGTTGTTTCTTTTCTATCTAACTTCTTTTTTGTTTTTAGGCTAACTTCACTTTTTCAAATTGATTTTCTTTGTTTCCCGCCTGTAAGTGCATGGTTGTGCTGAATAAATTGTCTTGGGTTACTTCTATCCTTTCAACTCTTAACATTTTTCTAAAACCAAGGAGACTAATATTGTTAGAAGCTGGGGTAGTTCGAAAAACTTGGAACACGAGAGGCTGCCTTTGAGTTTACAGGTTTACTACATCATTCGAGGAAAACTGGTAAAACTGACTGATATCCATCAGTAATTTGTGCCTATTAACACCAGAATCAAAAGATAATTCAGTCAAGCGGAGTTATGATCGCGTAAAAAGTTTTGCGAGTTGCTCTAACTCCACGAAAAAATTCCATAATCTTTGAGTCCAACCTTCAAAACTTCAATTGTATCGTGTTCATAATTGAATTTTATATTAATCTCAATGAACCCCAGGCCAAACCAAATTTAATAACAGCAATCAAATTTTTCAAATCAAAATATCAACAACAAATTGGTACCACAGTCCAGTTTTATCGGTTTCCATCTTCTTCTCCCTTTTCTCAAGACTATCCAAAAGTTCTCATTCTTTTTTTCATTATCAGAAAGCTGTTTTCTGCGCTTTAGTTGAATAACAAGTAATTAAGAGATGATGGATTCAATGATCAAGTCGTTATTCTGGGAAAAGGTATTCAGACAGACAAGTGAACTTCCGGGTTTTGTTTTGATAGAAATTGAGATTATCACTTAATCAATTTTGCTCCCTGTACACAGAATCACTTGATACTGATCTCCCCTATCAGTTTTTTTATTTACGGTTTACTATTTTCAAACATTGTGTACTCTTTACGAGTTACTCATAAGTATCAACAACAATGAAGAGTACCCACTTGAACTCTCATTTCGTTTATTTCTAAAGTCTCCGAAAAAGTTTTTTTTTCGTTCGCGAAAAGTTGGTAAAACATCGTTCCTGTCTGAATACTTCTTTGCCCTCCCTGCTCTCGTTTTTCATCCAACTCGGAAAAAATTGCCGATAACGAACTTTAAATATTTGTTCATACTGTTTACAGACACTGTGTACGCGCGGGTGCCAACCGCCAAGCGCCTGGGTTAACGTGTTCTTTCGCATGCTCGAAATTGCACACACATACAATTCCCGCAGACTTCATGCTCCAAATTTAACTTTTTCGAACAAAAAACTTTTTTTTCGTTGCTCTTGGACAGAATAAACAGATCAAACGAATTTTGGAAATGTTTCATGAAATGTGTACTTTCTGTTTGCAGGACAAGACGCAAAAAACTAAGATAGTTACTCAGCTATTTGCGTGGAAGAAGCAAAACGTTCGTTCGAGAGGTAGTGAATAACTTTTGAGTCAAGTGCCACCTATCAAAAGTGTTGATGTTGGGAAAGAAGTTGAAAACAATCAAACAATTGGAATTCGGAAAATAAACTCGTTGAGCTCCATATAACCTAAAAAATTGTTTTTTGACTCGCTGAAAAAAAACACAAGACTTTTCCGAAGTATTAACTTGTTGAACTCTAAGAAACTACACAATATAATTTGATAACATCTGAAAATTGAATTCAAAAAATCTTTGTGTCTTGCTTCGAAAATTGAAAATGTGAAAAATGTCAAACACATTAAAACACATATAAAATTTTTTGGTGCTCAGGTTACTAGGCAACAAGGGGTGCAATTTCCAACAATTCGAAGACTTCAACATACTCTCCTCTTCAAAACAAGTTTCACATTTGTTCATTTTACTTCTTGCACCCTGTCCAAAACAATTCCTTTTTCCTTATCCTCTCGATCTCCATCAATCTTTGAACACTCGCCACAAATCAATCCAAATTCGAAAAAAAGTCGGGTACGACCGTTTTTTGTTTGTTATTCCGATTTCTCAACCTTGAACACATCATGCCACTGTCCAAAACAACATTTATCTCCCAAAAACAGAGAATGGAAAATTGGTTTGCGCATCAAGTGACTTTGCCACACAGTACGGAAAAACGCAAAAACGCAAGAAGACACATTACCCCGTATTTGAATCGCGGTAATCGGTAATTCGTAATTGTAATCGGAGAGACCAAAAATGAACTCAAAATCTGTGTGTATACGGGGTAATCGAGAAAAAAGAAAAATGACTACGTGGGCAGCAAAAAAAGTGGAGAGAAAATTGAACATGTCAGCACGAATTAGGTTCAAAAGTGAGCCTAAAATTGTAGGTTCTAGGGTTTTAGCCTGCGTCTTGAAAAACGAAGAGTGTTTCCTGAAATGTTCGTCAAACCCTTACCGCGAACCTCATTCCTTTCTCGGTTTCACCAATAGAGATCGGTTTTGGTTCTTCCATTTCTCACGTTTTCTAGACTCTTTTTTTTTTCAAAAGACTTACAGACAAATATTAAAACACACATATCGATATAAAAATCAACTTATATCTAGTTGAGGTGCTCAGCAAAGAAATTAAAGAGGGTGGCAAAAGTTTCCGTGTCTTGATTTTTGCCTTACCGCGCGGAAGCCTCCCCGGGGTTATGTACACTGAAAAAATGACATACAAACATTTCTATCAAAAAATTTCGGGTGCGCGGAAAGAAATTGTGTGCCGCGTGTGCACCGCACTTGTTCTTACTTTCATTTTAATTTTGTTACTTTCTCAGTGAATCAAGGTTTTTGATCTAGCTACAGTAGTTTGAGGAGGTTGCGTGGGTTTCAGCAAAAGATAATAGGTATGTAATTTTGGAAAGTTATCAACCAAAAATTAGGTTTCATAAATTACATTGAATGTATCAATTAGAACTTTGAAATATGACATTTTTGCTCAATTAGTCAGAATTGCGGGTTTGAAATCCGCAAAATTTGAACATTGCCATTTGTTTCATTTCATCAGTCTAGTAGTCACATTTTCAAATGATTTATGGATTTGAACTATAGCTGAACCGGTGGGAAACATTTGACATTGTAGAAGAATGATGAACTTTTATCGAAAAATTTTCTATCCAATTTCAATTTCGTTATAATGAATCATTTTTTCGGCTTTTTTCAAAAATTCCAGATGAAAGATTCAGTAAGGTCGAATTATGCCATTTCACAAGCTACAGTAGCCTGTTGTTGTCTGAAATAAAATCTATTCGTTTAATTTATTGCGTTTTTCCGGTTCTCAACTTGTTTATCATTTCCGAATCCAAAATCTTGATTTCAAACGTTTTTCAACATTTTTAGCACAGATTTTCTGGAAAAATGAGGTTCGAACGATAGTACAGTTCTGAACACTTCGACCAGCTACCCAACTTTTTTTACTGTTCCTAACATTTTCCGGCGCGAAAAAATAATAACGGCTCCTGTTCATTCAGAAAATAGAGGAAAAAAAGGCGGGAAGCAACACGGAAATATGATTAATCATGATGATGAAACATTTGTAAAAAAACTGTTCCTCTTCAAAACATTTTTAGCTTTCAAGTAGATTGAATGGTTTCCCGGTTTTCTCGAGGGAGGCGGAAAAAAAAAGATTTTTTCAAAGAAAAATCGCTTCCTGTTTTTTTCAATTCAATATGATCCTTTAATCTGCAAATTGTATTTTATGGCGCCATTTCTCAACTTTTGACTTTCGATTTCAGACTTTTCTCCCATTTTTTCGGGAAACTTCAAGTTTTATATTTTTCTCGGGCTTGACCCATATTTCATATTTTACGAGCCTACTACTTGTTATTGAATCCAACAGAAAGGGCATCGTAAAAACGTAAAAACACTCGAATCTCTATGGAAACATCAAAACTCTCCTTCTCTTCTCTAGAATTTGTTTTCTACAAAACTTGACAACCCTCAATTTTCCCCCGCGTCCCATACCCTTTGCTCTTATCCCACGCTTTTCGAAAGTTTTCAAAATTTTTTCGTTTTGTTTTTGGTTTTTTGTCACATTCATTCCGAGATCAGAGATATCCCTTAACAGCTGTTACTCCCCCGATCATTATGTCACTTCGATTTCTATTGAGACAAAAATCGAAAAACACTTTCCGTGCCCCCATGCCCTCCCGATCAAAAGGCAGCTGTTGTCTACGGGAGTTCATTAACATCTGATTGGCAATTTTCCGTGGAAAACTGAAGAAAATGTGAAACCTAAGCTTATTGAAAACTTTCAGATGATACACGATGTGGAGGTGCTTCAGATGATATGGAGTTGCATCTTCTTGGCCATTTTCTTGGTCTTCATTGGAATCGTCTCAAAATGGTTCTTACAATTTTTATTGGATAGAAACTTTTGCAACATGCAGACAATTTTCAGTAACACCAGGTGCAATACTAAAATAATGGAGACAAGTGTAACATTAAACTTTCAGAATCCTACAAACCTCAAAGGAAAAGAAAATCTGTCATGCTCTGGACATTTCCCTTCAGAAGGCTTTCAAAGTAATCCTATCAAAAAAGTGAAATCACTTTTATTTTTAATATTCTAGGAATCAAATATTCAACGCATGCTTCCGGTCCAACCTCAGTTTATGTCATCCCGTGCTTCCACCTCGAGCGGTGCGGCGGAAGCTGAAAACCATTTACCATTGTTCCAGGTGGCGGTTAATGGAAAGGTGAGTCAGAAACGGTTAGACACAACATTATGAGGCGCGGAGCGGAAAAGCGGCAGCTGTAAAACTTCGCTATTCTTTCAAGAAACGTTGCGCGCAACTGGTACTATTCCCTTCTGTTTCTATTTTTGCATCGGAGAAATCTAAGAATGGTGAAAACGAACAAGAAAAATCCGAAAGTGAGTTGAAAACGGAAATTCCTAATTAATTTAAACGTCATTGGGGTTAGTTTTCTAAATCTAAGGTACCGAGTCGAGAAAGGGAGCGGTTGAAAAGATGCTAAGCGCTGGAATAAATTGATTTTGGGCTAGAGATCATTATCGACATTCGAAAGTCCTTCTGATTTATAGTCTGTCACGTAGTCATCCTAAAAAATTATATTCTCTCTGAAGACTTTCAAGATTGTCATCGGTTATTTCCGAATAATCACATTTGTTTTCCTGATACTCTTCGTTTTGATGCGTGGTTTGAACTATCTGAATTCTGCTATTTCTAGTTTTTTTCAAAGATATCCCGAAAAAAAGATTTTTTGATTGATAAATAAGATGACTGCCCTCCGAAAATGCTCCAAATTCTCAATCTAAACGCCCACGGACAGGAAATGATCTGAGATATTTTTGATTTGTTTTTCTCTCCATCCCGAAACTTTTGATCGGTCAAATCGAAAAAAGAGCCTTCACGAGGAATCCTGAGATTCATAAGAATTCGTCATCCGGAACTTTTTTTTCCCATGAGGGCGTGATCATATGTGACTTTCAATATGAAATTAGTGTTAGTCATTTCAAGTTCTCATAGGAATATAATGATCTTGATCAGAGATGAAACCTTTTCGAAAATTTCAAAACATCAGCTGACCACGGCTTTTTTACCGAAAGCTGACCTCAATTACTGTTTTTCACGTCTAGAAAGTTCTTTCCTCCTTCCCGAAAACTTTTTTCCTTATCTGGACAAACAAATTGCGAAATATCCAATAATTTGTAAACAGAAGGTCGGAAAACTCTGGTCAAAAGTTTCAAGGTTCAAAATGTATCCCGCCATTAATCTTTTGTTACAATCTCAATCACCCTCACCATAAAAAAAACGAAACGTCAAGCTAGAGAGGGGCGCAATGTCCACATTTACCGCCATTCTTCGATCGTTAATGTTTTCTGAAGGTCGGGTCGGGCACACAGACAAGTCATATGTCAAGAGATAGGCAGACCTAAAAAGGGTAGAAAATATTGTGGTATAAATAAAGAGTAGAGAGTTTTGGGGTTGGAAACTGCCATCAAATTTGATAAAAAGAGAAACTTTTGAAGGAGATAAAGATAGTAAAAAAGTAGAAAATAGAAAAACATAAAATGGAAAATAAAACAGGGTTAATTAGAAATGATAAGATTAGCAGTTGATAGTAAACGTTAACGTATTTCTTCTTTATTTTTATCAAGTGATACTAGATACCATATCTATTTTCTAACATAGTTTTTTCTTTTTGTGTGGCAAGGTCACTCCGGAAACGTGATGTTTTGGCGGTTTCCTGATTGAATGACTAATTCGGATAGATCTGGGAACGAGACAGATTGTCCCCCCCCCCACCCCCCAGGGGCCGTTATCAATGAATACGTGACATCACTTTATGTACCTCATGATGATAACAATACGTGTATATAAACAACGCTTTTTCCAGATTCTCAATCCCGAATTGTTGATCGCCCATCGAGCCCCGGATTACAATTCTATTGTTGGTAGGTTCTTTTCTTCTTTTTCTTTCTTTCTTCTTCTGATTTTTTTGTTATGATACTGTAGAAAAGGTCATGTTTACACTCACATCCTCTTATAGAATTGCTTGCCTTGCTTATCATTGGTTTTTGAGTTTCGAAACTTCTCCTCCAGTCTGCAAGTTTAGAGAAAAAGTTTTCGTTTCACATTTTCTCTCTCTTCAAGTTAGCTTTTTCACAATTTTTTGTGAAACTGTTTGTTAATATAAATCAAAGAACAAACTTTCTGCATTGCGTCCGTCCCCGCGCGCGCACATGATCGTCTAACCTTTTGCCACCTCCTCTCAGTCTCTCAGTCCTCGGTGGACCCGCCCCAAAGTGGTCACTGCCTCACCGGCTCCGCCTATCAGTTAGCTCTCGGAAGGGGCGTTTAGATTTAGATGTTCCTATCGACTTGTTTTAATTTTAGAAACAGTTTCTTAGTTAAACAGTTCTTGGGTGTGGTTACATATATAAGCATGCTGGTTGGAAAGGTTACTCCATTCTAACTTTTGAAGTACTTTTCAGATTCATTCATTTTTCAAATTGAGCATTGCAGTTTAGAATGAATATCTATAAGTCGCATAGAATATTTTTCCTAACTTACCTTCTGTAAGTGCTTTTTCTATAGATTCCAATCGGGCTGCAAACTTTCCAAACATTTGAGCTCTCGCCTGACCACCAAACCAACCGATCTCTACATCATTTTGATTAATTTATGATGTTTCTTGTTTCCCTGAGCTTTCAGCCCACACTCTCAATTTTCCAATCACTCAAATGCCACTTTTTACATTCATCTTTTTGTTATCATAGGGTTCTGTCAACAAGGAAGCTTTTTCAGTCGCAATCATAAATTTTATCTAGAAAAACTGGCGTTTCTCCGCTTATAACTCCAAAACCTCACGTTTCCTCTGGCTTTGAGTCCAGTCATGTATTTTCTTGAGATTTGATCTCCTTATTCCGCTGTTTTTCTTCACACGCTTTCCATTTTTTCCGAGTTTCCGCTCACAGCAGCCACTAAATGAGATTCTATTCAGAAGCTTGTTATTCTCAGAATTTTTTTTTCTTCTTCTCTTCTATTTTCTTTTCCACTTTTTCCCGGTCCACTAGATCTTTGAAACGGACTGAATGCGAGTTCGTTGCGAGCCAACTGAGCAAAAAAAGAGTGAAAAAAAAACGGGAGAGCGTGCCTGATGAGGGACCTTATTTGTGCATGAAGCGCGTGGTTGACGAAGCATTTGGCCTTGGACAGTGGCACGAGAAGAGCATAAAAAACCGGCAGGGTTGAAAACGAAAAAAAGAAGAAGAAGAAAGAAAAACGAGATGGCAAAATACAGAGTAAGAAGAAGAGAGCAACAGCCTTTGAGCATATGGTGGTTGTGCTCTATTTCCCTTCTCTCTTCTTTTTTCTTTTTGTCTGTTCGTTTTTCTTTTTTTTTTCTGGATGGACGTCTTCTTTTTTCTGCCCACAAAAACAAATTGTGCTGGACAGAGCCGAAAACGGAACAAGTAGAAAAAAAGAGAAAAGAAAGGAGACTCACTTTCCATTTTTTTTTTCTAGATTTTATTTTCTTCTGTCTAGAACAGCTGGAACATTGAGAGAAAATTTTGAAGACAAGAACATAGTAAACACAGAGATCGTTGAGGGCCGCTTCCGCGTTAGATGAGGAGCTCAAACATTGGGGGAAAGTCTGTTTTTGAAAAAAAAACCAATCGACGTCGAAAAAAATATTTTTGAAAAAAAAATTGGCTTCTTCTACACTCTTCACTTTCTTTTTTCTTTTCTTTTGTTTTTCAGTGGCACTTTGGAGAAATTAGAGTTCATCTCTCTTGGCAAATCACCCCATGTCGTAAACTTTCCCCCACTCATCCATTACTTCAATCACACTCCCTCGGATTCTTTTTCTGACAACTAACTACCCCACCCATTTCTTATCAATCTTTTTTTTCTCGAAGTTTCCGTTCCAAACCTCCCATCAACTTAATTCGTTTCTTTTTGCAGGCAATCAGAACACCGCGCAAGCCCCCACTGATAACAACAACATGTTGACCGATTACTACCGTAACAATATGCAGCAAATGGACCAGAATACTTCGTTGAACCGACACTCTAACAATGGATACGGACACAACTCCTATGGATCATTCTCTTCTGACTGTAAGTTATCCCTATTTTTCCCAAAGGATATTTCTCATTAGTCATATCTTTCAGCCCGAGTACCAGTCGACCGTCCATTGTTCATCAACACCTCAATGTCAGCCCAACAACGAGTGGATATCTACCGTCAGCTTTCGGACCCACCAAAGGATAGCGAACCAGCCTTGGCCTTCAACTATCGTCCATATTAGAGTATCTGGTACTACCTCTCACCTAACCAATGTCGTATTTTAAAAAACATGATCTGAAGAGCTAGCTAGCTTAAATTTCTAAAACTCCATTTATTTTTCTTATCCTACTCATTTCAACCCTTGAAAGTTTTAAACTTTCCTTTGTCATGCATTTTTTTTCGTTTTTATTCTCTTCCCCCCGAGTTACAGTCCATTCGTTACTTGTAAATAGAAGTTGAATTGACTTCGCAAATCTCAAAAGACACGTAGTGTACAAAACTTCAGGTCACTATGATTAAGGTGTTTGTTTCTTCTCTCGTTAGCTGTAAATATTAGCTTTTCCTCTTTACTATCCCTCCCCGGTTAGAAACTGAATTCATCACTCTCATAGACTCGAATTGTATTGTCCTCTTATTTTGGTTAACGTGGTTTTGTCGGATTCTTATCCCTAAATACTACAAAAAATCAGAATTCGTGTGATGTTGTCGTTTTTGGTTTTGTTAATAATTAATAAAACGGATTACTTATGAGAATATGTTTTCGACTTGGATTTTTCCATCTAGTCCGCCTGGCAGGCAGGAAGGCAACACGATCTTTTGATATGCAGGTCCTTCAATATGATACAAAATATCTGTCATAAAGGCTGTTTTCTGTTCCGTTTTTCTCTCTTTCCGACACAAACATTCAATAGGTCGGCAGAGTCAAAAGAAAAATTGGTTCTCAGCTGTGTAATATGAATGACATCATTCAGAACGGCCGGGGGTCACTCAAAGACATTTTTGAGTGCGGCAACACCGAAATCCAAAATGCACGTGTTGAACCTTCTGCAAACCATCTGTAGACACGTCGGTAATAAAATCAAGTGCTACAATTTTCCAATTCGTGATAAGCGTGATGGTTTGCAACTAAAAAAAGAAAAAAAAAGAAAGAAAGAAAAAGATTGTCAGAAAAATGATGATAGTAATTGGCAATCAGCCAACCGATCGCTACTTTTTTGATAAGATTATTTCAATTGAAGACCAAAAGACCTGAAATGTCAGTTTCCGATTTATCTGATTGACGTATAAGATAGATACTTTGAAAATAATTGATCAGGGATTTGGATCAAAGGATTTCCAGCCAGGAATTCTTTGATTTTCAGAATTAATCGGTATTGGAGGATTTGTGATAGAAAAAGCAAGATTAACCATGATTCGATTTGTATAGTTTTCCTGGATGTTCAAGTGATACGATCAAAATAATAAAAAAACAAAATCTAAAAAGGGATATTTTTCCATTTTGGTGATGATTTTTCCGATGGAAACGCTCAGGTTCGAGCTATGAATTGAAATAAGTTTGGCACTCTTGATGATATAATTCAGTCTAAACAGTCAGAACTTTGTCATGTAAGGAAAACGGTTCGAGATGATTTCTTCTAACAATTAGATCTGAAGTTCGTTTTCGCGGTTTCATATTGAGCTCATTTTCTGTAGAAAAAATACACCGAGCTCTCAGCTGAATCGAAACTTTTGACATCAATTTATTCATCTGGAATTTTTGTCGCAGGACTTACAGATTTTCAGAGACCCATCCAAAGAAAATGATCTTCTTCAGGTCAGTTGTCGGATTTGCAATAGATATGGCAGTTTTTTTTCAAACTGACACGTAGTTGGTGTCATTTTCAGATTACCTCAATTATAAAAACTTCCAATTTGTTCACAATTCTTAGTTTTTGAAAATCACTAACTCGTTTTATCATTCTTCATCGACTCTTCTCGTATTTCTCAATTAAAACTTTATTGTGGTTTATCAAATTACAAAAACCGCACATTCTTAAAATCAGTCTACAAAAACTCATATCTTATTCATCCCTTCGTTTTGACTAACTCGTTTTTTTAATATAATTCTCATCTTTTACCAACGTCACGCACATCAAATGTCGTCGAGCTTCTTTTTTTCCATCGCCCAATACATTCCTCATTATAATTCATTGTAATAAACATGACGTCATGTTAAACCGAGAATTGGATAGAGGGTGCCCCTTCTCTCTTATTTCTTCTTTATCCCTCACTGGTCAGATTGTTTGCCGTGAATAGGGCCGCACTCATTAATGTAAATGACCGCGAGGAAGGGGTCGAAGGGTCGGAAACAATGACGTCAAGTCCAGCTGTGCATCTTCTTTGTGTCACTTGAGAGAACGGAGCGGATATACCAGCGTGCGCATCAAATGGCAACTGCGCGGTATAAAAAATGGCGAACGTTAAGATTTAGTTAATGAAACGGAAGATTGAGAGGTTGGAGAGGAAGGTTCTAGAAGGACAAGAGTAATGAACCGACAGATGTTGCGGATGTCTTGTAAAAGCTCAAGAACCATGAGATTCAAAAAAGTCAAAATTTGAAAACGGGGATTGAAAATTATCGAAGGTCTAATCGACTTGGATCAAGATGTTGTTATTACTATACAAACTATAAAATTCCAGATATTTGACGAAAAATGTTTCAAATAATGGAATCTTCAACTGGCAAACATTTTTCAAAAAACTTCTCCTGAAAAAATGGAATTCGGATTTTCAGCCAAACGTATCCTTCTGAAAAACAATGGATCAAATTGTTTCGGTTTATTTGTATCATTCAACAAAGCTATGCTATTTTAACTCTCCGATTTTATGAGAACGAGCCCCGTGGGAACAACTAGAATTATTCAAAAGTATGACTCATTCGCTGGTTTACTAATTAGGTAGAGCACGAAAAATGTCGGTAACTAATTACTTGGGAAAAAAACACCTGAAATGCGTTTTTTTTTTGTTTGTTCTCAAAAAATTTCATGAAAAATATCATTAGAAACTCATTACGATATCAGGATCTCTATCCAAAACAAAAAATTTCGAGAAGTTTCAAAATTCGACATTAAAAATTTGAAATCCAAACTGTCGACTTATTTTTCACTGCTCTATATTTTTCATGACCCGTTTTTCTACATCCCGATATACTACTTTCGAGTTCATCTTGCTTAAACTTAATGAACTCGGTCCGTCATTTACGTCGAAAAATAGTTCCGGATAATTAAGATCCCTATTTTCACTCTCCAGCAACATTCCTATTTTCATCATTCAACAACCATATTCCAAAAATTAATTATGATTCTTATTTTTGAATATGATTGGTTAGCAGTGTTGCCTAAAGCATTTTGAATGAGCTAATGTAGTTCTTTGATGGTCTCAAGTGAGCAACTTGTTGCTCAAACATCATCAAGTTAGAAAATGGAGCAGGAGTTGAGCTTTGATGTTGTGTCCATTCCAGAAGATTCAGGCAGCACCGGTTCAAAATGTTTTTTCTTTTCACACCTTTTTTCTTCTTTTCTGCAGATGATCGTGCACATAAATTTAATAAAAAGTTTTCTATTCTATGGTATTTCGTTATTTTTCTCTCTCAGTTTAGTTCCTCGTTCGATGGTATTTGGCATTTTCTGCCTCCAATTTGATAACGAAAACAACCATTCACATCTTTTGATGACACTCTAATTCCAGTGATTTTTGAACACCCATAGTTGTTTTTCACCCCATTTTGAGATGTTATGTACAATGGATTATTTTGGGTTCATGTTTTGTATTCTATAGAAAAATGTTTTACGTCGAGAAAATTCTGTTCTGATTGATGCCAAATATAGTAGTTATTATTATTATTATTTCCTATTATTCTCGATTCAGGATCAAAAACAGATTATAATTTACTGTTACCTCCTATTATGGGGGTCCAATTTTCAATCCATGTTTTTTGAATATCAATCCGTTTTCAATTATTCAACCAGATACATTTTTCTGGTTGTGACATTTTCCTCACTTCCCTTCATTGTCGTGCTTCTTCAAGTATGAATTTGACAACACCACGTGACAAATTCAGTCAACTGAAAATATAAGAAAAGCATGATTTGCTTAAATGCACGCATGAAAAATTGCTTTTAACGAAGTAGATCAAATAAGTGTTTTTTGACCTGCCAAAATGATTGACAATTTGGTTCTGCTTTTTTTTGATTATATGTAAATCAAGGGTATGAATATTCCTAGATCTTTTTGAATATTTGAAGGTTATGATCATAAAAAGTCAATCGTTCGGGTCAAATCATTGTAAAGTCAGTGAGAAATTAGGCGCTTCTGGATGTGATTGGTTTCTGGATTGGTTTTCTTTACTATTCTTCCTCGCTAACGTGAGAAAGTATTGTTCCAAACCTGAAAGTTATTTCTTACTCTTTGATTTTTCATGACCACGTCATCATCATTTGTCAGAACACGATTGGAAATGTGTTCTTCAAAGAAATTATTCGATTTTCGTCAACCTATTTTTGTGTTTCACTTCTTGGAGCATTTCAAAGAATAATCAACAAAAAACAGTATCTTCCCTGCTACCCTTTTCCCGCTTTAAGACACATTTCATCCATTCATTATTATCCTCGTGGTTTTTCTATTTTTACAGAACTGTGCATCTTGTGGAATTTAGTTGGCGCTAATTGTATTTTCAGAATTAATGCAATTAAGTATCTTCCGGGTAGTGAAGGCCTGTGGCTCAATTATTATTCTTCCGTTTTCAAAAATAGCACATTGGTCCCTTTCATATTAGAATGAGTTATTCAGCACACAAACATTTTTGTATTAGTGTTTCAGCAAAAACAATAATATTATGTTGTGCGGCCTAACTCATAATGTATTTTTGAGGTACAGCGTTTTGTCGCTATGAAAACTTTGTTGCTATGAGAACAACCTGAGAAAAATTGAAAATAATATTTAGATATTCAAAAAGATGTTTTGCATTCTGTGTTTCTTGTTTAAACTAGAATCAACTCTGTCTTGAAGTCGTGGCTATCTAAGAAACTGGTTACACTCTTAGTTGTCTTATCGGTACAAATGCTTCTGAGATTTGAAAACTCCATCACTTCTATAACTAATGTGGTAGCTCATTCTTCATTTCAAAGGAATCTATCAGCTAACCTGCTCAACATTTCGTAACGAGTATGGTTAAAATTGGAATTTCCACGCTATAGCTCCGATCTGGTAACCTACAGGACAATTAAACATGCGAGCTGAATTCCTTTTATGATGTAATAAGACAGTGATCCTGAACTGCTTCTAATTTGATACGGTTAGAATATCTGCATACGCTTTTTCGATTGATCAGTTGTGTTTCTTGTTTTAACAGGATCAGGCTCTTCAAAACAATTGAAGTAACAAGAATCGAATCTTTTTGCTCCAGGACTGATTCAATAGGCGAGTTGTGAGAAAGAACAAATATTTGATTCTGAATTGTATTCGTTTTTTTTTCAATTCATTTCGTATTCCCAAGTTTTTATTCTGCAAATCCATAACAAAATTCAAATCAAGCAGAATCAAGCCCACAATGATATCAAAACATTACAAATCTTTTGAATCCACCCACTCTTTTTGATGATGCACATATATCATTTGACACCAAGCTACAAACAGAACAATCATCGGAACATGATTTTGAGAGAGATTGAATGGAAGATGTCCATCTCTACCGAATTCAATGAAAATTAAATTTATTAGTTCCTCCTTCTGATTCGCATCCAACTGAAACAGATCTTTGTTTTCTCCTACATTTTTTCTCTTATTTGATTCCCCCCTTTTCCCTCTCATCAATTCTCATTTCGCACGTTTTTTCGTTTCAGAATTTCAGCTATCCTTCTCTCCCTTCATTTTTTCCAAGTTTATTATTCAATTCAATTCCATTCCTATCATCCTTGTTCTTTCAAAAGTTTTCAATATCAGATACAAAAAAACAACTGAAAACTCTGCAAAAACACGACCATTTGTTATTCTCTCCCCGCTTTCATGTTACTCGTTGTTCGTTTTCAGTTCGTGTCTTTTTTTCAGCCGCGTGATGTTTTTCTCGATCTTTGATATGTGTTTTTTTTTTCTCTTGAACTCATTATTCGATTTACGTTACGCTCTTGTCAGGAGGTGCTGAGTTTCAAATTTTACACTCTTGATACCTGACTATCTGATAATTCATTTGATAAGTACAGGAAACAGGAAGTAGAAGCATCTCATTAGTCAAGATGTTTGTTTCATTCTCAGGTCATATTCAGGTTAGTGCAGTTTTTCGTTTACGCAGTTCCGATGTAATCTTCATTATGTTGCCTACCGTACTCCAACAATGGAAGCTAGGAAGCAGGTATGCTACCGTATCACATTATTGTTTCAAATCTTAGAAGAACTTCTGGTTGTTATGAGAATCGTTAGGTACTGGTTCTAAGCTCTGAAAATGAATCAGAACAGCTGAAATTTCAGATTTAATTTTGGCAGATCAAAAAGAGAGCTTTTCAATTTTGGCACGTATTCCATAGTTTCAGCTGAATATAATTTTCACATGTTCATAATTTTCGCTCGGAGGACAAACAACACCTGAAGGTCAGAGTGATCTTATGAAAAATTTTGAGCTTTTCAAGCTCTTTCTCGAGCTTCTAAGGCGGCTCGCAAAAAGATTTTGAATGAATCAAAGTCTGGGATGATTCTCCATTGTTGTTAACAATAGAAGATTTTGATTCGATTAAAGAGCAGTGGTTTTTCTGAAATACTGCCCGGCTCGAATTTGAAGATTCGTTCATGAGACGTTCACCTAATCATCAGAAAAGAAGACATTCGGAATTATTGTTAGGAACTTTTTCCAATTACCATTCTATGGAGGAGTCGCTGTCAAATTAGACATTGGTTTCTTTTTACTTCCTGCCCGTATTGTTTCTTATTTAGAGTAATTCTTGCTACTTGTCTACTTTCTGAACCTGCATTCACATTCTCATTGTCCTTAGTATCTGTTTTGGCTTGTTTTTGTATTCTACCGTATACCACTCCTTCTATCAAGATAGAATTATAGTCTTAGACTGGCTTTTCTGTCACCTGATCTTCAAATCCCTTCACAAACAAATTTGATATTCATTTCCAAACTCTTCATAACTTCTCGTCACTTTCTACCCTTTTAGATTAGCTCTTGAATATTCATAATTTTATCTGCTCAAAAGATACATTTCCCATAACACGCGATGGATCGAATGAAATTAGAGAAATGTTATTGAGCTGTCTGAACTCTCATTTATTATCAAAGTACGCCTTTTTGCTTTCTGATCGTTGATAAAAATCACTGTTCAAAAGTCTAAAAGTCATTTTTTGTTCTTTCTTCGTGTTTAACAATACCCCGTGTGAAAAGTCTAGGACATGACGTTCATATGGAAATCTTGAGATGATTTCATACTTAAGAGTCGGGTATGAAGTTTTATTTACTTCCAGATGCTTAGAAATTAATTTTGATGTTTGATGTTTTTGTTCCATCATCTTCAGAAATTTTTTGAAGATCAATGAAGAACACTGTCACACTTCCCCGAACAGCTAGCCCTTTTCTTCCATTTTCTGATCTTTCATTCTCAATTGGCTGCCACTTTGAATGTCAAACCACACCCACTTTTTGTCATTAGAACGACCTTTTTGTTTTCTGATGTAGTGTCGAAACGAATATTCTGTCAATAAGAAGACAGGAGGGCAGAAAGAAATTGACTCGAAACCACATTACGTGTGATGTGCCTTCTTCTCCGTTTTCAGAGTTCTATCTAGTCAACCAGGAACTAAAATTTTTGGTTCACGCGACCCGACGGCCAACGCGACGCATCGCATCGTCGCAGCGCCGAAAAACGCAACACGGCAAACCTAGAGGTAGGCAGAGACAGTGAAGACGACGCCATTTCAAAGGGCCCCTTCAATTCACAGAGACAACACAGAAAAAAAACCTAAAGGAGAGATGAAAAAGAAAAGCGCCATGTTTTCCATCTCTCTATCTCTCCCGTTTTTTCTATCTTTTTATATTTTTCTTTTTCTCCCCCCACGTTTACCATTGGGGAGCGGGCATTCATTGCGAAGCGGTTGCGTCGCGTCCACTTTCCTTAAAGAAGAAAAAAAGAAAAAAAAACGAAAAAGCTTGACAAGACAGGAGATGAAAAAGAGGCTCACAAGTTGACTAATGATAGGCAGTAGTAGTAAGAGTAAGGATCTATGCGCGTCGGACGACGGCGGGTGTGAGCTCCTCTCCGACTCACCTTGTGCTCAAATATTTGTCTCCGTTCCCTCTCTTCCCCTCACTTTCTCAAAACCATCAAACTTCGCAAACACCAATATTTTTGAGAACAATTGAATGGTCCTTTTTGTTAAAATCAAATATACTTGTAGCCTCTTTTTCTCTTTTCAATTTCGTTTTTTCTTTGAAAATTTATGCGTGCTCGTTCGTTTGGTCATTCATCCTTTATTTTACGACTATTTTACGACATGTCGTTTTTGGATCATGCTGCCAAAGCTAATTTTCTTTTGACGAATGACTGCCGCTGTTCTAATTGCGTCAATCACTACCCACTTATGTTTTTTGATGAGTCCTTCTGAGTCCTAAAAGTTCATTTTTCTCTGTCTACCTATTCACCATTAATTGAAACATTGCAAAGATTTGGGCCCAGGCTTCTCAAACTTTTTGATAATTCATGAACTTTTGAGAGCATTAATTCAAAACCCCTATGTTGAAATTTTGGACATAAAAGTACATACTCATATCCTCTTAAAATTACCTTTTATTAAGCTTAAATTTTGAAAACTTCCTAACGTTTCAAATCGTGTTTAGTGGTTTCCTAAAAACCCCACTGTCTTTTCATCGTTCAACTTTTTATCAGTTATCATTGCTGATAATCACTATTGTATCAATGACTTTAAAATTTCTTTTTTCATGTTTTTCTACCTTTGTCTAGACAAAACATCTTTTTTTCTCCATAACAATGATATTATCACTCGACATTTTCGAACTCTCATTTTCTCAGAATCTTTGTTATTTTCACAAAGTCGCGCTTTTTCTCTGAAAATCTCTTCACAATATTTTGTTATTCTTTCCCGCTTCTGATCACGTGAAACTACAACTCTCTTCCATCCTTATCTATACAATTTGCACGTTTTAGCCATGGCAGCTGTTGCGCCAAAGGGTCTTTGCCTTGTGGCTCGAGCAATACCGTCCGAAAATCCGTCAGCCGACCCGCTCAGTGCTCTGTTTGGTAAACTATCGGTCAACGGTGACGCGAACCAAAAAAATGTCAATAAGGTTCGGACTTGATCATACGGTTTCTCAAGATTACTGTAAAATTGCATCACTATTTCAGTTTGAATCACAACATGGCGTAACTCCAGGAGACTATCGTGATATTCAAAACATTCGATCATCTGCGTTGGCGAAGAAGACAAAGACTTCCAAATTCCAGCTCGAAGGTGTTAAGCTATTCGCAGATTTGACGCCTAGAAAACAAAAGGTGGGTGTGAGTGTGTTCGTGGTGTCATATTCAGAGCTCCTATTTGAGCCAATGACTCATATTTCCTATGTGTAGTTTTGTCACGTAATTCGTAAATCCAGTTTATATATTCATTCCAAACACACATGGAAAGCAGATGTTTCATTTTCATCTTCGAGTTTTCCTCGTGATGAATTTTTCATCCGACGCACACAAAAATGAGCAATTATTATTAATGAAGCCCATCCGTTTCAGAAGGGTGAAAAAGAGCAAGCCGAGCAGAAAGATGAAGAAAAGAAAGATAATGAGGAACAAAAGCCAGATGACAAAGAGCACAAAAAGTCGGGAAATGAGAAAAAGTTGGAGAAGAAGAAAAAGCCAGAAGACTCAAAGGAAGACAAAGAGGAAGATGGGGAGAGCGGTGAAAAAGATGGCGAACTTTTGGGGAGAGGACCAGTACACAATGTACGCATTGGGCCACCAGCAGCAACACATCCTTATCAGAGAGGTAGGGCAAATGAATAGAGTTTGAATGGAATCGATAAGAAAAATAACAATTTTGGTTAGGATACTATGCCCTTCAATTGGAGAATGTTAGCGTGGGTTGAGCTCTTTTTTAATCTTAGAAAATCTTCGTACGATATTTTCTAGTTTATCCAGATGGGCGTATGACTGCTTAGGGAAAAAAAAATATGCACCTTTTTTCTTATTTTTCATGGTACTTAAACTGGACTCTAGTCCTAAGGGACTTTGAACGATTGCTTTTTTTTTCTTTTTTTCTGGTAGAATTATACAAGAATTTTTGTGTTTCAAACTATTGTTATGACTTGGGTGCGTCTATTTTTATTTATTGTGTTTGAACAAAAGACCCCCCGAAAAATTCAAGTCGGAATAATACAATACTGACAATAGGAGAAGAACAATTGGGAACGAATTCTTATTTCCAGCACAAATTCCATATGGATGCGCAGCACAGACACCGATGCCAGGCGACATTCCAGCATACAGTGGTTACGGTAGCGGCTATGAATGCGGAAGCACTTGGTCGCTTAGTCCAGACACCACCATTGGGTACGAATTAATTACCTTTTCCTTTCGTTTTATTTTTGTCTTGTCAAAAGTGTGAGAAGAAGGCAAAGATGACATGATTTGTCATGTCTTCCACCTTTCTTCGCCCACTTTTGAACATGTGTTTGACATGTTGTTGAGGAACTATCAAGCCCTTTCAGGTCGATATCCGCTTCGACAACTCCTGACACCATCTTGTCCTCTGATGGATACGGTTCCGCATCTCCAAAAGATTCATTGCAGCAGAGTCCCTTCTCAGAAATCTCCTCGGCTGGTCAGTTTATAGTGAACTTGATAGGGGGAGGGTAGACCATAACCAAACTATACACAAAAGGCGAACGATCAGCGGGAGACAGAACGGTGTTCCCCCTCTTACGCACAAACCTCACGCAGTCATAATTAGTGTTGATCTAGTGTTTCGATGATCCCGAACAGTTTGAGGAGTAGTATATTGTTTCTGTGAGTGTTGTTTATGTAAATTTTGTATCATTTTGAAATTTCTTGAAGACATAGATGATCTCACCTCAGAAAATGATTTACATCAGATGATGATCCCTAAATTAGACCTACTTCGAAAGTTTGAAATCTGAACTTTTTGTAAAAGGTTACGAAAACACAGAACACGTTGTTTATTGTAGGCATCCGTTAATATCGTTGGTATCTAGTTCGATTAATACGCAACCACTATTTTATCGTTTTCGGTATTTTTTCAGAGTTCAGAATCAATTTTCCATTACGTAATAGTGATAGATTGCTCGAGATATTCTCATTATTAAAAATCAGATATTGACCTTTACCATGATGAGTGTTCCGATGGTCGAACACCTTTAGCGGACAGTTGTTCGTAGTATGAATAAAACAAGATTGTTATCTTCTAGATACTTCTCGCGTCTTGACTCCGGAGAACAACGAGTTGCCGGAGAGTCTTCAAGACTTTATCCTGCAGTACTCAAATCAGTACACCAAGGAGGAAAGCATCCGGGGACGCCCGGGATCCGCTGACTCGGGAGTTTGCTCACCAATGTCAGCACGTTCGGCTCCATATGCATCGCCAAATGGACCACAAGGAACTTGCAGGTAACTAGGGAGTGATGCTAATGATAAGATTGACTCAAAATAAAAGATGTGCTAATTGGAGCATTTGGGGCTTGGGAATTGAGAAATTAATTTTTATCTTTTTTACGCGCTTTGTGAAAAAATACTATAATCCCAGGTAAACTACTATATTTTTTGTTATGAAAAACATTTTTCTATTGTTTTTGTACATTATTGCACATTTCTAGTACTCCTAGTTGAACCATAGAGCTATCCTCTCCTAGGGTGTTAATCAACGTTCTAACTTCAAGTTGTCAGTTAGCTAGTCATATTTTTAGATTCTGATTCAACTGCTTAGAGAAATTTTCTGCTAAACTTCCGCTCAATTTACTTGTTCAGCCACTTTCAGCCAATAGGACGATCAACTTTTTTTAATCAGCTGAATAAGAAAAAATCACAACTTAATGTTATACTGGACCACTTCCTATCTGAAAAATAGTATTGATATAATTCTTTTGAAGAGAGAAAATCGATAAATATTCTAAAAAGGTACCCGAATCGGGTTCAACTTCGTCGTTTTCTGAAATTTTTTGTGTCGACAGTATTTCTCATCAAACTGCGTGAATAGACCGTCAACCTGGCCTTTTCACCTCATTCACAAAACTCATTGAAAAAAACCTTTGTTATAGAGGTGGTCAATTAGAACTACCATGATGATTCTATTGATGACAATTTTACAGCACTATATCATATGACGAAACCTATACAAAGTTCGCATTTTCAGCCACCACATCATCTTTGATTTTACCTTTTTTCTGTGAGGACTAGGTTCTTAGAACCCACTTTTGAAAAATCAACAGGACAATAGTTGAAACATTTTGTGGCTTTGAATAGTGAATACGGTATTTGAAACCTGAAGATCTTTGAAAGCTTGTTCTAGTCTTTACTCTCGCAAAACTATATTTTTTGAGCGATAGACTAGACACACCAATTTTCCCAAGTTTTATCGTCGTTTAGAAGCCTTTTTTGTATGTTCGTGTTTCTATTCGACAGACTCAAAAATCATTTTTTGAACTTTTCCAATCAAAAGCCCAGGGAGAAAACACTTTTTACGATATTTCAACTCTCAGAGTCCTCGATATCTTTTATATATCAATTTACTTTGACACCATTCCCAAAATACCTTTTTTAGTATAGAGCTTGCGTGAGGTCACCAGAAAAGTAATCAATTCTACGCTGGGAGCTCGCCATAACTTTTGTTATCAGTTATAAAACTTTTCTTCGCGATATCAATTTCTAAAACACTCGTATAGACAAAGCTCAAAAAATCAATTCGGCACGTTCTTTTATCTAAAACTGTATTCACTGATTGTATCCTCCCACCATTATTTCAGAATGTTTTCATTTCGTTACTAGAAGTTTCAAAGCTCACATTGCGATCGGTCAATGTACAACGAACGTTCAATGATTTTTGAGTTTTTGTAGCATTTTTTTTTCCTGAAAGCTGATTACTGTAGCTATGTGCCCTATCATGATAAGGATCGTCCTCCGCGGAAGTACGCCGATCCTCTGTCTTCTCCCCCTAAGTGAGAAGACGGATAAAATAGAAATTAGCGGCTTCGCTTCTCGGCTGCTGCTGCTATCCCCATAGTCACTTTGCCCATCCAAAACACTGTTTCTCGAGGTCGAATCAAACCGTGTTATTTCTGCACTACGGGCCGCCGACGGCGTTTTTTTTACTTCCTGGTTGTATTCTTATTCAGTTCCCTATACTACCCTGTTTCGCGTTTTTCACCCCCCCCCCCCCCCTTTTATCCACCTCTTTTTTGATCTCCACACTCACAACTTTTTGCAACATTCGAATAATCTAAACAAAACTGGCAGGTAGACATCCAACTCTGGTTCTATGATAACTGAATGGTATCAGAAAAGGTTTGTTTTCAAAGTGATACTTGCAAAAAACCGAAAAACATTCTACGTTTTTTTTGTAGAACGCGCGATTCTATATTACACTTTTTCAAGGCATGATAAAAAAGAAGATATAATGAAAAACCGGTATTCGTAGAGTTCCGCGTCTAGTCTAGAATTTTCTCTGTTAACAAAAAAGACACCTAGAGAGAACTATGAAGCCACGGAACACCCCTTTTTTTCCCAACCCCCCTCTCCGGGCCCGATATCTTATCACTGGTCAAAAAAGGAATGAAAGTGTTGAAGAGGTGTCATCCCGGCGTGGGTACAAGGCAGAACAACCAAGAATCATGTCTTTTCAGTGGCCCAACAACGCCATCGTTCAACCAAACCCGCCTCAGTCCGCGCACCAGCGAGAATGGAATCACCGCAAAACAACGTCTCAACGCTATTATTTCTGAATCCGATCTTGCAACTGGATTTCATTGGGCTTGCACTACAGTATGCTAAATTATTTGTTTTTCTTTGATTTTATCATTTTCTAATTTCAGTGGAAAAATGTTCTTTCCAATCGCGACGCCGACGGTGACACCCCACTTCATATTGTGGCAGCTCACAACGACCAGGGTAAAATCTATGCACTGTGCGAAACTCTCCGCAAGACCATGAAAGAAAACGACGACAACGTGTTCAACGTCAGCAATAACTTTGGAGAAACTCCACTTTATGTTGCTGTTCAGAGACGAAGTGTTGAGGTAAGACACCAAATTTGCCGGAAAAGTTACAGTAAGAAATTTAGGTGGTCGAGTATTTCTTGGAGCTTGGAGCATCTCCAAATGGTCACAGCTCTCGCGCGATTGGTGATACTCCACTTCATTTTGCAACTTCTCGTGGAATGAATGCAATGGTTGAGGTAAGTGGAATAGGGGTTTTTAAGTAGAACAGATAGGGGTAGAGGTACCAAATGGGCGTGGCCAACCAATATCTGTGCAAACCGTTTTTCAAAGAACAATGATTATAATGTTTTTAACTGAATGAATAATAAGTAGTCCAATTCATCAAAGATCACTCATTGGTTTCATTAGTGTTGGAGATTTTTTTTGGAACGCTTTTCGGAGTTTTCATTACAGAACTTTTCTAGAGTCAAGAAAGTAGTTCAGGCTTTTCTGAATAATAATTGTGCGAATTGATAAAAACTCCAAGATTTCAAGTTAACAGAACAGTTTCAAATTCCAGTTTCAGAAAGTTAGTTAGAATTTGACTCGCAAAAAAAATTCTAGAGCATTTTTGCATCAGAAAAATTGTTTTCCTTACTCGTTTTGGTCCCCAGATATCCGTTTTTTAGACTTTGTCTCATCTCCCTATCTTCAAAAATCTTGCAACATTGGTTTTTTGAACTTTCTTGATAGAATTAGACCGTTCCATTGCGCAAGTATTAGAGAACGCCCACTTGAACCCGGAAGTAAATTCAAACTAGTTTTGGCGCCAGGATTATTCAAGAATTTGTTTGTACGGCGACCACCACCACCCATTCAAGTTTCAAAAATCAACAATTTGAATGACCCGATTTTGATTCAAACGAAAAATCTTTTTAAGGCCCTTCTCTCCGTCAGGGAGACCCGTGTGAATGCTACCAATGATGATGGACAAACTCCTCTTCTCTGCGCAGTTAAAATGCATGGAATGATGGATGAGCAAACTTCTGAAAAGATCGACAACAGGAATATCATTGCACAACTTATTAAGGCTGGAGCTGATGTGACAAAACCGGTATGTTATTTTTTTGGGTCGTAAAATTTCACATGTTTCCATTTTTTAGGAAAACTCTACTGGAAAGAACATTGTTCATCACGCCGTTGACAAAATGGATGTTGAACTTCTAGATGTAAGTCACTATATTTTAGGACCAAACTAACCCATCACAATTCAGTTCCTCACAACCGTTGTCAATGAAGACACCTTCACCGAGTTAGCCAACCTGCCCGACTTCCAAGGTGACACTGCAGTGGATCTTCTTTCTATCTCTTCTCAAAACGAGGACAGCAATAATCATGTCCGCGAGTGCCTTTACATCCGTCTCCTGGCTTCCGGTGCTGTTGGAAATAAGTCTAGAGCTTGAACTGTCTGCTAAGCTCCTATAACATTATGACGTTGTTATACCATGCCATTGAACTCCAAATATTCAATCAAAACACTCCTTTTTAGTTGATTTATCTTGTTGATCTCAAAAACTTCCCCATAAGTTCTGGAATTCAGAGAAAAAAAAATTGAAAATTCCAAATTGATTCAAAGTCAACATTAATTAATTGTTCTGTTCTTCTGTTTACTCTTCTCAAGGATTGATTGTTGTTCACAGTTCCTCTTCCTTCACAACGACAACCTCCTATTCAACGATTGTTTTTAGTTTTTATTGCAGTTTTTTTCCAATTTCATTTTCCTTATGACATCAGAAAAATGGTAGAAAAACTGACTGTTTTATGCTTTTCCCTTTCTCTCACAAGTAGTTTCTCGACCACATTCTGAAGTATGTATTAGCTGCTGGTATAATATGTCCATCTCATTCCTTTTCCTCTCTCTCTCTTTTTTTCTCATTTTAACTAGTATCATATTGTATTTTCAAACCTCAACAAAAAAAAACTATTGTGTGCTATAAACTCGTATACAAGGTTGTACAACGTCACATACTTTCTCTGTGCTCTTCTTCTGTATAATTATTTCTTTCTCAACAAAAGCTTCTTTTTTTTTGCTTTTTTCTCCCCTTCCCTACTTCCATTGTATTTTCTACCTGTTCTGTATTATATTAAAGAAAAGAATGAAGCTACAAAAAATGCAAAAACATTGAGTCATTCTTTTATTCATGTTGTTGAGCAGGTGATTGCTCTCAGGTGATTTATCAACATCACTTATTCAAAAATAGTATGGGGGAAACCATGATCTTAGAACTCAAAATTTGGATTTCGAACCGAAATCTACCGAAAAATATGATGAAGTGTCCTTTTAGTACTCTCAGAGTAACCGTCTACCTTCTGCAAAATGATTTTTCAGTTTCTGAGAATTCTGACGCTTTCTAGCTCTAGAAAAACCAAAACTGGTATTTTCTGTTTTTCAGAAATTTTTGGAAAATTCTAGTTTTTTGCTTCACCATGATTAACACTAACTGTGACTCACCAATCCTACTTCTCGTAACAAATCATGATCAGCATGCCACAATTCTCTCGATGAGTTGTGAAATCTGAATCAGTAGTCCTATGTTTCTCTAACAACGATTTGTGTTAAGAACCGCAAAAAAAAAACAAATATACTTATATTTCACAAGGTTACTAATTTCCAACAAGGTTACCAAGGCCGCGCGATATCTGAAAGCAAGAATCAGAAAAATGACCTCGATCATGGTTCCAATAGACTCATGCCATATGCAAAATTTATCTAATAGGCATGCATGAATTCCGTCATTGACACTTTTTTCTGTGTCTTTTTTGTTACTCGTCAGATTTTGGTCTTCTGATCTAGGTTTTCAAGCTACCAGAGCTGTTCTACTGTGTAAATAGTATTTGAGAGGGGAGGACAAAACGTGAAGTAACTGATAAATATAACGAAAATATGGCTTCGGAACTCGAATTCTTCTCATTTCCGCGTTTTTTATCTGATTTTGAGTGAAAACTTCAGATTCAAAATTTTCAACTTTGCCCCTAGCGGATCCCGATATTTTTCGCTAACTAAAATTTTTTACAATTTTTCATGGCTCAGGCTGCTGTTTCACGAATTAAGATTCAGAACTCTTTTTGAGGATTCGAAGTACAGAAATACAAAGAGCATAGAGGCGCCCTATTGGACATTGGAATTTCATCTGACCAGTAATTAGATTAATTCAACCAGTGGTGCATCCCCAACTGCACTCAAGACTAATCTTCACCAATTTTTTTCCGGAAGTGTTTCAATAAACAACTATTTTGTTCCAAAACGGAGAAAGCAGTTTCATTTGTTTACTTATTTTTGCTTTTTTGAAGATGACTGGTCATTTTTTCGGAGAGTCTTTTCGAAATGTGGTATGCAAATCTGTCATTTGAAAATTTCGCAATTATGTTTGTAGAACAACTCAAAAAATAATGATTTGAACATTTTTGTTTTCTTCATATCCTCATTTTCATTTCTTGTTGAAATTTCTCAAGCGGAAACGAACGTGGTCATGAGATGTATTTTGCAATACTGTTCGGCTTTCTAGAACATTCGAAATACAATATCACGAGAACTTTTTTCCCACAAATCTTCTTTCAAAATCAAGAATCAAATGGAATGAAACTATACCCCTGTAAATCGACACCAATCAGTCACCCTGTCTCTTTTCCCTTCAACCCTTCCGCCACCCGGTTTCTTCAGTTCTCGAGAGTTGGCGAGATGGAGAATGCGTCATTTTTTGTATGAATTTCAAATTTCCTGCTAGAAACTGCGATTTCCGTATTGTTTTTTTTTCAAAGTTTGAACTCAACTCTCCTAATTCATTGTTTTGCAGTTGAAATCAGATTTTCGAAATTTGAAAAAACTAATCCAAGTGATGTAGACTGCTAGAAAGGGATTATCCAGTTGCTTATTGCTTTTGACCACAAATATCCCATTCACATGTGAATGCATTGGATTTAATTTTGTCGCCATATACCCCATTTTCATTTCATTCCAGTGAAAAATGCACGTGCGACCTCTGGAAGGGCTCAGCTTCAAAAACTATCTTGATGAGAATCTTGGCATCTTTTTCCGCTCATTATTGAACCTCAACAAGAACACGTGACGGTTTCTGCCAACTCCTCTCAAGACCGCAGCCATCTGTCCTCGTTTTTTTGTGTGTCTCTTGTTAGTCTAGACGCTCTTCCTCCCGACACCTTTCTCTTTTCTCGGCCTCCTATCGGCACACACGTCCGTAGAGGTCACGTGTGCCGCGTGTTATGACGGACTGTCAAACACCGGATTATACGCGCAAACCGTTCATAATTTTTTATGCCGTTCGCTGGCCTACTTTCACTCATTTTCTTTTTCATGCAACGTTTTGATTGTCCAAATTCCGATGAAAATCCCTGAAACTCATGCCAAAGTTGAGAAAAGAGTCACATTATCTTAAAATTTGATCTCACTAAGATCGGCTGTGAAAAGAAGGAAAAAATCAATTTATTGAGACTTTACCCCCTAAATAATCGCGTTTCGCCGCCAAAAGGCAGCTGTTTTCTTTGTGCCTTCTAATCACGGCCCAACCTCCTATCAACGTTATTGATAAGAATGTCGAAAAGAAACAATGTTCTGAAAAAAGTGTGTCCCGCGTGATTTTTGTTTCTATTTCACCGTTTCCTTCGCTTTTTGTCGATTCTTCATGGTTTTTCGATGTTTTCCTTTCTCCCACTCAACAGTTTGTTTGTATAATCTTGGTTTTTTTGTAGGAGATGTGTCTCCCCTGCTTGAGAGAATTAGGCTTCGGCCCATTACCCATCTTTATCGCACTCATATTCTTCATTCAAACATGTAAGTTGATGGGTGAACGAGGGGATTAACGACAGGACAATACCACAGGAAATGTCTTCAAACCATCATTAAAAAAGTGTTTCCCGAATGGATCTGAATGGCACGGTTGTCTCCAAGACCAATAATTTGGAAACCTACCCGATTAGGCTTTATCGCATTCTCAAAAGGTCCGGGAGCATAGACGCGATCGGAATCGTAGCTGATCCACATTTCAGCGCTTTTCAGCTAGGCTGTCTTTTTGAAGTCCTGAGCGATTTTTTCAACAGCACGCTCATTTAACAAATTTTGACAGAATTCGTTACGGATTTGTTGTGAACTGAATCCAAAATGGTCCAGGCCACATGTTTCTTGCAAAGCTACTTCAGCATTTGGAACGTATTTTGTTGTAACTCGAGCCACTCAGATGAGCCACCAGTAACAAGCATAGTCTTTCCCACAAGACCTAGATTCTGCGTACAAATCAAATTTGATGGTTTTCTGAGAACAGTAGGTCACGCACGACTCTATCACCTCAAGTTTTTGTTTCGAGGCCACCTTTTTGGACCTTTACTTGAAACTGATGTATGAATTCTGTAAGACAAACTTTCATTCGTAGGGAAACTTTTTGAACGATAAAAGGCATTCGGGTATTGAAAATGGGTGTAGCCGTCGAGTTGTCTCCACGGTGTACCACAGCCGGTGAAGTTTCTGATATTCCATCAAAACTACGCAAAAATTCATACCAGAGGAATCTGACGAGCCAATGAAAGTTCTTTAGTACAACAAGTCCTCTTAGGAATTTGAGCAGAGTGATTTCATAGACGCCCACCAATTGGCGTGTGTGAGGCAAACTCTTCTAATAGAAGGGCCGATATATCCTTTGTATTTTGTTACCGTGGATCATTTTCATTAACTACTGTTTAGACAAAAGCGCTGCTCTAAAAAGTCATCCCAATGAGTTTGCCTGTTGGTTCGTTCACTTTGAACATCCTTCTGCAAACTAATCATTTCTTGATAGATTAGCGAGCAAAGGAAGCTGCTAAATAAAATGATGATGCTGACACAAACTAATTTGCTTTCAGTTGCAATCTACGCTCTCGCAGTCATCAGAGGTGATGTCGACCCAATATTCCCCTACATCTCATCAGCTGCCGACAAACGTCCAGAATCGTGCATCTTTGCCATGGGGACCAACATCAGCAGCTTTCTGGTTCTTTTCATGATTTACGTCAGGTAATGTTGCAACTTATAGTTAAACGGTGAAACAATCGTGAATACGTGTGGCTACATTTGCCTAGACTGGGTGAAACTTGGGCAAACACTGTTATCGGTGCATACTAAGCTCCCGATTTTTTGTTCTCGGTTGGTTAACATTGAAACCAACCGTTACAAAAATATAACATGCATTTGTTGTTGTTTAGCTCAAAGTGTGTCAATAATCTCAAAAGAGAGACCACGAATGCCTCAGAAACGTTAATACAGATTTTCGACCAATTAGAGAAACCTTCCGCTGAGCAAAACTCCAGAGCAATATTTGCTTCAGCTTCCTGTATTCGTGTAATCTTCATATCTTCATTTTAGATACAATCAAATGGTTGGAATCATCAATGCCCATCATGACTTTCAGTTAGCCAAATGGAACTACATGGCGAAGTGCTTTGGATATCTTGCTGCAACCGGCATGTTTGTTGTAGCCAATGTTCAGGTAAGAGAAATAAACATAACACGAGCAATTGACATTTATGAGACCACAAACTACGATGATAACACAAGCAATATGTTTTTTTTGCAGGAAACCGCCATCACGCAAGTCCACATGACGGCAGCTATTTGCACGTTCGGAGGATTCACTATCTGGATGACGTTCCAGTGTTACCTGACTAAGTACTACAACGAAAACATCACTCATTATTCGGTTTACGTCTACCGTGTGATCTTCACAATCCTCTCAGCCATCTTCTTCTTCACTTGTGAGTATTCAACTTTGGAATCTGTTCTCTGTAGGAGGTCGTCACTTAGGTTAAGAAGATAACATCATCTTCTGTACTTCCTTGTTTCGCAGATCTATTGAAAATTGTGTTTGTATTTTGAACAGATGTATGGGTATCAGTAGTGGGAAAATACAAAAAATCGGTTGTGCATCTTCAACCGCACGATACTTGTTATAGAGCAGCACTATGAATGGATGTTGAGAACGGTGCAGCCTGCCGCTCTGTTACAGGTTTTTTGTTAGTTTAGTTTCCGCTAGGAGTTTGATTCTGAAATAGGAAACGACGGATTATCCCATTTCGGGTCCCCACAGAAAACCTGTAAGCGTACTGGTTTCCTGAATATGAATTGATTGTTCAACTAATGATTTCCCAGATGTCAAGAATAGGTTATGAAGGTTTAGCACATGTCATCAAAGTTTTCGAGAGCTGAAAACTCTTTTCTGAACGAAGGTACTCAAATTCACACAGATATCCCCTCTATTATAGTCACATTTTCATGAAATCCCTGACACGTTAGAATTATAAATTCGGAAACCGATTTTGTGAACAGATGAAACATCTGAACATCCGTTAGTACTACATATGTTTAGCGTCCCCTTGTCCCTCATTTTTATGGGATTTTCCGAAATCTTTAAACATTTGCATACAAATGATCTGATCTTTATAGCCATCTTTGATGTTGATCACTGCATAAGAAATTATCAATCGGAAACTGCGGAATAGTTTGACATTTGCAAGATTTCAGAGAGCAAAGAAAGCAAAAAATATGTATTACTCATCTTTCCGTTTCAGCCATCGGATTCGGAACTGCTGCTGCTTATGTCTTCCACCTCACCTACCCTGATTTGCCGACTCCACGCCCATGGAATCGTAGAATTTATCAGCCGGTGAGCTGTCATAACCAAAGATTAATTAACGACATTGAGTATTTCAGGGTTACCATCTTCATCAAGTCTCCGCGTTCGCTGAGTGGGGATGTGCTATCTCTCAGGTCCTCTTCATGCAATCTTTCATCCCGGAGTTTGAGGACGTCTTCATTGAATACCGTTTTGCTGGAAGGTATGCCTATCTGCCGGAACCACCAAGACCTCCGACTCAGGAAGAGATAGATGCGGAAGATCACCGGTTGGCAGAAGAGTTCAGAATGAGCATCGGGCGCTTCATGTAGTTTTTCTGATTAGAATATTCAAACACTACGCGTGATTTCTTCCCTTGCCTCTAACACAACGAGTTTAATAGTATTTTCCAATCATCCTCATGACTCTCGGTTTATCTGGTATCTCCCTTTGGACTTTCAATCGCTTTTTTTTCTTCCCCGTTCCGACATTTGACCTCAAACCCGTCCCCCCTGTGAAATGTTGCTTCCTTGTCCCCTCCCCCCGTGCCTTATTTTAAATTTATTGGGCGTCTTAATGAATTATGTCGCGGTACATAATCTAACCATTTATTTTTTTTTCGATATTTTTCTTGAAACAAAAGAAAAACATACTTAAATATTAAAAATTACACTGACTGAAAATGGAACAGGAGAGTCGTTTGGTAATGACAGCCGAAATGATCATTTGGGAGAATGTGGAGAACAAAATAAGATAGGAGGACTTGGAAAGAGGGTAAAACTATTGCACAAGTTTTTGAGGTAATTATGGTAAATTGGAGAAGACAAAGATGAGAAAAAACAAAAAAGACACCAGGTTAGTGAGAGAGGAGGCATGTACATACAAAGAGGTTCCTGATAAGAATATGGCAATCACAAAATTCATATTCTTTATTTTTATTATTATTTGGGGAAGAACTGAATGATGATGATGATGATGTTGAAATGGATAGGAAAGTACATGAAAACAAGAATAGCCCACTGGAAAATAGAAAATACAAGTTATCCCAAAATTACTACCGTGTATTATATTAGTACAAAGAACTTGAGATCGTTTACTGGAAATTACTTTGAGCATTTGAAGATAATCGTCTGGACCGGATTCTTAGAACCTGAAAAGTGAGAAAATGAGATTAGTGAGAAAAAGGATAAGGTTACCGTTCAGTTTTGACGTTTTCCCATCCGTGTGCACCTGGTCCAAACTTATACACTAATTTTTTCGGGTACAAACCGGTTTTTGGAACTGGAACCAGTATCTGCTTTTCGTAGTAGGTTCTGTAAGAAAATTTAACATTGCTTGAAAATCAAAACAAAAATTTCTACCTCATGGCTCGACTCAATTTTTCATAAGTCATTTTCTCGTTGTTTTTTCTGGCGCCCCACAATCTGGCGAGCTTCTCAGACTCTACGATTCGGAAGACACCCTCAAGTGGATCCTCCCATCTGGAAAGTAGAAAGATCAGTTTCTTCAACTTTGTTTTGTTTCACATACCTCACAACAGACGGGCATGTGGTTGGATCTTTCAATGCATCTCGGATGAACTCCCACAGTTTGTTACCCTTGGTGTGTTGCGAGCGTTTCCTGGGTTTGCCATCCTTGTTTTTCTTGATTTTCAGATCGCAGCTCTCGGCCGACCTCTCCTCTGGCACTGAAAATAGACGATTTGAATAAAACATGAGACTGACTAGTTTTTTGACTCTTACATTCGTATTCCGAGCCGATCGTGCAGGAATATTTGAGCATTTCAGGTGACAACTTTGGTTGGGTCATTGGAGTAGCAAGAAGTGGTGATGCTGGATTCAACCCATTTGGTAAATAGTTGACACCAAGCGGACTGAGACCACTCGTTAACCCGGCAGCCAGACTAGAGGCTAGAGATGGAGTCAGGTTAAGTGATTGATTTAGACTTTGAACGGCATTTGCTGTCTGCTGCGGCGTTAGGATAGTCGGGTTGAAAGTCTGTTGGGATAACACTTGGGTCAGACTGCTCAAATTGGGTAGCTGATGTTGCATGACAGGAAGTTGAGAAAGTTGCGGTGGAGGATGTTGAAGAGTTGGTTGAATTGTTGATGTGATACTGCTCATCATTGGTTGTAATCCCAAGGAGGTCATATCGACGATTGTGGGTGGTGCACTTGTGGTCGCGACTTCATCTTCCACAAATTTGCCGATCACCCTGTCTAGAGTGGTGTCCTCTGGAAGAGAATGAGATTTGAGAAATGAATTTTAAGAAATAACAAAAAAAAATCTGACTTAAATTGCACGTGAACTGGAAAGAACCAGACAACGCTTGTTGATCGTATATATTTGTGATGTGTTTGTGGAGGACAGAAGGATCAATGGTCAGAAACCAGATGGAAAGTGCTTCTGGCTTGATATGATAACTATTTTCTCGTAATTTCATTCATTTCCTATTCAATTATTCTTTTGCACCTTCTCCCCATTTCTCACCTGAGTTGTCCAAAGCTTTTCGGAATTCCGAGAAAATCAAATTTCCAAACACCTGATCTCTTTCCAAAAAGCATTGTTCAGTCATCGTTAACATCTCTTGACCCGATAGCATAGAAAACTGAAATTATGCATAATATATAAGAAAGGATATGATGTAGTGTGTGTGCCACTTGAAAATCTGAGGAGAGGGAGTGATTCGTTTAAAAATGCCAAAACTAGATGATCAATGAGCATTCATACCAAACACTAATCCAGTTGATATCATTAGAGCCTAGGCACAGATTCTCAGCTGAAACCTGCTGGAATCTGCACAGAGACTCCTGAAAAAAGAGTCGGGAGTCGGAAAAATCGAAAAATAATAATTGGCAAACGTACCGATGTGTGTAACCTAATAATTATTTTTTCAGTATTTTCAGTCTCCATCCCTTTCTTATTTTTGGTCATGAAGTCAGTTGAGATGCTCATTGATCAAGATCACAATATGATCTCCAGTGTTCCGTACGCCTAACAAAAAGTTCGTTTGCAAAGGAACCGAACAATAACAACAATTCCTAAAGACATCCCTCTTTTTCCCTCAGCTTTCTCCACAATTTTCTTCACACAAGTTCATCAAGAACTTTGATCAGTTATGAACTTACTTTATGCATATTCATCTCTTCAAATGGAATACTATGCCGTTTCGCAACATCTAACATCCATGCCACCACGTCGTCGACCAGCCATTCATTGGGATCTTTCACCCGAAATCGAGCAAGATCGACTCTAAAATAATGAATAAAATATATATGGTGGTCCTAAGGGGAGGGACAAACTAAGAATAGATGGGGAGGCAAACTCACTTTTCATTATTGGGTATTGGTTTATAGGCGGTGTTATTCATCTTCGTACGAAGCACTTTATTATTTGAGATCTCTTTTAGCAGATTTGGTATGCACATTAACCGGTTATAGATGGTGGCGGTTGATGTTGTCAGCGAATTCGCCGAGTTGGTCGGTGAGACCGCGGTGAATGCCGATGGACCTGATGATGAGAGACCAGTTGAGCTGAAATTTTTTTTTGAAAACAATTATTCACAAAAATAATTAGCATACCTGCCAAAAGTGGTGGTAAACGTTTGAGGGGAGGCCAATGAGGCCGTCCAGAGTGAAGCGCGCTGTGGCGCAGGAGCGAAGATCGGCGCAGGACACGCCAATGCCGGACTATTCTGAAAAATTTCAAAGTTGAATGCGTTAAAAGGTTCAAACTAGGAGGTCTGAAGAGACTAGACACCAGAAGAAACACCATAGATTGTTGCTAATTAGGGCGCGAGTTAATGAGAATGGAACGCGCAAATAGTGACGAAAAACAAACCCAAACTCAAAAATAGGGAAAACAATAATTCTGAAAAAATATCTACATGTATATTTTTTCTCCTGTGCTGTTTTGCCAGTCTAGTTTTGCCACATGTGTTATATAATGTGCGATAGATATATGTACGACATGAAAAAAAAATGAACAGAGAATGATGAAAAATAAGAGGAAAAAAGATAGAAAGAAGATAGAATTATATTTTTTCTTGATCAATATTGTTCTCCGTTCAGTTCTTTTTTTTTGTCTGACACAATGTTTCTATGTCTATGTTTCTATTCTTCAAAGATGTTGCATACAGGCATACATACACATACAAACAAGTGATAAGGAAGAGGAACTAAGCGTTGGGAGATAGATAAGGAATTGGAAAGACCGATTTTATACCTGACGGAAAACACAGAAAATCAGAAAATAATGGTTTTTTCCAACAGGCCAACAGAGAAAAAATCAACAAGTTAAGAAAGAAATATATTTTGTTTAGTTTTTTTTCTTCTTGTTTTTAATAGAGTAGCATGACATTTCTTGTCTTGGGGAGGCCCTCAGGGGTCCCAGAGCAAGTAAAAAAAAATAACGAGACACATCTATGCATTGATAGAGACACGAAGAGAAGCTAGAGGCTAGTTGAAAAGAAGAGTAGAGCAAAACGACATGTCGTAGCAAAGAGAAAAAGAAACAGAAGCACGAAGGAGGGTGTGTGGTGCCGGAAGCGTGCATTCTGAGGCAACGTGAGCTCCATACGTTTTCTGAGCCTTCAGACTCCTCTGAAGGAGTCCGTCTCGTCAATGAGCGTCGATGTGTATTTCATCAAACAGGTCAATTTTAATTGGTAGTGCGAAATTCAAAATAGATTCTTTGCTCTCCCCGTCTCTTATGCTTTCAATTTCTCAATTTATTTTAGTAGGAGATAACTTCGAAACGAATTTGTATTCATGTCTCATTTGGCATTGAAAAACGTCCTTGTCTACTAATTTTTATGTCAATTTTATTTCTTGCGAAACTCGAATCATACAGTACCACCGAAAAGGAAGTGTTGAAGATAAATGATTTCAGATTACAGTTTTTCTGAATAGGAAAAATTGTTTGTACCGAATATTGACTTTTGCAAACTTTTTGATTGTGTTCTCCTACCAAAAAAAACCAAAACATCAAGAAGCAGGAAGCTTCCAATTCGAAAAAAAAAACTTGTCAAAAGTTAGTATGATCATCCTTGTCCTATAAAAAGAGGGAAAAAGGAAAGTCGGCGTGAGAAACGGAGAAATGCAACACAGAACTTGAAACCGGAATAATTTTTCGGGTAAAGAAAAGAGAAAATAAAAAGAATGAAAAAGGAGAGGAAGACACAAAGCAGAGGGGGGAATACTCATGGGGTCTTCTTCCTCCTTTCGATAATTCATATCCCCATTTTCGCAGAAGACTGCGCACTTATCGACTGATCGTATATCTGCCTGATTGGGCGGCAAAGATAACGATTTGATGGAGGGGGGGAATGAAAGAAACAAGAGGTTGAATGGTGGGAGGTAAAAACGTGAAAAAGAAGAAGAAGACTTCCTTGTTATTTGAGTTGTGTAACAGTTGAAGGAAATACGCATCATTGTGATTTTGCGGTGTGTGGGGTGGCAACAAAACATAATTCACTTTTTCTCGTTGCTTGAGTTTTTGTAATCGGTTATTGCAAAGTGGTCAACCAAAAGTTGTAAGCCAGATGGAATTTTAGAAATCTAAATATCAGAAGTCTTTTACGCATTTCTGATTTTCCTAATTTCCATAACAAATTCCACTCTGCAGGTGATACAGGTGATCCGCTTCTTTGCAAACCCATGGTTTTTGATCAGTATTCATTCACCCTTCGAAACTTTCCTGATGTGTCTGGAATTGCGGTTTTTGCTCTTTCCTAAACCTGCCCAGACAATCTCAGTTTCTCACGGGAGGTCAGCTTGCAACATGTTGCAAAGATTAAGTGATATGATGATAGAATCCAGTTCTGACAAAGCTAGAGATGATAATGATTTAATGATTTCTCAAAATATCGGATAACTGTTTTTTAATTAAAATTCGTTTCGCTGATAAGATACGACATTTTACGCGATGAGTTGGCGTTGACGGATTTGAAATGAAGGATTATAGACGGAGAAAAAACATGGGGATCATCAAAAACCAAGAAAATATTTTTCAGAGAAGTCAATAACATTGTTCTAGAAACAACTCGGTGTCATTAGTGATGGGAAGGAAAACAAGAACATTGGGACTGTAAAGTTCAAAAACTGACTACCGTAGTAGTGATAGAGTAAGTACCTGATTGGTATTTACATGATAAAAAAAAGTAAGAATTTGATAATCAATTTTAGTTCCCATTTTTCATCAACCGTTCAGCAAATCTAATTTCCTGAACCACTGCTCCTCAAACACATGACTATCAGAACTGTTTTCCAAAATCACAACCTGATTTCGAAAAAAAAACCGTTTCACATGCCAAACGTTGAAAAAAATTCTAATAGAAAGAAAGAATACCCATTGAAATGAAATGACGGTGAGAGTAAATAAAGAAACTAACTCTCTCACTCCATTTCCCTCGTTTTTGCCCCCTGCGCGCCTCGTTGAGACTGACTGGTAATCAAAAACAGCGCACGTTCGGCGGAGTGTCACATACAGGCAAAGCGGGGAGTGAAAAAGTAAAGGCAGAGTGGAAAGAGCATTGCTGATCGGTACGGTCTGAGCACAACGGCACAGGTAGACAGTCAGAACCTTTGGAAAATGAGTCAATACTGTTTTCTTTTCGGTTAACGTTGTTCACGACCAACTATAACTACAGTAGCTAGTCCCCATACCTCCCGGAGCATTTTCTGACATCAGTACTTTCTGAGGGCGTTATTAATACCGGAAACTAATCCTAATCTATTTCGGAACTAACGTTTTATTCTATAAGTTTTGTCTTTCACCCACTTAATCCAATGCTTCCAGAACTCGTATTCATAAAAAAAGGAATCTAACATCTCAAATCCGTTTCAAATCCCTTCGGGCTCTTGATCTCACGTATCTCTTTCTAATCTGGATTCACCATGATGTCAAGGTGGTATAAGAAGAGAGAGGTGCTAGTACTGTAGGTCTACAATCTAGAAAAGTTGAATTTCTGATTAATCATGTTTTGATGACGTGAAAAGTCAAAAAACCAGGATATGGAATTCTACACAGATTTTAATGATGGGAAAATCTGAAAATGAGGAATGTGCTTCTGAGATTTTGAAAACAAAGAAAACTTGACTCATATTTTTTGACTTCTTGAACATTCTAAAAAAAAATAATTCTAGATTTTTTGATTTTTCGTGACTGTAGGCCCTAAAACTGATAGAACAATTTGCAGAAGTCATATAATACCGTAAGACTTCTGGAAAGTTTGGTTTCCGTCGAATATAATAATATTTTCTTGTAAATCACCTGTTAGGTTTTCCATATAGTAGCTAGCAGACATCCTATACCATATCCCTAGAGCACACACACTAATGAACACGGAAACTCAACAAAAACAAAAACCTTGCTTCTTACGAACACTACTAATTAGGAACACCAACAATACGAATTATTTTCCCTTGGTACAAAATCTGTTCTGATATACACCAAACCTCGAGAGGATTCTTGAGACTTCTTCTCTAGATCAAAGTATCATTCTTGAGCAGCGGAACCATTTTTAACAAGTACTTTTTTAAGGAACCCTTTGGGAGTTGTCAGAACTACCAATAAATCACTACTTTGGTTAAAGTAAGACAACAAAAAGGCATAGAAGCCAGCCTATTAGAAAAAAGAAGACATGCATACAATTTGCTCTAAAAATAACTTCTTTTCCTCATTAAACAACTAATTACAGAACGGAAATAGGGTATATTGTATGACGTAGTTTCAATGCCCCCACACACACTTACCGATTGTTCCAGATCCGAAGTGTCTTCCTCTTCGCCTGTTGAACCGTCGAACTTTCGCATTACGGGGACTTCGAAGTGAATTTTGGAAGGAGTTTCCAAGTTTTTTTTTGAGATTTTTGGTTAAAAATCAGTTGTTTGTGTTATCCAAGTTTTGCGTTATTGGCATAGGCTTCTGAAAGAATTCATGATTGAAAACATATAAAATGAGTGAAAAGAAGAAAATATTGAAAAAGGAAAGGAGAAAACTCGGAGAGAGAACTTAACTGAACTTTCTAATTATTCATGCTAATCTGCTGACCACAGACCAGTCAACGTTTACAAATTCATATGAGTAAAAAGAAAAGAGAGGAAAGGAAAAAAAAACTTTTCAGATAAAAATAACGTCACTCGGTGGACAGGAGCTGAAAAGGAGGGACCCAGGAAAAAAACCAGGCGCCTCGATATTGGGGGATGGAGTTGGAAAATAGGAAGGAAGGCATAAATATGCAAAAAAAAATCAGAGAGGAAGTATTGAGAGTGAGTGAGAGCGGAAAAATAATGAAGTTGGTCAGGAGGCGGCACTGACGCTTTTCTGGAAAAAAAAGAAGAGGAGGATTGTGTGTAGGTGGTGGGACAAATCTATTGTGCACGATTTTCAATTGGCAACAATTTGAATAGACATGGATCCATCAATAGGAGGGCTCAAAATGGAACTTTATTAAAAAAGAGCATATCCTATTGGAAGTAGGGTTTGGTGTTTGATTGCATATCCTACTTTATTCAGACTCTTATACAATAGACAAATCACTATCCTCTAGAATTGAAGTGTGACCGGAGTTCTCTGTGACGGAAAAAATTGGGTAACGAAATGAAATAAAGTTTCTAAGACCACGAGCCGTCAACGCCGTCAACTAACTTTTGATATTTCCACGCCGAAATCAGCTGTTGTTGACTTCTACGGTGGCCCGGTGGCCACTACCCGCCGAGCACGACTGACGGATTCAAAATTCGAAACGAAAACAGAACTGCACTTTTTTCTTCAGGAAAAACGCTTCCGTCTTATTTTTTTCCTGCTTCTCGACTTCAAAAGTCAGTGTGAGTCAGACAGACGGGGCAGTATTATGAGAAAAAAAGCTAGTCGAGCGCGAGAAACCTCTTTTCCATTTTTTCTTCACGCTTTGCTCAGAATTTTTTCATTCTCAAGAACCGAGAAGAAATTTGTCATTGGTATGAGGGGGTATGAGATCCTAAAAAACTTGATTACGGAGCCTAATTTTATTTCTTTGCCAAGCAAAGTAGGAAGAGGAAAAAGCGCAAGATCGGCAGAGCAAAACCGGAAAGGAAATGTGGCTTGAAAGCAGGAAATCTGAAAATGTTAGCGGAAATGTACATTTGATGGTTAGTAAGATATGCATACCATTTCAGATGATGCTGCAGAAGAATCTGAAGCTATAACAAAACAGATCACGAAGAATTTCCGCGGAACAGTGTAGTTTCCAGGTGATATCACAAAACTACAGTACAGAAAGCTCTCTATTGTTATGTAAATTGTGCTGCAACCCCTCCATTCAGGAATGTATGAGTCAATAATCTTTGGTGATTGATAGATGAGACAGATGAACTAAGGATTGAGTTCATTGAGTGTCAAAAATAGAAAGGACCCTTTTTCGTTTCACTAGGTGTCTTAGAAAGTTTACAAAATTACCCTCATTTGAAGAGTAGTTCAGGGAAAAACCAAAAAAGTTTGTTGCACTCGTTTACAAATTGTTTATATGTTTACAACACCTACTCATTGATAAAAGATAAGTCACACTCCTCAATCGAAGTGATTTGAAGTGGTCTGAGATCAAAGAACGTAAAGAGATATTTTTGAAATTGTGGAGAAATTAGAAGAAACAATTTCCACCTAGAATGACAACTTATCTCTGTGAAGATCATGTCTCTCCGCCATCTACCTACACCATTTGGAAGAATCTTTTTGGAAATCGGTTAGACTACACACTCTGTCCAATTCTCAATTACTATAATCATCACACTTGTCTTGTGTGTCAAACGAACAAAAAAAGAACTGTTGAACTGTACAAACACCCCCGGACAACTACTGGAAATTGGCCGCAACCAGAGGCGAGAGGAAAAGGAAAAGGAAGGGCAAACCGATTCAATACCCGCTTGACATCAATTTTACACGCACTTTTACGCAACGCCCTCACTAGGAGAAAAGATGGAAATGCAGTTATAGAAGGGGGGACAGGATGTCCCCCCATTTCTGGCCCTACGAGACAACGGCCTTGTTGCTTCTGTGACTGTTGATTCGTGAGAAAAGTTCATGATCTAAGGAAGACAGTAGAGAGAAAACGGTGTGATCAGAACAAGAGACAATTGGTTGAATGAAGAAGAAGGAAAAGCTGACTGGTGGGATGAAGAAGATGATCAGACTCTTTCAACTAATCAGTGTACCTTGGAAGAAATAAGACCACGGGGTACGACCAACTGCCAGTCGGAATGTTCTGGATAGGAGGATCAACCGATGTGCACTTTTTAGTCGGTGACGTGACGTTCCCTCTTTTTTTCTCCTCTCGAATAAAATCGGAAGAGAGATACGCGAAGATATTTTTAGAAAACAACAAGATAAAGTTGTGAGAAGCACGTCTCAGAAGAATAGGTCAAAAGAGCCAGACAATCTGGAATAACAATAGGTACAATCAAGTTTCAATTTCTGAAGAAACTAATCAAAAAGGTATTCAGGTAGAGAAACATTCTCTCGAAGATCTTGGAGTGTGGAATTAAAGCAAAGTGAAAAAATAGCATTATGAACAATATGCTGCTGCACATCTGATTCTCATGAACATATGTTCTGAGAACAGCTCACAGACAGCGTTCTTCCGCTTGTCTGAGTTATTGTCATTGATTATGACTGACAGCAAAAGTTCATTCACTGCGGAAATTTTGAGATTAATGGAATTAGAGAAAGGATTAGTGGAAACGTTTCTAGAAAACTCAGAAGGAAGAGAAGCTAACTGTCGGGGGCGCTGACGAGGTGACTTTCGAAAGTCTCCTTTCTCCGATTCCATAAAACAACAATAAAAATTAATCTTATGGGGGAGAAACCGGTCTACCGTTTTCAATAGCTTTCAAAAATTGAAGGTGTCTGTCTGGCAAGGGGTACGGTAGGTGTTGCTAAGCCTATCAGAAACGGGCTACAAAAAGGGATTTTCGGATTCTAAACGAAAGTGTTCTAATAGGTTCTCTGCATCCCGAAGCTCTGAGACTTCCCTACACCCAGAAACTCCATAAACTGATCACTGAAACAAGTTGGTACCAAAAATCTCTGCGGGCTTTTGAAACTTTGAGCTTTCACAAAGGAACCACTCGATGGAAAGGGACTTCATCTCAGGAGGGACCCACGAAAGCTCCAAAGGTTATTCAAAGAACAGAAAGGATGAGAACCACAAGTTCCGGAATTGTGGTTTCCTGGTTTAAGAGGGGGGCGCCCCAGTGAGAAAAGAAAAGTGCTTTCGGAAGTGGAAGTGCTCCCTTTCTCTCGTTTTTATAGCACTTTTTTGTTCATGCATTCGCATTCCCATATCCTTCCACCATTCCATTTTCCTTCCCATTCTCTAATGGTTTTTCCTCGTTTTTTCTTTCCTGTTCCATTCCTATTCCTGTCAACCGGGACTCAAGACCTCATAAACTAATTCCAGACGAAAAAAATGGGGGAAATTTTCGTCAATATTCTCTAAGCATCAGTGTTTTCTGACCAAGAACAGGAAAGGGAAGAAAGAGCATCCGATATACTAATACTTTTTGTTTTTGAAAACAGAATTTCTTCTCATAGCAACCTGATGCTGCCAATATTAAATGAGTTCTGTACTATTTGTTTTTTCAGTGGTCCATGGTTTCTTGTGGTTCAGATCTCGTCCAAGAAAGGCTGAGATCAACAATGGATGTACCCAAAGATGCAGAAAATTTTGAAGGGAGAAAAGTACACAGAATAAAAATAGACAGCAAAAATCACAGTAGCTACAAATGGAAGTGATATATCATAGACATGAAGGAATTATGATCAGTCTAACCCACCCCCATGATATTTTTGATTCTTGTTTCTGATTAGCTACATTGCTGACAGATCAGGAACGAAGAAGATGTGTGTGGCAGACAAACAATGGGAGATTGGCCTAGACCTATCGTATTCAAAACACAATTATGACGAATTGGTTCCCGGAATTGGCATTTTGAGTTTGAAAGTTTAATGGGTTCTCGTCTCGATTAAACAAAAAAAAACTGAAGAAAGGGGTTAAAAAATGAAGTTACTAAGATCAATTATGTAGCTGAGCTAGCTCAGGAAGTTGTACTGACGTAACTCATCCGGAAATATCTACTTGCGATCTTCTAGCTACTACATTAGCCGCCTTCCTCCGTTATCCAATATTTCATCTTTGGCACTTACATTAGTTTGGATCTAGTTCAAAAATAAATATAACTACACACATCTTCCTTCCCATCTCCTTCACAGCTATCGTGTGAAACCCCGTAAACATCGTGTGATGCATTTAATCTCAAATAATTTGTGATCAAGTCTACAATCTCTATACATTAGATTAAACAAGGGAGGAAAGAAAAGGAATCTCTCACACATCAATATTCCTCTCGCTGATCCTGCATATCTGATCGGCGGGTGCCCGAATTGGCCTAAATTCAGGAAGTGTATGTGTTAGACAGAAAGTAAAATCAGACACTCATATCAATAGAATCCGGATTTCAAATGACATTTGATCACACAATGACGTCCATATGTTTCTTAAGAAATTTGGAAGAGACTAAACTTCCATGTTTCACCTGTTCCAATCAACTGTTTTTCAGGTTTTTTGGGTTTTTGAGGTTTTTGGCATAGGTCTACAAAAAAACTTATGAACAACACAATCACATCAAAAACCAATCAAAAGAGTTTCAAAAATAAAAATTGTTTGCAGGAGAAAAAGAGCAAGAGCACAGTGGTTGAAAACGATGCGGAAAAAAGTGCGAATAGAGTGTAGAATCAGGAGAAGGTGAGAGGTGGAATAAGATAAGAGAGCAGTCTTCCTTCTTTCTCAATCTTTCTTCTCGAATTTTACGCTTCCTTTTGACTGATTGGCTACTTATCAGAAGGGCTCCCAGAATGTGTAATTTTTCTCTTGGGATTTCGGACGGGAGGGGGATCAAAGTTTTTTTTTCGGCACACCGAAAAATCAGAAAAATCACACAGCTGGCAAAATTGATCGCAAGACAGAAAAGTTGTGATTGATATCGAATGTCTATGAAATTTTTCGCAACACTTATCGATGTTTTAGTTATAGTTGAATCGGGAAATTGACAGTTTAAAGAAAGCGTGTAAACAACTATCAGCAAACTTATTGGTCTGCAGTTGTGTCCTTTTCTGGGTTTACAGCGGAAGTTTTGCTGTTCTGATGATTCTTGAGAAAGTTAACCGGCTCATCACTGTTTTTCAGAAACTAGGTAAGTTTGAGATTCTGATGTTGATCGTAATTAGGAAGCTTGGCTATTTTTTTCAAAGAATTCAAAAAACTGAAAGTCTACCGCAATCCAAAACTTTCTTGAGAACTCGGACCATTTTAAAATCCGGAAACAGCTCAGAATGAGAAAAAAATTATTTTTGACATCATTTTTGACCTGGCAAACCAGTACGTTTCCAAACCTAACCAGTTAAACTAATCAATCAAGACTTCACCTTCCAAACTTGATAAGATTGATAAAAAACATATTTTCTCGATTCAAAATTGAATAACCGAAAAAAATCCTGTTTTTTTATTTCTCTGGATGATGATCGGTCCCCTAAAAACAAGAGAATAGAGACTAGATGACACAAACATCTGCTGGAAATAGAAGAAAAGGAAGAGGAAGAAGGAGTTGCGCATTGACCCCTTCCAGAAATGGTCCCAAGGGAAGAAAGGGGGGAGACTAGAGAAAAAGATGCAACATGTTCTTCTGATACTTCTTTTTTACTTTTTCTAGTTTATCCGATTTAGACCCCATGTTACTAGAAACGAGAGTTATCGGAATGTTAGAAATTCTATGTTATCGATACTGTCTTCTGATTGGGAACACATGGAGAAAACAAAAAGTTCGAAATGAAGGAAGAGGAAAACGAATAAGATACAGTTGAAATATGAAAAACATGTTTTCGAAATATATGAAGGAAGAGTAACACAAAAAATCTTAAGCTCAAAGCTCGCCTCCTCCCTCTCTCATCGTCTTTCAATGACCAAGAAGAAAGTGATAGGAAGTGATTTTTCAGAGAGAAAAAGAGATAGAAAAATATCATCTTTTGTATAGTTATCATGAGAGATAGGTCAGTATCACTTGACAGTTGAACGCGCGTTCCAACCGGAGAAAGTTCAAGTTTGTCGAATTATTTTCTGATTACTGTTATTTTCTCAATTTTCCGTAGGAATAGGATATTTAGAGGAGTAGGGAGAAGACTTTTTATTATTCTGAGCACAAATTGAGATGAAACACTTGAAGGAAGCTAGATAACGAGAAGGAAGACGAGAAAGGAGAGCCTAGTCATGAGTCACAAGAAAATATAGTGGCATGGCTAATTATACAAAAAAACAGAATAGGCTGAAAAGGAAAGGAAATGAAATGTGAGAAGCACAAGAGTTTTGGCTAGACCCTTACTTGTCGAATAATATGAAGAAAATGAGGGAGGAAAAAAGAAGGAGAAAGGGGGAACCACTTTTTGGTGAGTGGTCCCTAGAAAAGAAAAAGGGGTCAATACAAAAAGAAGTTTGTGTCCCAGAAAAAGGGAAAAATGAAGAAAAAACGGAAAGAGAAGAAGGAAAATAATATTCAAGTGCTGAGAGACAAGGAAGAGGAAAGAGGGCACCCGCTGAACTTTTACATTGAGCAATGCTCGTTGATGACGTTGCTTCACTTGAATAAGTTGGCAGAAAAAGAGATGGATGGCCGGGAAGAAGACGGCGGGATAAGAAAAAAGGAGAAAAAAGTAGGCGTGACGAATGGTGGGGACTGAAAAAAAATGAAGATGGAGGGAAGGAAGTGAGAGGCTGTGCTTATCAGAGAGATGAGTCGGATGACCAGAATTGAAGAGATCGAGAATCGCCTCTTTTTTTTGAATTGCAAAAAATAGAACGTTCTAGGGGAAGGAAAAATAGGAAATAAGAATGAAAAGGAAATTTTAGTCATTCTTTCTTCTGTTTTCATTCTTTTTTCTTTCCTCATTCATTTTTCTTCTCTGAATTTTTCTTCTGCTGTTCTGTTTTTAGGCTTCCAGCTAGTCATCTTTGTGTGGACCTCATACAAAACAAAAGGTTAAAATTGAACATAGGGCAAGACCACATATCCATTTCCAAATGTGGAATGAAACAGAAATCATTGGAACTGTCATTTCACGTTCTGTCATTTTGGGCGCTGTCAGTTTTCCTTCCTGAAAAAGTTTGCAGAATGGCAATAACCAAAAACCAACATTTTGAGGATTTTTGGAAATATCTTCTTGAAAATACCGTGGTAACACCGTTGCGAACCAAAAACCTTCATGTATAATTTAGTCTAGTTTAAATTGCTAGGTAGTTTTGCAGATGTTTAGAAGTCTCAGAAACTATAATTATATAAACTATAAGGAAACACAAAATCAAAGAAACATACTATCAAGAACAGGTCTTCCCTAGAAAACTGGGATTGAGAATACGGTAGCAAAGCCTTCAAAAAAAACAGAACTCATTTGAGAATGCTATTGTACTACTCAATTTAACCTGCATTTTTTTACAATTTTGAACACAAAAAGTTGCAAAACGTCTTTTGTCAAAAACAAATCGAAAAAACTCAAACTGACGGAGAATCAAAAAACAGCACTCAAAAAAAATGTGTTGAATTTGCTACAAAAATCAGACCGATCACAAAACTAACACAATTTCAGTTGATCCGGAAATAGACAACGCCTCCTCCCTTCCCCTCATTCCCAAGTGTTATTTTTTGAGGTGGGGCAATCCCATAGAGTAATCAGTCTCATGGCCCACTTCATTCCATCTGAAATGATTAGAACGAGAAGAAAGAGAAATTTGATAACAAGTTACATGTGATTACACAGTGGTCGCTAAGTTTCTGAACAGTTGACTATTAGTGGAGGACCCTGCCGCAGTGCTCGTCATGTTTTGATTCAAGCGATGATGGTGGCCGGTCTCTTCTTTCCTCCTCTCTTACTCTTCCTCGTTTTTTTTTCTACTCAAAAAAAAACAACACGATCATCACTAAATGCAGGTTTAGGACACCAAAAATCATTTTATTTTCGTTCCGCGTCACATTTATTTTTGCGTTTCCCAGGGTAATGAGCGATTGGGGAAAAGGAAAACAAACGAGAGAACGAGGTAGGTAAAGTGAACGGGGTTCGACTCGGAGCACCCCTTTTTACTTTTTTTCGTTGTTCAAACACTAGGTACCTGGGGGTCTAGACAACCATATAATCTTAGTGTAATAAAACGTATACGGTAGTCGTATCTTTTTTCTCCGACTACGCCGTCTAGTTTAGCCTGCCCGATTCTTGTACGTTCAAAAAGTGTCTAGAACAAGAACATGACGTTTATTGGTCTGCCACTGACAAAGGTCATAGCTGCTGCCAACCCAGAAAAAGAAACTATGAATACTTGGGCAGCCTTGACCTAGAAGGGAAGTGAGACGAAAGGGGGCGTGATTGATATCTTGAGCTGGTTGGACGCGCTTGTCAGGCCGACCAATAATCTAAAAACGGCTTCTGGATAGAGATTTATGAGTTTCTTTTCTCGCTGAATGGCAAAAAATGAATGCACTGGTAGAACTGGGAGGAGAGGAATTTCGAGGTAATGGAAAGCGATTCTACAGTATGCCAAGCAGCTCCAAATAACGGTTTGAGTGCTACAACATTGGCTAAAATGAGAAGATAATCATAGTTAATTAAAAGGTAAATATCTGAACATTTTTTGGTAACGTGTGAAAGAATATTTGTTCTGTTGCAAGCGTTTTCAAATGGGGCCCTATTTTTTGAATCAACTTTTAGAACGTTCCGAGATTTCGTCAATGGACTAAATTGCTAGGTTTCACCCATTATCACGCAAGAACTCAAACATGGGTGATTGAAAGTGTAAACATTTACAAGGATTTACAAGAGGTAAAAATTACTACGGTTACTCGTATTACACTTTGATAAGAAATTTTCAATACTTATCTAATATCAAAACTCTAATAGACGTGCACCCTGGGCACCTAGAAACAAATACCTGAACAGAAGTCAAAATGTGCAGCACTGTTAAAATTCCCACGATTCCTACGTTGATAAGAAGCTGACCATGGTCACAATGTTTTTCTGAGCCTCAGAGCTCCTTCAACAACTGCCTTATGGACGAGTGTTAGAGACACTGAATTCAAATATTAACTCACTTCAGCTTCGTATTGCAGTGGTCCAAACAACACCATCAGTAGATTGGCTGCTTCTACTGGACTGAGGTGATCAGGAACAGGAACAGCTAGGTACCGGCTACTCACTAAGCATCGCTTCCTGGCACCGGCCATTCAACAACACACTACTCATCAATTTATGCATGCACTGATTACCATATCCTACACCTCTATCACTAGCAGCCGGTGCCAGTTACCATAGTCTATCGCAGAACTCACTGGAAGAAAGGTTCTCCTGCTAAGAAGAGCGCTCGAGAAGAGAGCGTCTAAGACTGAAGTGAAACGTATACTAGTATGTTTCAAAAGGAAAAAGAGCTGGGAGGGATGTGAAGGCACATGATTCAGGCTTCCGTTGCTCTGCGTCCTTGGTAATGTGTACCACACACGCTCACTCAGGTCCCTTTTTGTGTGTGTGTCTATGTGTGCTGTCATGGTGATGGCTCGTTTTTTCAGTGAAATCCCATAAAACTTGTTGTGGATCTAACTGGATTTGTCGTTTTTTTCTTCTTTTTGCTTTTCTTTTCGGCTTGTCTTTTCTGTTCCGTTGACGTGTTGTCATCCGACAACGCTCCGCCTCCTCCAGTAGTGTTATTCTGTAATGCATACGTAACTGAACCCGTGAACCCTGAAAGAGCCTGAAAGAGACAGGAACGGTAATTGTGTGAAGAACGGAAAAACAGCATGAACAGAATCAAAGAGCACAATAGGAGAGACTGGAACGAGCAGGAATAGATTAAGTTCTGAATCTCAAAAATCAGAAGTTTGATTCTATTTATCAATAGCGTATTCAATAGGAAAATCTAATCCAAGTTGACATCGGTCGACTCTGAAAATGGTGTCTGATCGGGCTCAAATTGTAGAAGTAAGGGATTAGAGAAGTATTCAAAAAATTTCAGAAGTTGATAATTCTTCACTATGAAAAACGTTGAGTTGTATACCGTCACTTCTTTTTTTTTCTCCTTCCAATCCAAGGATTAGGATTGAAAATTCTACAGATAAAGATTACTATTTTTGTTTTCAGTCAGTTGTGGAAAAATTTCTTCTTCTACAATGTCTTTGACGCACAAACACGAGTGGGTGAGATATTCACGGAATTGTAAATGAACCGGCGTAATTACGCCACCCTACACAAAACTTCAACTTCCAGAGAATTTCTCCTTCCGTGAATTTGTTTGTTTTTCCGTCTGCGGAAGTCTGCACTCATAACAACAAGTGTTTTTGCGACAAAAAGTTGGGTTAGTAGGAATTGGCAAGCTTGATTCTATCAGTAGAATACTGTTCTGACTACTACTGCTTTAACAATGTAATGCAGCTGGAGGGAAGTGAATAATGAAAAAATATTTGGTGGAACAGAAAGCAGGATGGAAAATACGGGAACGAATCGGCAAGAGTCGGATTTGGAGGAAAATATTTGACACCTATTGCTGGAAAAAGAAGATAATTCTTAATCTTAGGATTTATTAGATTAGTTCCTGAGGAGCTTCCCCGAAAACAAATTGATCGCAATCGTAGATTTGTGTTTGATTTTTCGACAAGATGACGTGATGTACTATGAAAAAAGCGTTTTAAACATTATTTCCACCAACAAAAAAAAAACAATTCTACAGGTTAATAGCAGGGGTAGATGCTTCTTGAATCCTCAAGATCAGATTTCCTTTTTTGAAATGTCTTGTGTGCTCTTCTAAAGGAGGTTATTCACTTCCATACTGAACACATCCACATTTTGTGCAAATCTTCTACATACAGTGTTTTTTTGCTTTCCACAAATTTCTTGAAACTTTGTTAGCCTAACGAAGCTTTGTTCTGCCATAATCAGTTTTCTTGGCACTTTTCTTGAAGTGCACATCTGATGTGAAGTGTGCTCGGTTTTTGATCAACAGACACCAACCGAGTTCATCGGAAGTTTCAGGCTTCAGATGAACAAAAACGTCAATTTCAGCTTCGATTTCAGATATGACATCACATGGATGGTTTTTGAAAGTGAACAATTTTCGGCTCGATGACTATACAAGCTTCAGTTTTCTTGACAGCAATTTGGAAGGAAGGGATGGGAAGGAAATGCATTTGCTATTACTCGACCACAAATCGGAAAACAACTTTTTTTCCCGATATGTTAATGCAATATTTGTGATCGGAATGTAGGGGGATGATGCATTTTTAGACCTTCTTCGTCATGTTCTTTGATTATTCAACTCATAAAAACTACAGATTTTGTAATTGTAGCGGATATTTGCTGATAGACATTGACCACTTCATTTTCGTTCGATCAAAGCTATAAAAGTGCAATAAATGCTCAATCTGTTCATCTTCTTGCAATAAGAACTTGGCTTCTATCTTCTTTTCTTTCATAAGGAACCAACAAAGTGGGAAACAAAAAAAACTAAGAAGGATGGAAGAAAAAAAGGGAAGTGGACAGTGGTCGTCGATCAGTGTTCTTCATACATGATCAATTTATTTACTAAATGCATGATGAGAGAAAACTTCCCATAGATTGAAAAGTAGTTGATGAAAGGAGTGGTCAAACGGGTTCACAATAACTTGGAATAATTTGTATTAGCATTATTTGTGGTCAACTTGACCTGGGTACCCAAGTATAGCGTTTTATAGGTGGAAGTCTTATAAATGAGCTTCAAGAGTTCAAATTTTGAGGGTCATAGTTATCTTTTTTGAGGTTCATAGTTAGTCGTAGCTTTCTCAAAAATTCAATCAACGTTTGAGATTTCCCTTGGTCACACTCCCAGGGACACCAGGATATAAGTGAAAAATAGAAAAATATAAGAAAACAATTGACTCACCATGGCCATCAGAAACTATGAAGCATGGCATCAAGTAGAATGAAAATGACTGGCCACCAACTACGTTTTGTTATCAGTGACAGTCGAATTCCAGTATACAAAATATGAAACTCTCAACTCAACAGTTCCTAAACATCAGACCCACGCAACTTCAAAATTAGACCTCTAATGATACGGATCATAAGTAACTTTCGAAGCATGGAAAAAATCTGTCCGAATGCGGAGGCGTATGTGCGCATCATTATTTTCGTTTTCTTCGTATTTTTCCGCTTTTCAAAAAACTAGAATCGAAACCAAAAAAAGTCAACATCTATGAGAATCTGAGTCATTATTATGAGAAAGATATGACACAAAAAATCGGTATTTGGTGCATATTGTACTGAAGGCAAAGGAACAGAAAAACATGCAATTTGGAGGACGTTTAGTTCAAGTCTAGAATTATGAGCGATTACAGATCTTGACTAGAATAACATATATTTGGAAATTTTCAGTACTTTAAGAGATGAGAAATGGAGCCACAAAAATATCTGGAATTCGGTCAACAAAAAAAAAAGAGAAAATGGGAAAATGGAACACTTGGCCTGGAAGCAAGTATTCAGAGCACGAGGAAGAAGAAAAACAAGAGTGACCAAAAAAAGAGAGAAAAGTGACGGAAAGATGTGAAAGAAAGGGAAAGAGGAAGCGGAAACGAGAGGAACTATAGAATTCTGAATCGAACCAGTCTGTTATTTTTTTTTCTGGAAAAATGCTAATAATTCATAAGTCTTGGTTTTATTATGATTAGGAATATGTCTACAGTAAGAACTGCAAAACAAGGGAAAATAAATCTTGGGCATAATAAATTTTGAGAAGTCATATGAGTTTCAAGAATGTCTAGAAGTTTTGGAAAATAATAAAATAAATCAGTCAGTCTGAAGTATGTTTTTCAAGGAAAAAAAACTTCGAGGTCAGGATGTCGCTATTCAAAATTCCATAGAAACCGGCACAAACTTCAAGACCAAATCCGAGTTTATTTTCGGTTTAAAAAACTTTGCAATTTTGACGAAAAACAAATAAAACAGAATATTAAAATTTCAAGAAGAATAAACTCCAGATAGCCATCACAGGACCTTCAAAGGAACATGAACATCACCAACGATTACTACATATGTCATCTACATTACTAAGAAAACGAAACAATAGACATAGATCATCCTTTCATTTCCTCAGAAACAGTCCAAAAAACCAAACGCGTTAAAAAAAGTGAATTGATCATTGGACGCCTATATAACCGTACTTTCGCAGACACCCGCAAAGGAGGGCGATGTTCGTTTTGAAGCAAAAAAACAATACAACGAGGTGTTCTCGATGTTATGTGAATGCGTCAAAACAAGAAATGGAATTTTCGAATCGGGAATCAAATTGGTACACTTGGAAAATTTCCTAGGTGGTAGGAAACGTCTATCAGGTAGAAAAATCAGGTAGAAATAGGGGTTTTTGAAGTTCAGAATAGGTCAAGCACGGTAAGTCAATGGATTGAGAAAAGCTGTAACAGATAAAAACCCAAGTTGAAGAGCTTGATCAACTTTAATGGATTAAAAAATGAGTAATATGGAAAAACATCTCAGCTATCAATTTTTGATTGTGATTTTCACAATTATTCTAGTTTCAAAACTCTTGAACCATATTTGGTACAGTGAAGAAAGATACGCTGACCAATAGGAAACATTCCAACAGGAAGAATAATGACCAAAATCTAAGATTTGTGTTTAGAAAATGGTGCTATATAAGAACGATTATGAGAAGGTAATAAAAAGAAATCCTCCTGGCGCCAGGTGAAAACTTTCGAATGTCGCAAACGATTCTCACTTTCAAAAGCGATTATTGTCCAATTTCACTATGAGAATTATGTTTTTTAATAGCCTAAAATCCCAAACATAGGAAAGTTGGGCAGAACTGTTGGAAAATTTTGAAAATAATAACTGTTTCATCGGAGAAAAATTGTGTCTGCACACCAACCCAGATTTATTTCTGAAAGATTTTCTTTACTATACACTTGAAAAAAAAATGAAAAAAAAACAACAAAGAAGGACTGAAGAGAGTGGGATTCGAACCCACGCCCCCGAAGGGACTGGTGCCTTAAACCAGCGCCTTGGACCGCTCGGCCATCTCTCCACATTTTCTTCTCAACCCCACCCGCCTAGACATCTCACGCGCCTTCTGCCTCATTGTTCTCTGTGCCCACTCTTCTCTCCCACCACATGCAAACATTTTGAAACGAGCACGCACTTTTGAACATATAGTTTTTGACGGAAGAATAAAAATGATATATTTTCAATAAACTGAAGTTGAGAAAATGAATGTGAATAAAATATGAATAAGAATAAAGCCACGGCTAACAAAAATCTTGAGAGATTGTCTGTTGCTTGTCCAAATAAGAATTTCTCACAACTCGGAAGGGATTAGTTTTGGGATTAGTCCAGCAGCTTCCTATAACTTCTTTGATGTACTGCAAGTTGGAACAATGCTCTTTATTCTGTGGAAAAAACTTTTTGTTCTATTCTCTCTTCATTTATTCTATGTTGTTCACACGTCATCCGGATGTAAGGGGAGTCGTCTTTGTTCCGGACTTTCAACTTTTCGAGAGTTTCACAATTTCTTCAACGGAGTTTCTCAACAACTCGACAATTTACCACGCTTGATCTGCCAATGTCGTATTCCGGAAATTCTGCTCCAGGAAAAGAATGAAAAGCTCAAGGAGTGGCGATAATCTTTGAAACATGTTTCAAACTCTCTTCTTTCCTTTTCTAGTTTTTAAACGCTTATGCCCTCGTTATGAATGCATGATCAACGATCAAATGTGCTCACTGGTTCTTCTTATTCCGTGTCAGGGTCTACCAAGATGTTGGAAGAAGTTGTTGGAAGGCATGAGAAGAAGCAGATGCATATTGCAGAAAAAAGTTTTCGCGTGGCACACGATTCGTGAGAGAGGATATGGCTTTTGGTGGGCAGGTGCACTGACTTCTTCTTCATCTTCAGAATTCCTGCTCCTTCTTCCGAATCAGATGGTTTGTTAGTAGTTGGTAGTCGTCTTCGTCGCCATCTTCAGAGATGATCAAAGTCCATCGAGCAATGTGGTCGTAAGCCGGGGGCAAAAACGGGGAAGAAGAGAAGAAAAAGGAAGAAGAAGAAGAAGAAGAAGAAGAGATGGCAGGAAGGGATGTAACTCAATTTATTCCTCTGAACAGAAGGAAGAGTCTCTCTACTAGTTGTGACAACGGCACAAAAAAAACCGCGACGGATGAATGAACTTCAAGCACCATGTGAGAGGAAAAGAGAAAGATCGAAAGAAGCGAAGATCAAACTGAAACTGACAAGAATGATGTATAACATGAAGGGACTATTTGTTGAAATGTTTCAAGCGAATAAGTTTGAAAACAAAATTTAGAAGTGAGGGGTACGTTTGAGTTCCGCAAATACCCAAAATTCTGGAGATACTGTACTTTGGACATAAATTGAACCCGATATCATGAATATATAACTCAAACTATCGTTTCATCGAGTTTCAAGTTGCAGTATCTTGAAACAACCGTGAAGGAACTACTGGAAAAGTATATTCCAAAAGTTTTGTACATCACAATTATTCGAAAAAAAACCTCTATTGGGAACATTTGAATATTTAAACAGACAGCCTGCGTTTTCAAATCAATTTTTTACTCAAGCATTCCAATCAGAGGTAAATAATTAGTCCGAGGCTCAAAACAACAAAACAAGGAAAGAAAACTATGAAGAAAACGTTTCACAAAAGTTAGGATAATGTTTTTTAATGAAGAGCTGTTAGAAAGTTGTTAATCTCATAATAACAAAAAAGTAGTCTGGCGTCTTCTTAACCGTTTAGGTAAAGTTATATAGAGAAAAATTTTTTCCAAAATTTCAGAAATACAGAAATCCTAAAAAATGACAAATTCAGTGACCACCAATTGTTCACCACACACCAAATTACAGTGTTCACTCACCAGAAAACAAACGAAAATTACTTGACATTATGAAAACAATAGAAGAAGGAACCATGTTTTTGATCACTATTTTTTCCCAAAATAATTAGCAATGGTTACGAAAATGTTATTCTTTATCAGATTCTTCAGATGACACCAGAATATTTTTGTGAATAGGAAAATAAATGACAGACATTAGGAATCAATTGCATTTATGGATCTCTTTTTTTGCTATTCAAATTTGTTTGGGCCCGATCTATTCAAATAGTGGTGCATTCATTGCATTTTTGAAAATTACTCGGCAATGAATCCGATCCATTTTTCTATATCTTCCTGGTCTTTCCAATTTGATTTACGAAGAATGCCATGACCTTTTTTACCGAGAAATGAAAAACATCATTCGGAGATATTTTCAGGAAGAGGAGCAAAAAAACAGATAGCCCAGAATGTAATTTGCGTGGTAGGAGGATTATCTGTCTATGGGTGTCTCATGAGAAATAGTCACATGTTACCTAGTAGACAAGGTAAGAAAAAAAGCGAATGTGTTGCCTAGAGTGTGCACAAAAGTTCTGATTCAAATGTGATTGTCAGAAGACAGAAGTGACGGAGCAGGAACATTAGAAAATCAAAAATCTGGCACAATGAATGAACTTTATGATCTTTAGAATCACTGTTTTAGGAGTGAAATTGATAAAAATCGGAATTTGTAGAAAATATAGAAAAAGAATCCTGGGTTTAATCTTGATTACAAAATCTAGAATGCAGGACAGCAAAGTCAACATTTAGATTTTCATGAACACCGGGAACGGTAAATCGTTTTGGTTATCATGGGTAAAATCAGAACAGCTTCGAACTTCATAGACTTGTGCAGATTTATCAAAGGTTCCACAATCATAAAAATCAAACAAAATGACCAAAATTCAACCTATGCCATTCTTGACAACAGCTCAAGTTCTCAGATTGTAAGACATCCGGCTAACTCTGAAGCATTCAATTGGTTTCAATTGGTTTCTCATAAAACTACTGTACAAAAACGACGTCTTCAGAACTTCAACTTCAATTCTCAAAGTGCTAAATCGCTAAAAGAAATGTATTATTTGGTATAGCTCTTATGAAATCGACTGTACGAAAAAGACGTTCTTAGCACAATTTGAAGCTCAAAAAATCTCGGAAGGCTAAAAGCTTCCAATTAATTTCGTGTAGCTCTCATAAAATTAAGTGTACAAAAATTTCATTTTGCCAAAATTGTTTTGTTCTAAAAATGTCAGTTAGCAAAAAGTATCCATTCAAAACCATCTGGCATCTCATCAAACCACTGTAAGAGAATTACGTTCTTGGTACAATCAGGAATTCTCCAAGTGCATCATTGCTCAAAGCTTCCCATTAGCTTGGTACAGCTCCCATTAAATTGGCTGTGCAAAAATGAAATTTTCTACACAAGACTATATCCAGAAATAAATATCCAAAAGAGCAGTGGACGTTAGAGCATAAGGAAATTGACTAGACGTGAGTATCATTTGGCTAATTGCCTTTTTGCCAGACGTTCTCGACATTTTACCCCAGGAAGTACATTTTCAAATTCAAACCACTTGAGGTTCAGCAGTCTCTAGAATTTCAGGTTTTATTCTTTAAATTCTCGAAGGTTTTTCAGTCAATTGATTTCCCAATAAATGTTTTTCGAAACAGTTCTCTAACTTTGCAATTCTTTCTGAGAGAGTTTCTAGAGTAGATGTGAATTTCGGTCACAACAAAAACGAGGTAAAACATTTGGTAGAGTAGGGTTATAAAGAGGGACGCGACACAACCGTAAATCGTTTTATGATTCGCTGCCTATCAACCGCCATATACTCAACTAGGCTGTCTCTCCTTGTCATTAACTCTTCGTTTGTCCCCTTATTTGACAGCCAAGAACGAACCAATGTCAATTCACTTTTTCAATTTTTTTTCTCAAGTTGTTTTGCATTCGACTTACAGATTGTTGCGTAGGAGTTCAAGTTCAGGGGAGCTAGGGGTAGAAATCCTATTGTTTCGGAATAGATACCGTATACCTTGGGTCATTCTTGCTATATCCACGAGAGTCCCCCTTCAATTATTTTTGACATTTTTGAAAAATAGTAATTCATCTTTTTTTTTCCAATTAACAGAAAAAAATTTTTTTTTTTCATCTATATTTAACGCATTTCACAACCCTCGATGGCTATAAATTTTTTTCTTCCTGATTTCACTGAAATAGTCTGAAATTGTTTTCATTTTCAGAACCAATTCATTAAGAATTTTTAATACTCTGCATGTAATTTGAATCCAAAGGTAAACTCTTGTCAATATGGTCTCTTCTTTACGTTAATAGGGTAATAAAATTTGTGTATCATTATGAGCACTATTAAAATAATATTAAGACAAACCATATGAGTTACATGTAATAGAATGTTTGAATAATGGCCTAAATTATGCATATCTTATGTAATTTTGATTATTTCTAAGATGGTGACTACAAAAGTGGTTCGATGCAATATTTTTGTTACAGTCTAGGGGTTTTTTTCAAGTGTGTCTTGTAAGCTATGCTCAGAGGATTCCAAAAACATTGTTTTCCGGTGATTTTGGAACTCAAAAACTCAGATTGAAAAAAAAAAATCGACGGTCCTAAGTTTAGTCCAGAATTGAACTGTGTGAAACTCTTCAAAATTACTCTATATGACAAATTTGCTACGAATAGTTATGACTTCCTATATCAAAAACGTTCAAAATGCTCAGGTTCCTTTCAATTCTACAAATTTCATTGTAACTTTTTTCTATAAATCATATTGACATATTCATTTACCACATATCGTATCTTGCCCCCATCACCTGCCTCTCATAACAGTTTCCCGCATTTATTCTTATTTCCCTCATCGGTGCTGACCATTACGGTACTTTGTCGGCATGATATCCTTATTGTCGGTGTCCCGCCAATTGGTTGGTTTGTGATGATAACAAGCAATCAAATCACCTAACCGTATCCTTTTTCGGATACCGTCCTTGGAAACATACGGAAGACTTGAGGATTGTTAAAAGGTGTCTACTACTGGATATACGGGTGCGGCTTTGTCGCCTACCTTCTTCCTTCCCAAAAACCCACCCCTCCCTTTCCTCCCGTCTCCGAAATTTTACTACCGTTATGGCCGTGGAGGCTCTTTTGATGTGCAGCCGACAAGTACGCGCATATATTGAGGGGCGATACGAAAGAGTGGACTGGCAATAAGGAGGAGTAAAAAGAAGGAGAAAAAGATTCTACCTGCTGTCAGTTATTATCCAAACCACATGTCACTTTGTTTTCACAACTCGTTACAACCACCTTTTTGTGTTCCTTTCCTCCCTCCCCTCTCTTTCCGTGCTCCATCTTGGTTTATTACCCATCCTACATCTTTTTGGTATCCTAGTTACATTTCATTCAGTCATGTTTAGGACCTGGCTGATGACATCTGAACCATCAACGTCTTCTGCATCTCTGGATGCTGAGAGAAGTAGCTTGTTGCAAGAAGCGTTGAGTCGAGCTGGAGTGATAAGGTTACAGAGACAGGTAAGCATGATTCTATGATTTTTTTTTCTCTCGAATCCTGTTTTAGAACGGCATAGTTCTTTATGCTCGAATTTTTAGGCGAAAGAAAAATTACCTAAATCTTAATACAAAGAGTTATCGAAGTACTACACTAGGCTACCGTGTCCAACTTTGGTTCACATTTCCTAGGGTATTGGTTAGTTCAATTAGAATGAAAGTTTTTGATTTCAATTGTGCTCAAATTTTTAAGACGACCAGGTTTTTCTTTTAATCTTCATTAACCAATCCTCACGTGTTTTTTTTTCAAATCCCAAACCATCGTCATGTCATTTGCACTATCAATCAAGCAAGTCTGAAACTTGTGACATTTTCCAAAATTTCTCAGAAAATCGTTTAGAAACAGAGAATTTACGACTATAAATCAACGAAACCAAATTTATATGGTAGGCGGTGCATAAATTTTGCTTGGTTAAAGAATATCTTTTCCAAAATCTCATTCTGTCAGTTCTTGATTTTGGCTGTGAGTTGCAACTATGGACTATTCGTTTTGGGGTCCGATTTTTGCGGTAAGGTTTTGTGACATGAGCAAATTTACCTAAATTGAAGAATTATGTTCCGGAAGTGAACTTACCAAGCCGGTTGAACTAGCATTGTTCGATCAGAATTTTGTTTATTGGTCGATAGCTTAGTTTTCTAGGTTATAATGCAAATTTTGCTAATATTGCAGCCCTCATTGAACATAAATCGACATTATCTAGCTACCACGAAACGATCATCATAGCCAATTTTGGTTTCCATGGATCCATGTTGTTCAATGAATATAAATCACAAACAATATCATAGAAAACGTCAATCAACCATGTACACATAGCTAGTAACCACTATTTTTGTTCGAAAAGTAACTTTATCATATCATAAAAAGAGCGTCATTATCATTATCGAAAACGACCCATTGACCTGGAGCGGCAACTTCTTTAGAGATAATATACCAATCATTTTGAATGCCTTGTATTTCTTCTTTCCCACTGCCACAAAATTCCTATATAATGTCTCCAAATATAAAGGTTAGTCACTCCCGCGATAAAATTACATAAAATTGTTTACGAGTTGATTTTTGGAAAAAGCGACACTTTCATAAAGCAATGAAGTGCAAAATTCGAAAATCATCTCCAGAACCAATTAAAACTAGAGAGTCGAAAAGCTTTCGCAACTCCGATAACATAGTTTTGATTGCCCGCTATTTATGACCGGAGCCGCTCGGCTGTAAAACTCAAAATTCTTCTCTTCCACCATAAATCTCGTAACACCACTCCAGTGTTATCAGTTGCATTATAATTGTAGGCCATCAAAAAACAATAAAAATTTCGAAATTTTACAACCCATCTCTCCCCAAATGTTGCATTTTTCGAATGGAACTCGTTTCTCTACTATTTCAGACTATTACACCGACCAATATTCGGAATCCGAAAAAATCACCGACCTCAGAGAAGATCTCATCTCATCCCCTTATGCCTATCGTAGAACTTTTGATGAAGAAATGTGAGCTGGCTGTTACAGAGTTTGACCGAACAGCATTCGAAACAGAAGACATAAAAGAAGTGAGTTCAAATATTTTATTTCTAATCATTAGGAAAAATGATGCATAAGTAGATGCGTGGGTCAGAATCATATAGATAATTGGGTGGGTGGAAGGGAGTGTGATTGTGAGAAGGCAAGTTAATTTATTGAACAAAAAACTCGGGTGTTTTGGTTTGGCTAGGCCTCAAATATACAGAGAAAAGAATATGAATTGAGCAATGCGGGAAAAGATCATTGAATTTTTCACCACAAGAAGATCATGAGCATTGTTACGAAGAAAACGTTCAGACTGCTCACTGAAAAAAATTTTTGAAAATTCTTTTTGTGGTACAGTTTTCTGAAAACTCACCTGCTGAATTTTGTGGTTGTTGCTGATCAGCAGTTGGTTGATCAAATTGTGGATTCGATGACGCTGCTTTAACGGCTGGTAGTTGATTTTAATGATGAATATCTGATTATTTCATACCTGGTGTGCTTGAAGCATAACGCCCGTATTGCGTATTCATATCCCCATATTGAGGTGTGAAACCGGCGTTCTGCAATTTTTTTTGGTTAGAGAAATGTTAACAAAAGTTTGAATAGCTCAAGCTTTTGAAATAAATATATAAATTATGTTAGTGAGTCGTGAGCTTTGTCAAAAATTCAAACATCTATAAAATAGTGTGTTACTGTAAAAAATTTAGAAAAATTTAGAAATTTGGATAGCTCACCTTGTATTTTAACGTGCCTTGAATGAACGATAGTTTTCGTACCTAAGATATAACTATGAACTATTTTTTATTCATTTTGGAAATATTGATCCGCTTTGAGACCGATGAGACTGGGGAAGATAACTAACAAGATTTTCTAAAAAGTCAAAATTCAAAGCTCGTGAATGCTTGAGTCAAAATATGAACCATTTTTAAGAAATCGATAGCTTACTTTAAATATAACGTCTTGGCTTTTTTGTTCTGAGTAATTGTTTGATTTATTGACTTTTTAAACTCAATTTCTGTATCTTATTGGTCCATTTCTTCTCCAATCCCTCTCTCTTTCTTATTTTTCAAAAATCGAATAAACTTCGGAACGGATAAAATTGAGGAAGGTAATTTCCAAAATCCCTAAATTCCAAAGTTCGTGGATTTTTAAGTCAAAATATTGACCAAGAGAGTTGATTATGGGATATGTACCATTTTCAAAAAATCGGTAGCTAATTTGGTTTTTTTTGCTCAAAATGTTTGTATACTAACCAATATATTGACCTTCGTACTCAAAATTTGTTGCCTATCGCCAAATAATTTTTTCTCGTTTTTGAAAAATCAAAAAAACCGAAATCACTCCCACAAACACTTTCACAAACACAACATACATTATTGATTTGACCAGTAGCTCCCCCACTATTTTGTTGGTCTCTTTGTAGCAATTCTTGTTGACTTGGGAACTGGGCGGTTGCACCTGCCGAAGCTTGAGTTGAACTGAAACCATTTTGTTGCTGACCATTGAAATTCTGGTTGTTCTGTGTAGTGGCTCCTAGATTCTGTTGTGCTGGGAACTGTGGTGCTGGAGTTGGTTGAGTACTCTGAAGAGTTGCCCCGAGTTCTTGTTGACTTGGGAATTGTGGAGCTTGGGTGGACACCATATTCGCACCACTGGTAGCTGACTGATCGGCTTGTTGGCCGGTCGCCGCCAAAATCTCTTGTTGACTGGGATATTGCGCTTGTGGCATGTTAGGATCCATAGTCGAGGAGACGATGAAACCGGATTGGCTGTTGTCGTTCGTGACCGGGAATCCAGTGGTTGATTGGAACTGAAACGTACAATAAAGATACAAAACAACACCAAAGGTCTTCACTATCACTACATTTCTCCATCTAAAACACTTTTAACGAGCCTTACCCCGGTTGATGACTGTCCGTTGTTAAAGTTATTTGTCGTCGTTGGTGTCGTCGATTGGAATGAGTTAGTGCTGCCTTGCATACCACCATTGTTGAATTGTCCTGGTTGAGTTGATCCTGTAACTTGTTGGGTTCCACTCTGTACTGGTACAGTAGTAGTAGATGACTCCAAAGGTACATTTCCATTGTTATTCTGAGAAACCGGGACTGGGACAGGAACAAATGTTGGGGACTGGGTGGTAGTTTCAAAGACAGCTGGGTCATTTTGCGACTGGACACCGAACTCATCTTGGTTAGAAGATACGGTCGATGCTTGGAATGGGGCTTGGGTTTCTTGTCCGGCTGGTGGGACAGGATAGATAACAGGATAAGGGGTTGGGGTAGTGGTTCCGAAAGTTGGTTGTGTTTGCCCTTGGAACTGTTGGTGGGTTGGTTTGCGCTTGGTTTGTTGATTGTGAGCTTGGGTTTGGTCTGTGGTTGTTGGGTCTGTGAGTTTGACAGCTCCGGGACAGGTAATAACAGGATATGGGTGGGTAGGACTAGCGCTGGGTAACTGGGAGTGTCATT